>JAGVSN010000005.1:6000000-6531846 GCA_022651745.1 Parapsyche elsis | reverse complement strand
GCAGTCGTCCGATAAGCTTCGTCAAACTTAAACCGGGTGCGTTCGGTTAAGTTTTCGTGAAATTTTACAATAAATATTATTCAATAGTTAAAACTGGGCGACGGTCGCTACCCTTAAATGCTGAAAACCTAGACTCATACATGAGAAAGAAAATGATATTCAGAAAGAAAATGCGCTTCTCGATAGAATCATTCAGTCACTGAAAGTCGTTTTATCGATTTTTCTATAAATAAATAAAACATTTGTGATATATTTATTGATTAAATAATAATTATTTTTAATTTATAATAAATTAAGTGAATCTGAAATTCAATTTCACCTACAACCTTGAAGCCTCGTCAGGTAAATATAAATTCACAGTAATATTTTTATACGTTAAAAACTTATGTATAATGTACCTAAAAATACATGTACAAATACTTGTGACAAATTGATTGCGTGCTATTGTTATAAAGCACGTAATATGTATAGCATTACGCGACTGTAATATAATTTAGTAATTTGGTGACGATGGAATTTGAGTACAATGTTATTTTATCATAAAATTGATTTATTGTCAATGATTATATAATAACGGCTATTGTTATACATATGTGAATATTTTTAATGTTAACCCATAACTTATTTCATAAAAAATGTAAATATAACATTATTTATGTATCCTATATATGTAATATGTACATACATATAAGACTCTCAACTACAGCTACAATTTTATAACAATATTTAAGCCTACTATAAAAGTGGTAATGAAAATATGGTCAATAAAATAATAAAAATTTGCAATGAAACGTATGATTCTAGATTTTGATCGAAATTGTCAAGATCCACACAAATTTATTGTCAACACCCAAAATTTCTTTCTAGCCACCAATTCCCAGAATGAGCCGATTTTGGCTCATGAGACCATTTCCCATAAAAAAAAAATTACAAGTACATATGTATGTATGTACGTGAACTTGAAACTGAGTAGATTTATCAAAAGTAATAAGAGTTGTGACTTGTTTACTTTTTTTATATGGATTATACTATCTTACAATAAACAAAGTTTGATTACTGTGGATTAAAAAGAAGCTCATGTGCACATTTTATAATGGGCTTTAATGACATTGATAAATCAAGTGCAAATAAACGAGGAAGAGAATTGACATTATGATCTCGTCGTAAAATACTCATGTTTTAGACATTTTAGACGAATTGTAAACAAAACGAGCACACGAGAAATGCGTGTACAATTTGTACAATTTTTTGAACTCATTCATTTCAGAATTTTAAGAACTAATTTCAGAAAAAAAACATTGTTAATAAGTTAAATAATATAGAAACACTTTACTTATTTCTGTACTTGTACATATGTATGTATGTACCATTTTCTAGAGTCGCCCTGTGACATCTGTATACAATTTAGTCAGGCTAGTTGTTCATACCAAATAAGTTTTATTATATAAAAAGATGGCATTGTATAATTCTTATTTTTTTTACATAGTTTTACACAGTTTTTACTTTTAGTTTTTTTTATACAGGCAAGCAATATTATTTATTTAAAAAAAAAAAAAAAAGATTATTTGATTCACATACCTACATTATAATAAATATAATGTTCATAAACATAATAAATATTTATGAACATGTATATGATTTTCATGTTTATTTCTTGAATTCATATGGATCATGAACCTACTTGACCTTTTCGCTGACATTGCGATTTGCGACACGGCATTTTCCCATTTGAATCGTTAATTATTCTCAATTGGGTGAATCCAAAACGCGTTCTTTGCCAATCAAACGTAGATTTTTTCCAATTAGTATAATGGTGCTTGGAATTGTAACAAACATGCAATGCGCTAATCCATTACAAAGTTTGATCTGTTTATTTTGTGTGCAAATATATTTATAAAACATTCGATTTGAGCTCAACAACAGCTCTTTGAACAGATTAAAAATGGATGAACGTGTACGCATTGGAAAGCTAGTTCTTGGAATACCCACATAACACAAATACATACATACATATGTATGTATATATGTACATATATGAAATTTAATGGCATGTTTTCATTGCAAAAGGACACATTGAAGTGTTGCGACAATTAGACAAATACTTTTTGCATGTCTGCCAATTAATTGTTCTCGTTTAATTTGTCGGTAGCGATAACGAACAAGGTCTAAGAATTTTATCAAAATGATCTCTTAACGATTTGTCGAGTAAAGTACTAATTATTATGAATAAAAAAAATACTGGATAGTTAAAAAGTTCAAAGAGTAATGCGCCGATCTATCAAGATATGTAATTATTTATTTATTCGTTATTCGTGTCATTGCCATTCTCATGTTTTAAAACAATGAAGATAATTTAAGGTTTTACTGTGTTTTTTTTGCACGTTTAAATAAATCACATATTGACCACGTCGTTCGCCTATGATAATGAAAATTGTATCACGTACCGGAAGTTCGAATCTCGCGGTTTGCGTTTTGCTAATTGTCAATGCCATTGACCCACTGCGACAATGTGACATATCTGAAAGATGCCTTGAATTTATGATAGACAAATTTAATTTTAACATTTTGGTAGATAATATTAACATTTGTTGACACGATTTTAAACCCAACACAATCATAACTACTTGTACGAAAAATAAAATACATACATACATCCTAAACCTCTTGAGATTTATTGTACAATTTTCACAAAAATTATTTATTATTCAAAAATATTCATTGAAATGGTGCGCCGGCTGCATAATAATTTACATCTATGTATGTAATCTTTTGTTGAGAAAATATCGCATATAAATTCATTAAATTTTACCTTCAAACATTAATTATTGCAATTTCATCAACTAATATCAATCGATTGATAATTATGATTCATTACACTGTGCAACAAAAATTCACGTTTGAGTGGGTTTAATTTAGTTAAGATTGACTAGTCTCCGCTCCGGTAGTTTTTTTTGTTGCACAGTGTAATTGATAAAATGATCATTACATATATTAGTGAGAGGTCACATTGTCCTTTTGTCCGTCACACTCATCTTTTATAGGTTAAATTATAGAATTTATTTGCACATTGCACGTAGAATAATATATATATATATGTATGTGTGTTTGTTAACCTGCTGCGCAAAAACGTGCGATTGTCGGGATGCTGTAATACTCGTCATGGATGCATGCTAATAAGTAAACAAACAACCTTCACTCACGTGGTCCACGTTTTAAAGCTGATATTGTGTCAACAATGTGATCCCATTGAATGCCACAGATTTCAAAACTGTGCAGCCGAATCATAATAAGTCGAAAACTATTTAAATCTCAAAGAATTGAGATACACATCTTCAATATTTTTCTAAAATCAAGTTTTAGAATTAATTTAATAAACATGGAGTCGTTGAGAATTGTGGGTACCAAATGGTAAATTCTTACCTGCATTATAAAGTAATAAATATAAATGAAATATTTTTTAATTGAGCTTCAACGTTTTTATATAAAATAAAAATTATAAAATCAATCAATGCAATTTTGCAATAACTGTAATCGTTTTATATGAACACAATTAAAGGTAATTTATTCATGTACATTATGTCAACTATTTGTGTAAAATATTATCTTAATTGGTAATATTCGATATTTTTAAAATATAGACTTGTGAAGACAACATAATTGTATTCATTAAACGATTAGACTATTACATAAAAGGACAACCACGCTATAAATCACGACGAAATTTTTGGAAATATCAACACCTGAAGATCCTTTTATATAAATGTTTCTCTAATTAGCAATAAGAATGCGGAATAGGAATTTGCCTTTAGTAACGATTCGCCATAGAGCGCGTATAAAATAATCTAACGAGCTCTTCAAGTTTGGTGACCTTTGAAAAAAGTAAATGTTGCAACGACACAATCATGTTTAGAATTGATAATTAAGATTGCTCAACAATTACTGAGAACATTGATGTGTGAAAATAGTATTTTTTATACGGATATTAATGCTTTAAACCTGACAACTTTAGCCAGTAAAAACTACACAGGTACGTGGCATATTTATAATCTCAATGTAAAATAAAAATGAAGTGTAGATTTTCCTCATATTTAATATTCACGATAATTTTGTTTACAGACAAAGAAAAAAAAATCCAGTCTTCGTCTTTCGTTCCATAATACATATGTATGTATGTATAAGCTTTGCGTGTCCATATTTATATTGTGCAATCAGTACATCTGTCAGTGAAAGCGTGCGATTCGAGTCAATGTCAATAAACGAACATAACCCGATAAAATAAATTCGCACAAACAGATTTTATCACAAAATGTATAAACTCACAGTATTTGTATAAGATTTAATCTGACTTAGTCAACATTGAAGTACCTATTGTGGGTGTCTGTATATAAAATTAATTTATACATAATTTATAGAATATTTACATATATTAATTTATGAGTAGTATAAACGGTATATCGTAAACAACTGTTAACTCTTTGGATGCATTGTCGTGTGAACATTTTGTTTCATTTCGCGTCATACAACATTTCAATGACTATTATAAATTTAGAAAACAATGCTGCGCAGTTTTCGGTTTTATTTTTCGCAAAGATTTATCAACGTACCTACGAGAATATGGTAAGCCAATCTGTGATACATCTTACGGTTAGAAATTTTTAATTTATTACATAAGTATTGAGACAGTCATTCGGATAAAGTTATGCTCCAGTTATAGACATGATGAGATGCTCTGATGCATTCTATGTAAGTGCAACAGTTAAACGCATTTCAAATTCAAAATTAAATCATTGTACCTTTGAGTATAAGATTCCTTCGAATGATTTCTGGAAAAATCTTCAGCTAATAATAGTATGAGTTTGAAGTATTTTCGGCGTATTTAACGATTTTCAGAATGGGCGAGAATAGGTTTATATTATTCAAATCGTTCGAATTCCACATTTTAATCCAATACTTCAAGGAATGGAAATTTCCCCTCATACACTATTGGAATAGTCTTGTAAACTTCCCAAGAACGTTTAAGAAGTTGTTGATGTTTTCCACAAATACGCCTGAATGCTGAAATAGATTGACATTGACACACAAAGTTTTTAGGTTCAAACCAATACGTGATGGATGTATTTTTTAAAAATATTTGAAAGCTATTAAAATAATACCAAATATGTATAGTAGATGTGTTTTCGTATAGGTAGAAGAAAAATACTTTTCAGTTACATAGGTTTATGGAAAACGGTATGTTATCTGAATTTATGTATGTGTTTTGGATGCAATTAGTCCAGCGTTGAATCATCATTGACGTTTATTCGTGACGAAACGTATGAAATCAAATGAATTATGAACAATTCGTTTATAGAATGATAAAAACGAGAGCCATAGGTATTAATTTACGCGATCGCATTTTTATTTAATATTGATAGGGAACCCCCCGAGTTAGATTTTTTTGTGATTTAAATAGAAAAACCGAAGATTGAATGATTTGAATAAAATGGGTATCCGTATGCTTTTCCTTATCATGTACATAAGTACGAATGGTCATCATTTAGTCACGTGAAGCAGTTTGATGATTAATACCATACAGGTGTACAAAAAATTGAAATCTCGCGAAAAACCACTTCCGCACCACACTTAAGTACGTAGATAGTGAATTATATGTACACACTTACATACAATAATAATCTTTTTAAGATCCTGTTCTAGCGGTGGTAATCAAATCGTTCTAGATAATAAATTGTGGTTGATAATGAAAAAAAAATCTAAATGACTGTAACATGTCCGATTCATCAAGTCTGCAATGAAAAAAATAATTATAATTCTGAGAACAAACCAAATGATCCTTAGATTTTTTAGCCTTTAGTTAAGATTAATATTATAATATTACACAACCAAATCTGTAATTTATGTTGACAGTGAATAAGTGAATAATACTCTCACTAATGATTGACATAATAGAGTTTAGTAATTGCTTCATGACGAATAGTTAAGTTTTCCACGGGTGGGTCACGCTGCATTATAACATATTTTCTATATTATCGCTGCATTATAACATATTTTCACATTAGGAATTCAAAATGAACGGCGGGTCGCAAGTAAAATATGTAGTATTTTTAGATATACATACATATGTACATTATTATCATGAAAAAGGAATTTAAACAAAAAAATAAGGAATCTCTAATAACCAACAATTTAATGAGACGAATGTAACTGCTTTACATCTTTCAACATTTTTTTAATTTCAGGTGTTAATTTTGTAGTTGAGATTCTTAAAACCGCTTGTAAATGTTCATTGGTGATGCTTGATCGTAAAGAGTTTTTATTGACAACACGATCCAAAAATAAACAACATTTTTCGAGCAAAATCTTTAAGTTAGTCAAATTTGTCCGAATTAAGTGTAAAATTTACAGATTTCTCCACGACGGTGCAATTCCCTTAAATCAGTATCACACTGCAAATCTATAATCTCAAGTTGTAGCTCCCTTGGTGCACTATCAATATCTATTGAAAATGGATCGCGTACGCGTATGCCAAACTTGTCTCAAGTCGCCAAATCTTTGTTAAAAATCGTCACTCAAATATCACAATATTTATAGCTAAAACATCCGAGTATTGCTTTCAATTCTAATTTTTAACACAAAAGCACTAAATTTTGAGTTACAAACCGCAAAAAAAAAAAAAATGGGAATATTGTCCATTTTTTAAATGTTCATATCTCATAAACGAGAGCTAACCAATAAATTTCATTGGCATATTTAGATTCATTGGGTCAGAATTAGTAATTAAAATGGCTTCAAAAGGCAGAAAAAAAAAAATTTTTTAAAGAAATACGAATATAGCTCGCGGGCCGTAGTTTGCCTAGGCCTGTATTACACGCTATATTATAACGCTATTTTCACGCTATAACGCATATTTTCAAGCTATATTATAACATATTATGAACAATTATGAACAATAAGAATCTTATCGACCAATATTTTTTCCTTTCCATATAAGTGGGATATCCTTTTGATTGTGATTTGCCAACAAGTGGATAATATAACAGGTTTTGTCGAATCGATTGAAAACAAAACAAGTCGAATCATTTTGGTGACGTATGGGGAAATCCAACCTTGTTGTAAATTTGATGTTGATGTGTGCTCACACAGTCACACATTGACTATTAAGTGATCAAAATGGCATTACAATTTACAATAATTATGGTTGTTTTGAAAATATGCTTCTTATAAATGATTGTGTGCGTCTAATTCTAAAACTGAACATCGTAGTTTTGTAAGATAATCTTTGTGGTGGCAAATATTTTTTGCGGTAAAATAATCACGAAAATTTATCTAACTTCCTATTTATGATAGATTAAGATAATTGCGTTAAATAGATTCTAATAGTTCATAATTGATTTTAATTTATGGTTTAAGCGTTAACAGTAGTTAGAAGAGAATGGAAATTTTATAAGAACTCTGAGGTAGAATCAACTCATATTATTTCATATGTAGATACATATGTACATATATATATATATATATATATATACATATGTAGTTATTTATCCCTTAAAATTAGTATAATCAATACCGAAGATTGTTAGCACAGCGTAGACAGAACGCATAGCGTGCGATTATAAAACGCAACCATCTTAATTCATATTACCGCAAATTCGATACGGCAGTGAATTTGCGGTAATTTCGCACTGTCTGTTGGGTCATCAGGTATAAAAAACTTTTTACAATTTTTACTTTATCCTCATTAAATAAAAAAATTACTGAATATCATTTGCTTTAAAAAATTCGCTGTCCAGTGCGCGTTTGTTTATTCTGCATTGTGAGTGAGTGGAATACTTAAAAAATGTACCTACATATATCTATATATATATAAATCAATGTCTGTCTGTCTGTCTGTTTGTTTGTCTGTTTGTCTCTTATAGGCTACTAAACCACTCAACCGATCGCGATGAAACTTTCAGGACTTATTGTGATCATGCCGGGGATGGTTCCTGTGAAAAAAAATCGGGAAAAAACGGGAATGGGAACGGGATCGAAAACGGGATCGGGACCGGGATCGGGAACGGGAACGGGATCTGGAACGGGAACGGAAACGGGATCGGGAACGGGCCTGCTCACGCGTCAGATAACGTACTAGTAACGGGAACGGGAACGGGATCGGGCATTGCAACGCATGCCGGGTCAGCTAGTAGGTAGTATAAATAATACCCACTATACATGCTATGTATCGTTTTACCGAACAAAACGTTTTAATTGTAATTCAACAATTATATCTACTATACTGCCACAGTTTTTTTTTTTTACTTTATCCTAATCAGATAAAGTATTGTGATCGCGCGAAAATTCGACCTCGAGATTTTGACTGATTTGTATCAAGTATCATCCCCTGATCATGCTTTCATGATTTCTGGAAAATGTCTGTATGTCTGTGCACTGTGTGTGTATGTGTCTGTGTGTGTATGTGTCTGTCTGTGTGTTTTCTCCGAAACTATCAAGTCTATCAAGCTGAAATTTCATATATATTATTTTCACGTTAAGGCGTAAGAGACACAAGGAATTTGGTCAACATCAGTTAACCCGAAGTAGGGTTTTTTTCGTGCAGAAAATTCAAAAATCCTGTTAAAAATCAAATTTCCGAAACTGCTCCGGCGATCTTGTCGAAATTTCATATCTACATATGTATGTAGATATATGTAGTTTTCACGTTAGCCGTTAAGAGATACTGATTTTGGTCAACATCTGACGAGCGGAAGTTGCAGTTTACTCAGTTTACAGTTTTTATTGTAATTGATTAATTGATCTTTGTATCTTATAAGTGACTGATTTTCTTCATTATACAATTTATCCATATTGTGTGGTGAAATTATTACATACATAGTATAGATTCTACAGAAAACCCATTGATTATTTCAATTTTTTTTTTTTTTTATATGTACATACATATGTATGTATGTATGTACTTCATTTTTCTACCATTTTCTATTTTTCTCTTTCACACCATTTCAATCTCTAAATTGTCTGCTTTCTTAATTATTAAACAAATAACCACAATGAAAAAAAAAAATCGCTTATCTATTTTTTACAATTTACAATATTAGGAATAATTCATATTTTTTTCTAAGCATGATTCAACTGAATATGATAGACTTACATATGTACATATATGTACATGCAAAATTTTAATAGCGATTATCTTCAGCTTAAGTGATTTTGAAATTTGATTGAATTGTTGTCTCTTCAGTGAAAAGATAAAGCAAATCATCTGCAACGGACAATATAAATCGATACGGTTAAAAATTTGCGATAGTGACTCTGTGACATTTGACTTGTGCATACAGTGTAAAAGCGTTGTGAGTTTTAACAGTACATATAATATGTATAATATTTTATTTCAAACATTCCCAACATCTTAGTATAACGCGTGAGCTTGAGATCATCTGACTAATAGTTTGAATGAAAACAATAAATCATTAGGCGTAAACGCTTCATGCTTGACTCGACGTTGTGTACCTCTAAAGTGAGCCAGTTGTAAACACCGAAACCGCGGTCCAAATCAGGTCCAAAAATATCACAATATCTATACATACAATAGAATATCACAACTAAATCCGTATGTACCTATGTATATATGTAAGTATATCGACTGCTTTGCTCATTCATGCTGATTTTTTCCTGTTTTGAGTGAAGTTTCGATACTTTTATATGGCATAGCCCCAAGTTCTTAATAGTCGAACACATCGTTCGATGAGACTGGTTTTTCTTTCGTTTTATTATGCTGAATTGCAAAAACGGGTTATAAATGATTATGAGCTCATGGGGATTTTCGCATTTGAAGACAGCTCTCCGGTTGAGGAAGTCTGAATACCACTGACTTACGGATTCCTACCTGACCGACTGAGTTACCACACCGTGTGGTTTTTGAGTTTATACCATATTATTATATGGTCAGTTACCATTCTGCAGGCGAGACGTTAGCAACCACCTCTGCGGCAAAATTGGCAGCATGAGACTCAAGACTTAATATTAATCCACAAAAAAATACGACTGAAGAATTTTTTGCTGTGTTAAAGCAACTCTAGTGCTCAAGTGTTTTGTGTGTACATTGTTTAATATAATTAAACCAATTTAATCGAAGATATTATTAGTGAACACATCTTTAGTGCAATTTTAACTCGACGTAGTTTTTGACAACTTAAGGATTATGTGCACGGTTCAACAACTTTAAAGGACTATACATCTGAAAAAAATGCACATATTAATTTTTAATTCGCAAATTTATGATTTTAGAATTTTGTACTATTTTTTGCATTGGAAATATATTTCTTATTGTAGATATACATATATCGCGTCCTCAGAACATAAAAGTAACTGACATGTCCAAAATAGTAAATTGTTCAGGGTAGCAGTTTTACAGTTTGAAATGGTTATCATATTTATGATGACCATATAATTGTACATGTTGTACTTTAGATTTTAAGATGCTATTTTATTGTCATTGAATTTACTCAAGTAAATTTTGCAAATTGCATCCAAAAAGTCATGCAAATAGTCCAAACATGTCACTTGTGTGGTATAAGAATATTAGTAGAACTTTTGTACTTCGTGATGAAAAAAAAAATTGTAACCTCATTCGAATGTGCCACTTGACTGGCCTGATAGAATAATAATTAAAGAGGAACAAAGTTACATTCATAACTCATTTTCGGAAAATGTCACCTTTGTGGTCTGAGGACGCGATATGTAAGAAAAAATCTTTTAGAAAAATTAAGGGAGAGATTTGAAATTGCGAAAAATTAAATAACAAGAATGTACCTAAACTAAAAGGTTACCTGTTTAAAAATTATTTAGTTTCTTTACGTAGTTACATATATGAATTATAACGAATTAAAGATGGGGTGTTTGGATGTACATATGTATGTATATACATACATACATATGTACCTATACTTTATTTAGCTAAATAATATAGTAACGATGAGCCATACATATAATTATCTCGAAGATGGAAAGTAAATATAAAATTTATTGATCTGCTCTCTATATTTTGTGTTTGCATCTATTTTATGTGGTAATTTTTTTCATTTTTCCTTAAGCTGTTAAGCCCTCACTGTTCGTTAAGTATAAAAAATTGAACTAATAATACTTGTAAGAAGAAGGAAAATACTCCAGGAAATGAATCAAGGAGTGAAAAGTGTAGCTACCTACAGTACTATAGATTATCGTTCACTTCAGAAATTGCGTATAGCGCAAAAATTAATATCAATCAACAAACGTTATCTTTTTGAGTTACCTTCTATTTAAGTATTCTAAAACCTGTTTTTTTGATATTTTAAAGTAATCTAGATATAAATTAAAAGTGAATTGCTTTTAAAAGTGATGCTAAAATTTACATAACATGCTTTTCCCTCCCCACGATATAGTATGATAGTATGAACAGTTACGACATTAACACAATTGCACAATGTTAGCTGTGCGTGAATGAATAGTCAATTATATTCTAAATATATTTAGTGAAATAATTGTTTGCCATTATTAATTTATTCTGACGTATAAAGTGTCTTGATGATTTTGCACAAATCACTTGCGATAAACGTTTAAAATTTCTTTGTAGGATGGGTCATTAACAAAATTTAAATTTAAAAATTAAAAAAAAAAAAAAAATTTAATTAAATTTTACGAAATAGTTTGGAATTTAAGTCTTTTTTACAATCTTTTATTTAATAAATAATTTGTTTCATCAATTTAATAATGTGAACCAACTTGTATGCAACTTTTTAATGTCAATTAGAATAACATCACACTATTTTTAAATGCACCTAAATTGCACAATAGCTGACGATCTTGAAATTGCCTGTTTTGTAAGATTGTCGAAAGTATTATTGTTTTTTTTTTTTTTTATTACGTGATATTTTAATATATGTATGTACATATGTATACATGTTGGGAAATTAGATTTTGAATGATTAGGAACATAAGTGAATATAATATTAAAGGTAAACGATATGGAAATTCTGGTTGATTATGATAATGTATGAAAATTATTTTGTTAGTAGGCGCTCGTGAGAAAATGGACAAAGGTTTTTCCAGGAAAATTTATCACGCATCACTGTTGGTTTTCCTTTTATTCGTACATGTGATATTATGCGGTAAATATAGTACATTTAATTTAAGAATTAATTTTAATTTAAGAAAATGATCGATGTTAATGGGTTGAGTTAAAATATTGAATAAAACAAAACTTTGTAGATATCAACGTGGAGACGACGACCACAGATGATGAACTCATTACAAGTACATTTTTCACGTATACGGAAGCAGTGACAGAAGTACCTGTGACAGAAGAACCCGAAGATCTCGAGGGTCCGAACCATCCGTGCTATAGAAAATGCGAACGTGGAAAAACTATGGTGTGTCGTTACAATTTCGAATTGGAATGGTATGAGGCGATGAGTAAAGCATGCTTCAATTGTCCTTTCAACATCACTGACTGTGACCGTAAAGATTGTATACCGGCTGATGGGATTGGAAGACCGTTAACTGTAGTCAACAGGAAAATGCCAGGACCCAGAGTTGAAGTAAGTTATCATAGTTAATTTTGATTAAAAATTTTCATGTCGACATTGAATTGAAATAGATTTTCATGATAATATTTCCTTCAGTTATTCAGGATTGAATTGTGGATCAAAGTTTTCAACTGCAATTCAATTAACTGTGCACGTGCATACTATTAAAATTTTCGATTTGTTGTGTTACATCGTTACTGGCGTTTATAGACGTCGTATAAATGTGATGGATGATGTTGCATTTTCATGGTGTGCTCGAAGCTATGTATGTATGTACATATATCGTAAATAGGTTCTTACTGTGAACATGGTTAAACGCAACTTTCACTGCACTTGTTTGATAACGTGTTTATTTTTTTTGTTTAAATTATACTGAGAACACTTGACCAAACTCAATTTGTACTAGAGTAATGGTATATTGTAATCGTATAATTTGCTAGGAGTAGTAATTTTTGCAAATTGTTTCTAATTAATAAACAATTTAAAGTAATTAGTACATACATATGTATATCTATGTATCAAACGCACTGCTACCTAAGATAATTGATCCGGTAAAGTAAAATCTTGTGTGATTAACCTACAACACTTTTCCTCTACAGTAGTACATATTATAATAATTCAAAATAATGTGTGTAATATAAATAGTGTGCGGTTTCAGGAATAAAATATAAATTTTAGTATGAAAAATATTCAATATGAATATGTATATATCAATCAAAGACTATTATGTATGTACAAGGTATGTATACATATGTACATTGAATATAGGCAAGTAAAAGTTACATTATTTACAATACAAAATCTTCAATAATACTTATTATTTATTATTAGAATAATTCAAATTCTTAATTTGTCTCAATGATTATGTAATAAAGTATAAGTAAGTCTTTGTGCTAGTGACAAGTTTAATTTGACAAATTGGCAATCCCAATAACCATTACTTAAATGAGTTTAGATAATTGATCATTGTTCCGCTATATTTGTTCGCAAAAGAGTACGTTCAGATGATTATTAAATCGTTGATTGGCCCATTTTGCAGTTGTGCGAAACGATGCAATCAAATTAATTAATCATTCCAATAATAACACCGAGCAACAAAAAATCACGTTTTTTAAAACCCAGAGTGGAGATTAGTCAATCTTTACTAAGTTTGACTCATTGAATTCGAATCCGATAACGATTTTTCTTGATATACTCTCATTTATGAGATATTCGTGATTTAAAAAATGTAAAAAATATCCATTTTTTCGGCTTTAGCGGTCTATAACTCTAAATATAGTATCGCTGTGCTCAAAGTGAGTATTGAAATCAATAGTCAGATATTTTTCCTATTGATTGTGATTTTTTATTGCTTTGAAATACTTACAATGAATTATCTACCGAATTTTTAAAGTCAAAAATATATTTTTTTTTACACATTTTTTTCCTGTGCTATTGGCTTTTATTTGGCGAGTTTTTTTAATTCACCACGTTTATAAGGATTGGTTTTCTATCTCAGTATTTTTTTTTTTTATCTAAACGCACTAATTTGAGCGGAAAATGATTTTAAATTACATTTAAACATTTAAAATCCAAGTAAAAAAAAAAAAAAGTGTTGAAAGTAAAAAATCAATTATGTTATATGAACTGCTCATTTATATTGTTCCAGGTGTGTCTCGGTGATACGGTTATAGTTAACGTGCAAAATTCTTTGATGTCGGAAGGCACAACCGTACATTGGCATGGTCATCATCAGAGAGGCACACCATATATGGATGGTGCACCACTCGTAACCCAATGTCCAATAAGTCCTGGGTCACTCTTCAGGTATACGTTTACAGCGGCGCATGCAGGTACACACTTTTGGCACTCTCACGCCGGGATGCAGCGAGCTGATGGGGCTTTTGGTGCTTACATTGTTAGAGAATCGAATGATAGACATGTGGATATATATGATTATGATAGGTATAGTAAATGGTTTTCTACATAAATTTATGTATATGTAGTCAATTTCACGTTCATGAGTAAATTTCTTGACTTTCAGGTCGGACCATGTGATGATTGTTATGGATTGGACTCATGATTTAGGCATTTCATTGTTTACTAGTCATCATCATTCAAATGGTACAAATAAACCACCATCCCTTCTTGTGAATGGTAGAGGTAGATTTAAAGAATTTTACAGGGGTCAACCGTTTTTCACACCCGCCGCTAAATTTAATGTTGAACAGGTAATATGAGTAAAATAATTTTAAAATTAGTTTTCCAGTGTATTTGAAAAATTTCTTATCGTTTCAGGGTTATCGTTATAGATTTAGAGTAATCAATGCAGAGTTTTTGAATTGTCCTATAGAGATGTCGGTGGATAATCATACTATAACTGTGATTAGCAGTGATGGAAACGATTTTCAAGCTGTTGAAGGTTAGTTATATATAAATAATGTTATTTTTTGTTTATTTGTATTATACTATGTATGTAATAATTTGCATCAATTGCATTTTCTTTCTAAATATGCAATTTTTGTTTTAGCTGTTTCATTAGTTACATACGCTGGTGAAAGATTTGATTTCATCTTAGAAGCTAATCAAGAAATAGATAACTATTGGATTAGATTCAGAGGTTTGATGGACTGCGATGAGCGTTTTACAAAAGCGAGACAAGTTGCTGTATTACATTATGATGGAGCTATGGAAGCAGAACCCGACGGTAATCCAACTTGGGAAGAATCACACCAAGAAGGACTTGTAAGATTTTATAAACTAATATGTCAAGACTGATTGCTTTTAGGTTTTTATTTGTGAAATAGTACTTTTGATTGTATCAGTTACTTGTGGCAAATCAGTAAAATGACTTATTTTCACGCATGAATAAAAAACATAATTTACATATTCTTTTAATTTTATAGCAAATCAATGCTCTCAATGTTGGAACAAATCACACTATGACGCTAAGTATTCCAGAATTAGTTTCATTAGATGAAGATGATCCTAGTTTACGGCCCGAGGCTGATATACAGTATTATATTTCTTATGATTTTTATGCCAAAAATAATTTTCATTATCACAAATATCCTCACTATGGTTATTATCAAGGTAATATTTAGCAAAATTTCAACTTTAACAATTAAGAAATTGAAAATTTAAGAATGAAAACTGAATGTGTTTTAATGTATGCATGTATAGTTCAGAACAATGGTTCTCGCCTTTATACTCCTCAACTGAATCATATAAGTATGAAGCTACCATCATTTGCCTTGCTTCCGGGAAGGTCAAGAGTAGATCCACAAAACTTTTGCAATGAATCGACCGTTAAAGGATGCGTAGAAGATTATTGTGAATGCACTCACATAGTCAACGTGCCACTTAATTCCGTAGTGGAAATGATAATGGTAGACGAAGGTAATTCTAAATTATCAACCAAACAGCAAATGTAAGGAATGAGTGAAAATATTAAGCAATATAATATTTTTAGGGTTCACTTTTGACGCCAACCACCCATTTCATTTGCATGGTTATGCATTCAGAGTTGTTGCAATGGAACGTGTTGGCAAAAATACCACAATAGATGAAGTAAAAAAATTGGACGCTGATGGAAAAATCCATAGAAAACTTTCTAAAGCACCACTCAAAGATACAGTGACTGTACCAGATGGAGGATATACAATAATCAGATGGTTTGCTGACAATCCAGGTACTTTTATACTTATTCTACAAATACCACATGATATGAATGATATATTTGTAATATGTTATTTTTATATAAAAACGATTGAAATTAATTTCAGGATACTGGTTGTTTCATTGTCACATTGAGTTTCACGTTGAAATTGGAATGGCGTTGGTGTTCAAGGTGGGTGAACATTCCGATTTTCCACCCGTGCCGAAGAAATTCCCACAGTGTGGTGATTATATTCCCGATGAATCAGCTGATTCGGATGTAAGTCCGTTTGAAAATGTCGGTAACAAAGGTCCCGTTATATCGATATCACATTGGTGGCCATTGGATTATTTCACCAGTACATCGGGCAAATCAGTATTAACAGCGAGAGTTTCAGTTGTAATTTTATCTCTATTGTTAACATTTTTAATAAAGTTTTAAAATTTCATCTAAAGCTTTCAGTATTATACTTGAAGCATGTTTGCAGAATTACTATAAATCATTAAGTGTGACAGAATTTTGTCAAAACATTTCTTATTTATACTACATATAAGATTTTTTAACAGTATTTTGAAATGGCAAATCAAATTATGTACAAACCAAATTTATGTAAATTTGTTATTGAATTCCTAAAGATTTTATACAATGGATCCAAATTAAAACACTTAATAGTGAGTAATTTTTTTATAATATATAATATTCACAATGACTTAAGCAATATGTACAGTACATATTTGGAGATACTGTTTGCTAGTAAATAGCTCTTATTTATTAAAAAATAATTTGTATATAACTTTTATGTGATATATTTTTTTTAATTTTTTTTTTATTGTGATAAATAAATGTCGAAACATATTATTCATTTTTTAATAACATAATATTATAAGTAAAATCAACACATATTATCATTATTATATTTTTCATTCATATTATTACTGATGTATAAAAGGCACACAACCATTTTCCCAATAAAACTAAATATTTTATGAAAAAATAATTATAATTTAAAAAAGTCAATAGTAGTGAATTTCAATACTGCTTACAATATTTTGCAATTGTATTTTTATATTCAATATCGAATTTTTCTATTCACATTTCAACAACCATCATAAATATTTCAGTGTCGGACATGAACAGAGCGATAGGCTTATTCTTGGTCTTAAACTATTTTTTTAAAGAGAGATTCTTCTCTTCTGCCATTATCATAAGGCGTTTAACTATGAAGTATTTTCCACAGCGTGACACCAAGTGAATATACATATGTACACCCCATTCTCTTTTTGCACGGTTTTTTTTACACTGTTTTGAAATAACATGGTTCAAGATAACGGACCAATTACTTTTTTTACACTGATTTTTTTGCTTTAACACGGTTTTCAAAAAAGATTTTTGTGTTGCACTGGTCGCCTATATTGCGTCGCATATACATATATTCCAGGTTTTTATGGTACACTTTAGTTTCGTTTATGAGTATGCAACTTTTAAGCCAAAAAATCACTACAATGGTATCGCTCAGATCTACCCACTGATCGTAAACCTTTTCAGTTCATGATATTTTAAAATGAAACATTTTAGAAACAAAACATATAGAAATGTATACCGGTAGGAAACTTTAATTTGTGTAAACTTTCACAAGCATCGAATTTAGAAAAATAATAATAAAATAACCTAGTCTTCGTTTTAAATCGATAAAATTTCTTTTTATTTCTCTAAAACTTCTATTTTGGGTTTTGCAAATATGGATCGGCATTAGGTGAGTTGTTAAACTTGTGAAAACAACAATAGATGGATCGTTCATATGTTGCACAATGCACACTAATCAAGGGTTGCATACCTATGATTTAACTAGGGGGTCTTAGCTCTACTTATGCATACGCATTTGAACCCTAAAAGTGCGAAAAAGAGTTCATTAAAATTTGTCACTTTCATTAGTTTTCTTACTTTTTCTGCTTTGTATTTCAATATTCTGATATATAATATTATATCTTGTTGCATGTTGCAATATTTTTCGTTTTGGGAATGCGTTTAATTTTATGATAACATCATATTAATCGATGGAATTGATGAAAAATTAACGAAAAGAAAAATGCTTTTTTCATGTATGAAATAATAAATGCTTAACAAACTGAAACTAATAAAATTAATTCAAGTTTTAAACAATTAACAACAAAATACATTGGTGTAAAATAATAAATTAGCGAGCCTATTACAGGGTTAATTTTTTTGCTCGACTGCATCGTGCCTTTGTCATCCGAAAATGATTTTTTATGGTTTGTTATTATGTCGGATTTACGGATTTTTAACATGCCCAATTTTCAATTTGCCTTATCTGTCCCGAAACTCCAAAACTAGTCTTCAACATCGAATCGGATACGAAAGACGCGCCACGCGCTTCATCGGCTAAAATAATATTTTTTTTGGATTTCGTGATTTAAAAAATATTTTTTTGTATAAATAAAAAATAAATTCGATTTTTTTTTTAGTTTGAGAATTTTAAATTTAGAGTTGATTTTAAGTAATGGAACCTATCTCCTATTTTTATATGTCCACTGTATCTTTTTTTACACGGTAGTCTCTGGAACGTATCCCCCGTGCAAAAAGAGAATCGGGTGTATATCTGTTTTTACAGTGGGACATTTTCCTTCAAAAATCTCTGGTGCACAATATCGAGTTGTCCCTTGAAACTGTAATTAGGCGGGCCCTAGACGTAACTGAATAACGATGCGTTTGAAAACGTTAGCGATTTTGCCTACGCCGCAGGTTTTTGGACGCTCGCGCCTACACGTATGGACGAATGCACCGTATAGCTCAAGGCTACGCGTGCGCCGTAACAGCTGTTTGTTTGCGCCATACAGCTTAGTAGGCGTATGCAGCGCCACGGCCGCGGCGCGAACTATACCAGCGCTAAAACGGTTAAAAATGAGATATTTCACCGCTAACGCTAAAGCGCTGTCTAAATCGAAAACGTTGCGTTGTTTTCCCCTACACGCTTCATTTTTACGGCACCTTACTACAAACGCACCGTAATTCAGTTAGGTCTAGGGCCCGCCTAAAGATTACTACAATTAATTTGCTTGGTAGGAATGATAGAGCAAGAATTGCCTCACTAAGAAATTAAATATTGTTTTCATATTTGTATTGTATTCATATTTCTCCGTATTTAAGAGATGTTCCAAAATCGCAAAGCTTACACAATATTTGTAAATTTATATAGTATTTTGTTTGAATGTAAATAAAGGTTCCACGACAAAATGTTCACGGACTAAACGTTCAACGACAGAAGGTTGCCGACAAAACGTTCACGGACAAATGGTTCCCGACAAAACATTCACGATAAAATGTTCACAGACAAATCGTCCACGATGAAATGTACACGACATAACGTTGAGGACGAAATGTTCACAGACAAAAGGTTCACGATAAAACATTCACAGACGAATCGTTCACGGATTAAATGTTCACGGATAAAATGTTCACAGACAAATTGTTCACGATGAATCGTTCACGATAAATCGTTCACGGACAAATAGTTCACGGACAAATCGTTCATAGATAAAATGTTCACAACAGCGTTCAGGGATTCACTTTAATCAATTTAATCAGATAATCGGTGACAATTTTTGTGATTAATCATTCAAAAACTGTACTAACCCTACAAGATTTTCATCATTTCCTTCTGTTATTATTTTATTTATAAATATGTATGTATATAGCTTTTTTCCAATTATGCTTAGGTGCATTAAATATGTATATCCGGGTTTCAAAAGGGGTGAGACAAGACAAAGACGGTGATCTTAACAACATTGCATAATAATCTATCTGCTCGGACAAAAGTCAGAGTTTCACAAATAGGGTGAGAAAACACATTTCGTCATAGGCAATTCTTCAATATTTAAAGTTTCGTTTATTAAAAGTAATGCCACCAATGAAATGATTCCTGTCAACGTAGATGGGTTGAAATTAGGGCATGGTTCGATAATTTAATAATTTTCATAGTAATCAATTTAACTGATCGACGGTGACGTGTCGAAATATGATTAAAATTAAAAGAATGGAGAAGCATAATTGGAAAAAAGCTATATACCTATTTATAAATAAAATAATAACAGAAGGAAATGATGAAAATCTTGTAGGGTTAGTACAGTTTTTGAATGATTAATCACAAAAATTGTCACCGATTATCTGATTAAAATGATTAAAGTGAATCCCTGAACGCTGTTGTGAAAAAATTATTTGTGAACATTTTATCTATGAACGATTTGTCCGTGAACTATTTGTCCGTGAACGATTTATCGTGAACGATTCATCGTGAAAAATTCGTCTGTGAATGTTTTATCGTGAACCTTTTGTCTCAGAACATTTCGTCCTCAACGTTATGTCGTGTACATTTCATCGTGGACGATTTGTCTGTGAACATTTTATCGTGAATGTTTTGTCGGGAACCATTTGTCTGTGAACGATTTGTCCGTGAACGTTTTGTCGGCAACCTTTTGTCGTTGAACGTTTAGTCCGTGAACGTTTTTTCGTGACACCGTAAATAATGGAGATTATTGCAAATGTCCAATGAATACCAGAAATTAAAAAAAACGTTTCGGGATTATAATTTATTTTAAACATAAATTATGTGACCCTGACATATTTTTGATATATTTATCTATATATATAAAAATGAATGTCTGTCTGTTTGTTTGTCTGTCTCTTATAGGCTCCTAAACCACTGAACCGATCGCGATGAAACTTTCAGGACTTATTGTGATCATGCCGGGATGGTTCCTGTGAAAAAAATCGGGATAAAACGGAACGGAACGGAAGGCCTGCTTACGCGTCAGATAACGTACTAGGAACGGGAACGGGAACGGGATCGGGAACGGGACCGGGATCTGGAATCGGGAAAAAACGGGAACGGAAACAGGAACGGCCTATTCACGCGTTAGATAACGTACTAGGAACAGGAACGGGAACGGTATCGGGCATTGCAACGCATGCTGGGTCAGCTAGTACTTAAATAAATACCTTATAAAGCCTGCGAATATTTATTTCAAGCATATAACTATCCAATAGGCTTCGTTTACTAGCAGTATTATACATATATATAATAGCCGAAATCCGTCTGTCTGTCTGTCTGTCCGCCTGTCTGCTGATAACGCTCGCTGAGGAAAAATTATTAAAAAACCACTAGAACGAGTGGGGGATGGAACCCACGACCTCAGGCTCAAGAGATATCACGCCAACGCTTACTCTATTGCCCTTCCTCAATTTAGTCCTTTTTTTTTAAACATTACCTATACAAGGGTTCGTAGCTCTGCCATACCTACATACCTACTTACCTACCTACATACATTACCTACATATAGAGGACACTATAAAATCTATATTTTTTTTTGGTTTTTTTACTTACAAAATTATAATTATTATATATATAATATAATAATTAATAATAATAATATAATAAAAATAAGGTATAAAAAAAAATTATCGACCTGGTTATTAATTAAATTATCGAAATTATCGTTACCGTTGGATCAATTAGTGGGGACATAGATGGCGCTAAAAAAACTATTATTTTTTGATTTTTACAAAATCACTTACAAAATTATAATTATTATATATATAATAATTAATAATTATAATATAAATAGTAAAGTAAAAAAATTTTTTCGAGTGGGTATCGATTGGGTATTATAACGTGCCATAGATGGCGCATTGTTGCATAGATGCAACAACTATAAAAACTATTAAATTTAATATATAATTTTCCAGTACGGGTGATGAGAACGCTCCGTTGATATTCAACGGGCTTACACTAGTACATATATATATATAATAGCCGAAATCTGTCTGTCTGCTGATAACGCTCGCTGAGGTAAATAATTAAAAACGAGAACGTCGCGCGATTGGGATTTGAACCCGGTATCACAAGGTTGGGATGAATCGTGCTAACACTACCATCTAAACGGAGGCGATGACGTACGTGCTATAATTAACCAATATTAAATCTTAAAGTGTTCGCGACTTTGCTAAATTGCTACATGTTGTATTATAAAGCGCCATCTATACAACAACTATAAAGACTATTAAATTTAATGTTATTTTTCAGTACGGGTGATGAGAACGCTCCGTTGATATTCAACGGGCTTACACTAGTCAAAACATATTGCTCAACCAAACGACTACATGAATGTTGTTAATATTGTGATGGTTCAAGACTATTCCTATTCTTTTCTCCCAGTAGAATAAGTTTCAGTTTTTTCTACAATTATGAATTATTTTTGCTACCACTGTTTTACCTATAAATAATTATTAATAAATAATTCCGCGATAAATGACAAACGAACAAAAATATTTTAACCTTGGTGGTGGCATTACCTTTATTTGGTTTTAATGACTATCAAACCTTTCTTGAACCAAAATTTGATCAATTCTTAGTTAGATTTTTAAATATTTGATTTGTGAATTTGAATACAACTGGAATCAGTTTGATAATTTATTAACAGCTATTTAGTAAGAAACAGGTGACATGAGTGTGATTAATGGTACAATTAATTTCTTCCAGTTAAAATCACGATAATCTGTTGATGTATTTAAATTAGATTTCTTATTTGAATTTGGGCTATCATTGAAAACAGAAGAGTCAAAACAAATTAAATTGTACATATTTTTTTTATTATATCTTTTACTATTCGATGTCTAAAAACATTCTTCACTAGATAACATTTTTAGTTCGTTTTTATCCAGTCTTTATACGCATTTTGATAGTTAAAACGACAATATATAAATTATAATATTGTAAGTTTCGTATATGGTTATATAAGGTTATATGTATATGTATGTATATCTACATACCACTCAGCAGAACTTGTTGTAGGATAAAAGTAGGGCTCTCCAAGTTGTAAAAAGTTTGAATGATTTTTTGAACTCTTTTGAAATTTTGTTGGAGAAAAATATGCAAGTCCTGGTGAATTATTCGATAGCGGTGTTGCTATCAATCTTCAGTACAATTTTACAGTTGACATCGCGCAGCGGCAGAGATGAACTCTATAGAAAAAATCATAACATAAATGCTGTTATCAATGATAACATAATAATAATAATAATTATATAAATTCGTACTTGAATTCGGGTAAGAGTACAATTGGATTTTAAATTTTTTTTTTCTTTTTCATTTTGTTCAGCAATAGTAAAATGTTTCTCATCTCTCTTTCATTTTAACATACCAATTTATAGTTATTTCATTGCAAAAACCTTTTCTCGTTTTGGAACAGTTATATATACAGAACTAGTTTTGGAACAGTTATATGTACATACATTTGTATGTACATACAGTATATGAGTTTTGATCATAACATGTGTGCCACGATTGTACAAATCATGTATAAATCAGTGGCGACACGAATTCAAAACCGCCACTTTAGGTATTCCAAACTCATTGGTACCAATACTCCAACAAATGAGATTCAATATTTTACTGGCGTAAAATTTGAACAAAGAAATTTATACGACGGAATTCGATCGTTTTGTTTTGTATTGCATAAAAAGTAATTGCAAATATCTTGTTTTCGTTCTTTGGGTCACTTTCATTAATTGGATTATTCATGAATGTATTCTACATAATATATGAGTTGATGTGATATATTATATCACATCAACTCTTGGGTTACTAAGCTTAGTTGTGTGCTTTTGGATATTGGATGTAGCAGTAGAGCGGTTAGTAAAAATTGTAGTGAACGAATTCTGTGTATTTATTATGCGTTAATGTACTATATATGAATGTACATACATATGTACCTACATACATATATATGGAATTTTGTGTGTTAAATAGGAGGTCGTTGAAACTGAAGTAGAGCTTTGATCCCGCACAGTTGGATTCTTGGTCGTCGAGGCAGTAACGACAACAATGTATCGTTACACGCCGTTCCCGAGGTGCGTATTTCATTTTTACGGTCAGCATTTTGGCAGAGAGCTCCCAGCCATCCCGAAATATATGGGGACAAATTAAAATGGAAATGCAAACACTCTTGTGTTATTTAATTGTATAGAGCGGTCGTGCCAACTGGAAGTCCAAATGCGACATTAAAACGGCAATAAACCAAACCCCCCTCGAATGCGTATCAACCGGAACTGCATTTCGGCAAGTGCAGCTCGTCCATCAGTATGACACCAATGTCGACAAACGTGTCAACATGTATTGTATAGGTAACTGCGTTTCCCAAGGATCAACTGAGGTAAAAAAAATCAAGACGGAACTAAATCGGTCTATCTAGTATGAAGTCAGAGCAAAAATTATATGTACATATGTATGTATGTCCCAATGTAGTGTTCGTTACGAATGTCTTGGCCGTATTAGGCCCGTAACGTACTTGGCTGCCTGGCTGCGCAGCCATGGCCGCGGCGGCCACAACGATGTTAGAAACTTTATGTGGCTGCCTGTTTGACAACGCACTGAGGCAGCCAGGAAACTCTGGCTGCGCGGCCACAGGTACGGGCTCCGATACGCAGCAGCCAGACAGGCAGCCACTGGCCGCCGCGGCCAACACGAGATGTATTTAACAAAGCAAATGTATGTATGTATGTGGCTGCCTGTGCGATGCACGCACTAGCAGCCTGGCTGCTCGGCAGCCAGTCAATTCACGTTTGCCATTTCAGATTTTCAGCCACTTCGGCTGAAAATCTGAATAAACAATTCCAATTCCATTATAAATTTTATACTAAATTCAACGAATTATTTGCATCTACATACATATGTACATACAGTACAAAAGGATCCGAGATCCGAGATTACAAACCAAATATTGCATTGAAAATATGTTGTATCTACAATGTTATCGCTGACCATTTGTGAGTGTGTTCTCATCGTTCTGGCTGCCTCTTTGGCTGCTTGAACTGGGTGCACGTTTTTCTGGTCGCCGCGGCCATGGCTGCGCAGCCAGGCAGCCAAGTGCGTTACGGGCCTTAGTGTAGGTGAAAAAAATTGATCTCATATTTAGAAATAGCAAATACATAGTACACCTCCAGTAGACAGCCATGAGAAAATCTCAAAAGGTGGCTTAAGTCAAAACCAGCGGATTTAGCGGAAAACCGGATTGATGGATTTTTGAAAACGAAAAATCGCCAGAAAGCAATGGGAAACCACTTGAAAGTAGATTTCATTAGTTACTTAACTATGATAGAGGATAATATGTTTCTCAAATAGTGAAGAGGCAACGTTTGATATCAAGACGCTACCGTCAGAAGAAATCAGTACATATCCTCCAGATAGATATCATGACAATATATGTATGTACTGGGGTAGCCGTTAGGCAACTCTTTGGCTGCGTCTAGGTCGAAATGTTTCGACGAGGTAAGTACATATGTGTGTATATAAATACCTAGGTGTGAGATCGTACACATCAGCGGAGATGTTCACTTTCAAACCTCTAGGCCCCTCTGCAAAAAAATGATAGCCGCCCCCCCCCTCCCCCATACATACAAATATTTTGAAAATATTCAAATTTTTCATTTTTTTAACGAATGGGAGCGCTAAGTTTACGTATGTATTTCACGAAAGGGAGCGCCGCTTCCATGCGCTGCCGCCCATTTCGAGCCCTGAGTCGTACAGGCACCGAATTCTATAATATACTAGCATCTGCACACTTTCAAATACCTAACTGACTCGAGTGCTGAAAAGAAGGGCAAAGGGTGAAAACCAGAGACCAATCAATTCGTCACTGATTGGTAAGTAAAAAATATTTTCGAATACTCGAATTTCGCAAAATGAGTGAATGAGTTTCGATTAATTGTTTTAAAATGTTCGGATTTCCTACGTAACATGAGACACTAGTGGTATTATAAAAATTAAGCGATATATGTATGCCCTTCTGATCTTAGAGCTCCCCCGCCTTGCGGAGTCTGCTGGGCCGGTAGGTAAGCTCCAGGCTAAATAGTCAAGATCGTGTAAACACAGTTTATTCATGCTTGAACAAAACTCAACTATTATAAAATAAAAAAACTACACCAACGCAACACCATCTAACGCAGTGGTACCCAACCTTTAGTCTATCTCGAGCAAATTAGGAATTTAAAAATTTTAGGCGAGCCACACAGGACGATGACCTTTTTTTTTGAAAAAATCAGCAACAATAAGTAAAAGAAAACACAATAATATTACACTGCTACTGTTTATTACTACTTCTAATCTACATACTACAAATTAAATGAAATACAGGACAAACAAAACTTATTAATAATAATCAATGTGAAGACTGGCATTGAATGTCTTCGGCCAGTTTATTGTACTCTGGTACATAAGGTGTTACAGCAAGAGTCATACTACCATTCAGATGTTTATTTCTTAATCTGGATCTGAACTTCGATTTTAAAAATTTCATTGTCGAAAAGCCACTTTCACAAAGGTAATTTGATCCAAAGGAGGAATTTAACATTTGAAAAGTTTCCTTTACAAGTGGATATTTTCTCTCATCCACAAGTGTCCAAAAATCAGTTTGTTTGTAGTTTTAATTGTAGGTCAGATTGAAAATCAATTATTTCCATTTCTAAAATACTGACATTTTTATTCAATATACATACATACTTGCAATCTTTTGCGATATTTCAGAAATATTAATATCAACAAATGGAATGAAAATGAATGAAACGGATTGGGTGAATTTTACGAAAATCAGAAAATCTAATTTTGAAATTATTTTTAAGTTCAACGAGATTTTCAGAATATTCATCTGATTCAATTTTCTTATATTTATGAATATAGTTCTCTAAATTTGGAAAATGGCTGAAGTTACATTCTTAAATTTGGGATATCCACAAATTTAATTTAGACTGAAATTAATTTACACTTCCTACTCCCCGAAGTTCAAGATTGAGTTTATTCATTTTGGTTATTATAACATCCGTAAGAAAGAATAAATTCGACAATCAGCCATGATCATTAAGTTCTTCATAAGTTTCGTTTCTCGATTCTACATACAAACAGTTTTATCTCTGGAAGAAGCTCTACAAATCGTTGTAGGACTTTTCCCTTATTAAGCCATCTAACTTTAGGATATATGTAAAATTAAAGTTCCATACTCAACATCAAGTTCATCAGTCAGTATTTTGAATAATACGCGGGCCGCAAGCCACATTAAAACGGTACGCGAGCAACACGTTGCTCGCGAGCTACGGGTTGGGCACCGCTGATCTAAAGATTAAACCACAAATTAATATGTTCCCATGCTTAAAACGTTGTATAAACGTGCTTATTTATAGACCTCGGAATTTCGGATTCTCTAACATTTTGTCGTAGGTATATTTGGGTGTTGCCATTGCCCGCCTGAATTTTCGTTCGAGATAATGTATATTATTTATTAAATTTTGTATGTACATATGTTGTACGCATGTTTGTGTATATAATAAAATGTTCAAGTTCAAGTAGAGTAAAAATTTTCAAGGAAAAACCCCCATATCTCAGACAGTTAGCATTTCGCAGAATTTGTAGGAATTGGTAGAATTGGTAGGAATATTACAAAAAAATAGAGTGCATTAAAAAATGCATTAAGAGCAATTTATCGTCAATTGACGATACTAAAACACTAAAACCTTATTATTTTTGGGCATGTACAAATAATATTATATGTATTTATGTTATATATTATAGGTTAAAATATGTTATTATAAATAATTGTTCTGTAAAGGATGAAGAGAATTTGTTATTGGTAGAGTACGAGCGAGAGTTCGGGTGGGTAACGGAATATACTAGGAAGCGTTTAAGGTCCAAAGGTCGCACGTTATCAAAAGCATCCACCTTTCCGCCGTCTATTTATTTAATTTATTTAGCTTTTCTTCATATTTTTTTTTAATATTCACATAAACATATCTCACTTACATTCTCTCTTTTGGATTTTATAGAAATCGTGCCAATTTTGGCGCAAATAGGATTAACTGCATGAATCTGAATAAGGGGAAAAACCCATGCCATGCACATTGCATTCCCAAGTACAACTTTTCAAATGACAAAAGCTCAATAGCTCAACGTCCGATTTTATTGAAAATATTTTTGGAAATTTAATAATATCTTATTTTTCTTCAGGGTCACTTGAATCTGGAGCATGCGATTATATCCGAATCTCGAGCGATACGAAAACACGACCATAATCAACACGACACATTTGCGGTAGGTCAACAATAAGTCGATATTGTAGTGCGCGTATATACATATTATTATTTGTAGAAGTGTATGTATAATATCAACGGAAAATAAAAATGGAATAGGTAACCGATAGAAGGCGAAACAATAGTAGGTATAAAATTCACATATTTATTTTAATATGTGAATTTGTACATACATAGTATTTCATCATCGTTTTCAGCCATTCACCATCCACTGCTGGATGAAGGCCTCTCCAATCCACTTCTATTCTGGTCTGTCTTGAGCAATCTGCATCGACTCAACTCCACACATTCTTCTCAATTCATCAGCCCATCGTCCACTTACCATCGTACCTTGCTTTATTTCACATCCTATCGGATACCATTCCAGTATTTCTCACGTCCATCTGCCATCCATTCTTCTCGCTATGTGTCCAGCCCAGCGTTTCCCAAACTGTGCGACCTACTTGTGGTTCGCGAGCCGATTTTTAGTGGGTCGCGAAAAATTCAAGGTTATTATTAAAATAAAATATTATAATATATTATATATTATATAAACTATTTAAAATAAAATATGAAAAAACGGGAAAGTAAAAATAATATGCAACAAAATTTAAAAAAGCAAGACGGCCAAACAGAGAATATGATGCGTCCGAGCAAATTGCGTTGGCATTTTGTGATGAAGCATTCGGATTTGATAAACAAGCCACCTAGAATTTTTTGAAAGACAACTGGAACAGCTTAAGTTGTCGAAATCAAAGCTTTCGCATTACACCAGCATTAATGAAAAATCTCTCCACGCCTCGTACCTGATTAGTTTGCAAATCGCGCAAGCTAGTAAGCCACATACAATTGCAAGACTTTAGTGCTACCACCAATAGAAGGCACGGTTGGAATTATGTTTGATGATAAGAGCAAGAAAGAAGTATAGAAGTCGAAACGATTTCGGTTATAATACGATTGCAGGCAGAATCGATGAAATGACCCAGTGGGCAGAAGATGAGCTGATCCAATGAGTTAGTGAGACATTTTTAGAGTTAGTGAGTTAGTAACATTTTTCCAATTGCAACTGGACGAGTCCACGGATGTACAAGGTTTATCCCAGCTGCTTGTTTTCGTTAATTATAAGTTATTTAAAAATAAATAAAACTCTGAATATTTTTAAGTATAAAAATAATTTAAATACCCCTCCTCCCCATCATGTCCATTAAAACTAGGTGGGTCGCGAAAGTTTGTCCTTCTAAAACGTGGGTCGCGGTACTAAAAAGTTTGGGAAGCACTGGTCCAGCCCATTGGCACTTCAACTTTTTCACACTTTCCGCTATATCTGCCACTTTTGTCATGCTTCTTACCCATGTATTCCTCTTAAGATCTCATCTTGTTATACCAAGTATACATCTTTCTGTGCTTCTATATATGTGTGCACTGGGTCTTACGTAACATCCACGTTTCATATTCATACGTCATAACTGGCAGTACGCATTGGTCGTATGCCTTCTTTTTTAAGCATAGCGGTATGTTGGATTTAAAAAACTATGTTCATTCTTCCAAAAGCGCTCCATCCTACATAGTATCATTCTTTATTTTATTTCTTGTTCCTTACATCCAGTTATATTCACTAATTATCCTAGGTATAAAAAACTACCAAACTCTCTCTACAATATCATTATCTACTGTGACTACGTTTTGCGTGAAAAATTCATTAAACATAATTTTAGTTATATTAAAATTAATTTTTATACCTACATACTTTCATACTATCGTTGCTTAATTGTGTCAATCTATTTTGTAAAGCTACTGAGTCACATGCAACTATAATTATGTATATACATATTAAACTATAACCCCTGTTTTGTGCCATTCCAGCGATGTACATATGTAAATACATACATACATACATACGTCTCCAAGCACCGCATTGAATAATTTGGGAGAAATGGTGTCTCCTTGCCTAACGCCAATATAACATATATATTTATAGTATTTAACAAAAAATAAATAAACCTATTCACGAGCAGACGAATCGAAGAGTACATTTTAAATACAAACTTTTCTTTTATAATTTTAAGGACATCCAAATTCTATGTTTTTTCTTAGATCAATTTTTTTTTATAATTTTGATTGACCTAATGCATACACGTTACATATAATTGTTGTGTGTGTGAGTGCAGGTTATTTTTTTGCATCGCTTCTAGTTCATTTAACCCTGCCGGATGGGGTATAAAACGGCCGCCGGTGCTATCTCGCGGGCATTTTAATTGAAGAGGGGTCGCCTAATCGCCGAACCGCATCTTAATCGCCTTCGAAAACATTTTAGTGTTGGGATTACAGTCTTAAGTGTGTGTTTGGATCCCGCTGTGGAATTGATTCTCTGGTATTATTTTTTTTGTACCACTTTTGCCCGGTTCGATCCGGCAGCGTTGGGGTTGTTGAGGGTGCGGCGAGAAGTGTGAAAGAGGGCATTATGTTAATTTGTTTTAAAATAACGCACACGTCTACCATGTCTCGTTTTATTTGGGTATTTTATTATGTCAGGATGTTCAAATTAGAGCCGAGGTTTAATAAATATTGTTTCGAAGAATACATACACATGTTATTCTCTGAAAAATACGCGACAAAATTTCATATTAATAAAGAACTTGCTGGTTTGCCCGTCATATAATGGTGCAAATCAAACGCATGTGCGATGGTTTGTACAATAACAATACAGCCCATAGCCCGGTTGACAATTATTGTTTAGTGTACCGTTGATCGCCGCAAAGTCGCGTTGATCGTCATAGAGTCGAAATAGAATTTTTACTTTATCCACATCGGATAAAGTATTGTGATCGTGCGAAAATTCGACCTCGAGATTTTGACTGATTTGTATCAAGTATCATCTCCTAGTCACGTTTTCATGATTTCTGGAAAATGTCTGTGTGTCTGTGTACTTATTTTTGTCTAAACGTACAAATATGAGCTGTAAATGATTTGAAGTACCTATATATGTACATACACGCTCATATATCACAAACGAGAACTAACCAACAAATTTAATTATCATATTCGGATTCAGTGGGTCTAATTTAGTTAAGATTGACTATTCTCCGCTCCGGTAGTTTTTACTTTATCCTAAACGGATAAAGTATTATGATCGTGCGAAAATTCGACCTTGAGATTTTGACTGATTTGTATCATCCCCTGATCACGTTTTCATGATTTCTGGAAAATGTCTGTAAGTCTGTGTGTCTGTGTACCTACGTGTAAAATCGCTAATAACTCAAAAACCGTTTATCCTATTAAACTGAAACTTCATATTTACATATATATTTTTTAACGGCCATTACAATCCATTAGGATTTCAAAAATTTTCGACCAACCAAATTTTCGGAAGTGTTACTTCTCTTGGAAAACCACCTGATTTTTGTGTAATCTTTGGAAGGTTTTTCCAGCAAAACTATCATACACATTCTTTTTGTTTGTTTTTAGCATTGGCAATGTTAGCGTAACCGCAACGACCCAGGCAGGCAGGCAGGCAGATGCTTCCCATTTCAGATCACTTTACTGTCTGAAAAGTTAGGGGTTGCAGCGACACGGATTTAATCAGACGGGTTTTTTGTAATGTTTCAGTAAGCGCTGCTTCACCTGTTATTAGTTGGGATGAGACCAAATTAAAATTAAGCTATAAATATGTCATTTTGACGTACATATGTACTTCATTCGACTTCGATTAGTGAACCGTACCGTTTCGTTCATAAATTTAGAATCGGCTTTGATGAATGTGTTAATTTTGTTGTGTGCCAGGTTAATTGCTAAAAAAGATTTCTAAAAATATACTGCAGCCCCCTATCGTAATCACGACGCTGGAAAATTTCACGTTAGGGTGATTTTGCGGGTGACAAACAAATGAGAGGGGCGGTTTCAGAATTTGCCCTACTCATAACCGGGCCAAAAATAATGCATTCAGGCACTGATGTGCTATCGCGTGGTACTTTCAGACCTGTGAGGGTGGTTTTTGGCCCGCGGTAAGACGATGATTTATTGTCGTTTGATTCTGGTCTCACGTATTGGGGTGAAATCCATCGATATAGAGCTAAACGCCTACGGTGAATCCGGTACGAAATTTGCAAACTAGATCGTGTGTTTTGCGTACTTTTGTATATATGTATGTACATATGTACATATGTAGGTATTATACATACATACACCATTAAGTGTATCGGGATAGAATACTTTTTGGTTAGTTTTAAGTATTAAGTCTGGTCAGGTGTTAATGTTAGTATCGTTCAATATCCGACTTTTCCCCCGTCCGGAGGAAAATGCGTGACGGGAAAATCGGGCGAGCTTTATAACGAGTTTTTCCAGTGTTTAACGCGAAACTGCTTCCGGTAGAGAACGTTAGCACACCCTTTTTCCACCTTTAAGTCGCTCTTTAACCGCTTGAATAATAAGCAATTCAAATGAAACACCTGATTATTAATTGGGGCGTAACGGATGCCCGTAAATAATTTCCGCTATTGCAATAAATTATTTCGCCAATAGTTTGATACCTTTTTTTTTTCGTCCGTGTATTGTCTTGATGAATCAATTATTTATTAAAATTCAATATGTTTCAATTGTTGATTTTTAGATTTCACCTTCATAGAAGTATTTTTATTACTTTATCCTAATCGGATAAAGTATTGTGATCGTGCGAAAATTCGACATCGAGATTTTGACGGATTTGGATCAAGTATCATCCCCTGATCACGTTTTCATGATTTCTGGAAAATGTCTGTATGTCTGTGTACTATGTGTGTGTGTGTATGTCTGTGTGTTTTCTCTGAAACTATCAAGTCTATCAAGCTGAAATTTCATATCTATTATTTTCACGCAAGGTGTAAGAGCCATAAAGAATTTGGTCAACATCAGTCAACCGGAAGTAGGGTCTTTTTCTTGTAGAAAATTCTAAAATTCCTTTACCACAAAATATTTCCGAAACAACTCGAGCGATTTTGTCTAAATTTCATATCTATAGTTTTCACGTTAGCCGTAAGAGATACTGTGATTTTCGTCAAAATCCCTTCTGCAGAAATGGCAGTTTACTCTTGAACGATTTGTTGTTTTTTAGTTTTTTCGGCCTTTTAAATATGTACTATCGTCACAATATTGTAATGTTATACTCCTGAGAAAAATTGCTAGTTACGAAAAAATAAATCATTAAAATCAGTCAACCAGAAGTAGGTTTTTTTTTTTGACGATAAGTTTACCACAGAATATTTCCGAAACGGCTCAAGAGATTTTGTCGAAATTTCATATCTATTGTTTTCACGTTAGCCGTAAGAGATACTGTGATTTTCGTCAAAATCCCTTCTGCAGAAATGGCAGTTTACTCTTGAACGATTTGTTGTTTTTTTTTTTTTTTTTCGGCCTTTTAAATATGTAGTATCGTCACAATATTGTAATTTTGTACTCCTGAGAGAAATTGCTAGTTACGAAAAAATAAATCATTAAAATCAGTCAACCGGAAGTAGGGGATTTTTTTTGTCGAAAAGTTTACCACAGAATATTTCCGAAACTGCCCCGGCTATCAAGTCGAAATTTCATATCTATAGTTTTCACCTTAGCTGAAAGAGATACTGTGATTTTGGTCTACATCTGACGACCGAAGGTGGCAGTTTTTCTTATTTGAATATGTGCCGAAGATCGTATTTTATATACGCTTGCGCACTCAACATAGTGATTTCATGATATGTATGTATGTATGTATGTTGGTTGGTGTGGTGGTGTGCATGCGTTTTATTTACTTACGTACTTAAAAAAATAATTTCGTTACTCTTTGTATTCCTTAAATATATGGATAGTCATGGGTTGGCCACACCCGAATTTTTTTAAACAACTTGTAGCAAATGTAAAAAGTGGGTTAAAACCTGATATACTGCAATTTTTAATGGACACAAAAATTTAATATTAAGAGTTTGGTTGTGCTGCAATAAAATCAATTTGGTGTCCTGTAAATAGTGTGGATGCAGAAAGATTTCTTAGTAAATGTAATTTAGTGGTAACTGATCGTCATACGTCTCTGTATTTCTCCATATTGCTATTTCTTAATAATTTTCTACTATTTTTTATTTGTCACGTTAGTTTTAAATTGCTTGTATATAATAAATTGTGTTACAGAGTATTGAAATTGATCTGTATTAAAAAATTATCTAATAAAAATAAATGCTAAATATATGCTAAAATCAAACACTTTATTCGCTATAAAATGCTAAAATGACAAATCAAAATGCTAAAATCGATAAAAAATATGTGCGAAAAACACTAGTCATTGAATACAACGAATAGAGCAGGGCAGTGGTTTGAAACATTCTTCAATTTGCTTTTAAATAACTTTTAAGTAATTAGAAGGTTTTGAATTTAATTATTTTTTTGAATGTATTTATTAAATATGAATATTTATAGCGTAAAAATAAGTATCAGTACATATTAAGCATCCGGGGGACGCCGGGGCTTGATATGTATGATTGGGGGGTGGTTAGGGGGGGCCGGCATGGCTTGAGGGAGTCCAAAAAAGGGGACGCCGGGTCTGGGGGGGGGCTTGGGGGCCGGCGTAGCTTAATAAGTCAAAAGTTGACAAAATAAAAAAAAGTTCAAAAGTTCAAAAAAATCCAAAAGGTTGAAAAAATAAAAATAAAAAAATCAAAAAGTCGAAACAAATCCGAGGGCCGTGTGACGTCATAGCGTTACGGGATACAGACACACACAGGCACACAGACCGACACACATGAAGCTCTTCGCTCCCGAGCAACGCCTGGTAATAAAGTGATTAAAGTTACATTAAAAATACAGAAACCGAGTTGTTTGTTGCTTTATAAATACTAGATCCATTTCGGTGCTTTCACTTCATTCTCATATTCCAAATAAAATATTAGCCGCTGACGCAGGCGTATTCACGTAAAACGTGAGAGAATCCGTCCGCCTTGGTGTGCGACGACACAAATATGACGCTCGCGACGCTTTCGCACTTTAATCGCACCCGTCGCGTCGGTTTGGGGAAACCTTCATTGAGGTCGAGCGACGGTCGACAATACTGCCCGCTTATTTATTTCTGCTTCAACCGTCGATGCATAGTTAAGGACAACATAGTGTAGATGTAATGTGGAACAAAATGATTAGTAATGTAATGGATGCTAAAGGTAAGTGTGTGCTAACCAAGAAAATCAGGCATAATTATAAACTGAAGCCTTGTTTTACCAAGGAAGTAAAACAGAGTTTATTTGAGAAAAGTCTTAGTTATAATAGATTCAAGACTCTTAAAGCAATTGAAGGATCTAAAGTTGATAAGGCTTGGTTAGAGTATAAAATAAAGAGAAATAATTCTGTAAATGTATTACGTAATGCAAAGAGGGAGTGGCATGAAAGGAATATTGATAGTGTAAAAAATGATCCCACAAAAATGTGGAAAATTATAAAAACTTTAATTTCCGGGGGTAAAAGTCAGGGATTGAATGAATTAGAAATTGAAGGGGTGGTGTATAATAATAAAGAAATTATGGTTGATAGATTGAATGAATTTTACATTAATAGTGTAAATGATATAGTTTACTCAATTCAAAGTAGACATAAAAGTGTGAATGTTGATGTGAGTACTGGTTTAAATAAGTTTGAAAGGTTTAAATTAGTGGAAATAGTAGGATTGAGTGAAGTATTAAAGGGGATGAAATCGGTTTCTAGTATGGATGGATTGACTCTGGATATCTTAAGCAACACATGGGATATTGTTGGACCTCAGTTATTGAAATTAATTAATATGTCTTTAGATATGGGATCTGTCCCGGAAGCATGGAAGGTGTCCACTATTGTACCAGTACCAAAGGTTCCAGGTACAATTAAAGCTTGTGAAATGAGGCCCATTAATATGTTACCGATTGTTGAGAAGATACTGGAGGAAATAGTAATGATACAATTGAAAGAGTTTATTAGTATGAATGATTGTTTGGTTGTGGAACAGTCTGGATTCAGGGAAAGACATTCAACTGAAACCGCTATCCAGTTGGTGGTTACTAATTGGATGGAGGCTGTTGATGTCTCAGGACAGATTGTTGGAGCAGTCTTCTTAGATTTTAAGCGTGCATTTGAGACGATATATAGGAGTATTTTGTTAGATAAATTATATAAGCTAGGAATAAGTGGTTTAGTTTTAGATTGGTTTAAGTGTTATTTGAGTAATAGACGGCAATTGGTTTTAATTGATAAGGTGTTGTCTGGTGAGCTAGAAACACCTTATGGAGTACCGCAAGGTTCTAAATTGGGACCCTTATTATTTATATTATATATTAATGATATTGTTAGGGTAGTTGATAAGTGTAAAGTTCATCTTTTTGCAGATGACACTTTAATATATGTGATAGGTAGTGATGCTGATGAGATGGCTAATATTTTAAATATAGAATTAAATTATATAAGTGTTTGGTTGTGTGAAAATAAATTAAAACTAAATGTGAATAAAACAAAAATGATGTGGTTGAATAGTAAAAATGTGTTGAAAGAAGTTAGGATTAATGATACAATTATTGAAATAGTTGATAATTTAAAATATTTGGGAATTCATATTGACTCCAAACTGAACTTTAAGGTACATGCTGAATATATTATTAAAAAAATGGCTAGAAAAGTTGGTGTTTTGTGTAGGTTAAGAAATATTTTAAGTAGAAAAAGTAAGGTCTTAGTCTATAATACAATTGTTTTGCCACATCTGGTTTATTGTGCCACTGTACTTAATATGTTCAGTGGCCAAGATTTAGATAAAATTCAAAGGTTGCAAAATAGAGCTATGAGAGGTATTTTGAATGTTGGTAGGCTAAAAAGTATTAGAAGTATGTTAGATGAATTGGGATGGATGAGTATTAGAAATTGTTTAAAATTAAGCACATTGTCTTTTGTTTATAAGTTAGATCATAAGTTATTGCCAAGTTATTTTAAGAACTATATCATTAGAAATAGGGATATTCATAGTTATTCCACTAGAAATAAAAACCAACTAGTTGTAGGTAGAGTAAGGAAATCAAAGACAGCTGGTGGTGTTTTTCACAGGGGTGTATTAATGTATAATGCCCTCCCGGAGTGCATCAAGTCTGCTAAGACAATAGATGCATTTTTGAAAAGTGTGAGGAGACACCTCTGTGAGAGATAGTAGTTATGTATAAGTATAGTGTATAATGTGTAATAGATTTAAATAGTTGTTATTAATATGTAATAGATGTAAGTTAAATTAGCTAATTTAGCTAATATTATATAAAATAAATAAAATAACAGGTATGTATCGGTTACAAAGCAACGGGTCAATTAGTATGGACGAAGTTACTGATTGCGTTGACGGTTTATCTGCACAATGCACGTACATACATATGTATGTATGTACATATTTAGTTTGTTTTAGCGTAACATTACGTAAATTCGGTTCGTTTTTAAGGAACGGGGTCAGGAGGGGTCGGGGGGGTCCGGCTGGGAGGCTCTGGGGGGGGTTGGGGTGCTCCAAGTGGGAGTTGGAGGGTTTGAGGGTTTTTTCCCTCCTGTGGCGCCACATTCGCTGCCAATGCCGACATTCCGGCTGCGGAGGCTGGACAGAGCACACGCGAACACCGCAACATATTTTGAAAATCGCGCCAACTGTCAAAACTCGCCGACAACTAAACACGCGACATACGTCGAATCGATCATCGATTGATCTTCGATAAAAAAAAACATTCCAACTAAAAATTTTCACGAAGAAAAATTCCTCTATTAAAAATAAACAATAATAAAATATGAGCTATGACTATACTTAAAATTTGATAATAAATACTGTGAGGGAAAAAAAGTGCAGCGATAGGGTTGGGGGGGGGGGCTGGGCGTGTCACGTATGTTAGACTACATTATAAACTTTTAATAAAGTTTGCATGCAAGTGTTATAAATACATATAGCACCTATAAACGAGTGTGATCAGTGGTTGAAATAATCGTATATTAATAAAATTGTGAGTGGCCGCTTCTAAGTATATTGAATAAATACAATTTGATATTCTGGATTTCGAAGTATACTCGTGAAGCCTTTCAGTAATTGGTGAGTTTTTGTATTTTGTTCTTTGATTGTTTTAAATGTTCGTAGCTGAGTTGTTTATTTTTCCTCGTTTTGCTTTTATTGTGTGTTTTAAATTTTGATTCATTTGCAATCGAGGATTATTTCAATATGTAATTTTAGCCATTTTTAGCTCCGATTTAAAATATGTAGTTTTATGTAAATCAAAACTCGATAAGTGTCAACAAAGTATTGTATGAAGTCATTCAGCGGTTTTCAATTACAAACTAATGAATGGTTCCATATTCTATGCAATTATAATGACGGAAAATTTTATATTTATGTGAATCATACTATGTAAATATGTATGTATTTATGCATGTTTTCAATTAAATATGAAATAATTATATTTGTATTGATTATTTCGATGTAATTTGTCGATCAGTTCACTTTGAACTACATTTTATTAATATCAAATTTGAATTTATGTGCAATCGAGCGAATAGCAACCCAATTCAAAAAATCAATACGGTGCTTTAAAAAAATTACAAGGAACCATTGCATTGGCTTTAAAATAAGTTTTTAACTGGTGCTTTTTGACATGAAATGATTTGCGCCGGCAAACTATTTTATTGGCGAAAATGTCTAATATACATAAGTAATGCAATACAATGATGATTTCCATCACGCGTTATTATTATAATGTAGCTTTATGTAGAACGACTAAATCGGATTGAAATTTGGTTATTCATGTAATCTAATATTCAAAGGATTAAATGTCTGTACTTCATGTCAGTGATCTGACTAATTCCTATTATACTTCAATAAGCGATTCACGACCAAGGGATTTTGAAACCACCCTATTGAAATCTGCAACTTATCAAACGTGCGTATGATTAATTATATTTAGTATTGTACTACATTTGAGCTTTGTTCCGTATCAAATTTTATCATTCCAATAAATTATATCGCGTTGGTTGTAATAACGATAAGGCATCGAATTGAAAAGGGCAAATTCGTGTGTATCGTGTGCATGTTTACAAACGTAATGGCTATACCTAGTTGAAAGCTCTCTTTTTCTCGCCACATTTATGTATTTTTTCAGCTCAAACGTATATTTATTAGTTGTTCAAACTTATCATCACGCCATACTACAATTAATCTGAACTGGCGAAAGCGCGTTTGGGAAAAAGGTTGGGATAACAAACGGGTTGCCTATATTATACGGGTAGGTATATTTATCTCGCTGTAAAGCGAAGTGCATGTAATGTATGTACATATTTCATTGTGTAAGTTTTATTTGTAAGACAAAACTGTTTGATACATATATTTGAATTTTAAAAGTGTCATTCGTAATACATAAACGTTGTTACGGAAAAATATGAATTAAGTAAAAATTGAACGGAACTTAACTGGAAATCGATATTTGAAAGTAAACAGCTAGTATTAAGGTAACATTTTTACTAGGTAAAATATTTAATTCTTATAAGGTGAAATTCCATAGTAAGTTTTCATATTTACGAATTACTCGGGTAACGAATCACGCAATATTCGCATTTCGTAAGATTTTACGACGCAATTTACTCTTTTTTCCCCTTTAACCAAACATATAATTGAAAGTGGTCAACAATGCGCGCACTTATCGCCGAAATAAATTCCTAATTGTTCGTTTTCGAATGGAGAATTCACATGCCCACAACTTGACAAATCATACATAAAAGTGTGCTAATATAAGTGTCTATACGGCAATAGTTGAAACACACTGTTATACCTACACATGTATATAGATATTACTCACTATTTCAACGCGCAAAGAATGGAAAATATATTTATTTGCTTCGATTCTACATCGTATTATGCCTTTTCATAACTAAAACAACGTATCATATTGAGTAGTGTGTACAATAAATATAAATATGGAGATAAATATACATAAAACGGTGGAACCACAACCTTAGCGGTAAAGTATCGGACTCATGAAAGAAGTTTCGTGACGGTTTCGACCATTGTTACATTTTCTGGCAAGATTGTTATTTAGTTATTACAATCCAGATCGGTCATCTCTCGTCAAAATTTGTTGGCATCGAATTATCTTCCTACATGGATACTTGTCCCTCTCTTCTCTCTGTTATGTTACCTCTAGAAGGTAACGGACAATCACTGGAGAGAATCTTTATCTATACAGTTTAGAACGTCCATAAAGTAAAGTGGCTACCAGCTATGCTTTAAATAAAAAAAAAAAAAAAACAGTATGTGAATGATGGTTACTTTGAAACGTTTAACTGGGGCGTTGTGGGTAGTTGTGCGCGTGTGCGCGGCTTCGTTGACTGGAAACGGAAATTAACGGCGGTAAAATTACAATTTTCCAGCCGTTTTCCCCGTCATTCTATTAACTTTAAATTATCGAGATATAACGGCCGAATTTGCGGTGTGATTAATGAGTGGTCTTCATTAGACGGCCGCCTTTCGAGCGCCTAGGAATGTCGGTTTCGATGTCGGTCGTGGCTCCTCGTCAGGAGGGAGCTCGCGTGCCCCAGGCCCATTAGATGACCTAACGCAGGCGAGTTGCCAATCGTGGCACCCAAAGAGAGGATGTGGGTGGGAAATGGGGGTAGGTGACAGCAGAAGAAAACAGGAAAGGGGAGGAAAATGCTGCACACAAGCTAAGAGCTCACCGAGTCCAAGTAAAGCTACCCTCGCTCGTCGGTTCCACGATACGTTGTATACTTTTTCACTTTTGCGCCGTAGCATTAGTTGTATGGACACGTTCGTACATTTCATAAAATTATTTTGAACGTTCAGCTTATATCAACGTTTTTAAAGCTTTCAACGATAGTTGAAAGCGTGGTAGGTATTTGCTGGAATCAAAGAGAGAGAATTTCAAAAGATGCGAAAAAAGCCGGATTTAAAACGAATAGTAGATTGTGCTAATAAGTAGAACGTTCTCGTTCGTGAGAAACAGTCTCATATAAAATGGCCACTATTAAACTTATTTTGAAAATTTGCTTAATAAATGCTTATTGAGATTTTTTTTCATGTAATGAGGGTGTTTTAGAAATAGCTTCTGAGAAATCTGAATTTCAACGTCATTATAATAATTTTGGTATGTAGATAAATATCACAATTTTAAAATAAAATATTGGCGTTAGCTCAAGAATTTCCAGCTGAACCGATTGTATAATTGCGTTGGTAATTAAATATCTAAATGGCGGCAACGATAATCCTCCCGCTTGGATATTGTAAAGAGAATACATTTGAATAAAGAAGCCCCTCATAATCATAATCATAATAAAATGAGCGTTGGAGAAAATAATTCTCTGGTAATTTCAAACAGATACGGGCTAATTTCAAATATACTACATTTTTTAATATTCCATCGGGATGTTTTTTTTTGTAGAATCAAAAATTATATTTACACATTCCCACACCCGCCCCCACCTGCTTTCGCTGTATAATTTTTACGTTAGGTGTTGTCAGTAGAGTACAATGCAGATAATGCACTGCACCTTTTTGGGCAAACATCTCGTGTGTTTGATGTTCGATAGCGGCAAATGGGTCAGTGTTTGTTTTCGAACGGATATAAATTCGTTGTACCGGTTGAATTTCACCGATTTCCCCGAGTTTTCTTCTTATCTAATGATTCTATCTTAATGCGTCCAGTTAACAATCTTCGAATCTGACGAAACGCTTGCTATATACACGGTTTTACTATTAAATTAAACATCGTAATAGTCCATTTTACCAATGATCGTCACTCGTACTGGTACGCTGTTTATGATGTTTCGAATTCTTATCATTATTATAATCAAATCTTTGCTGAATAAAAAAAATCAAATTATTCTTCACTTGATTATTTCTTGAACTATTTTGACTCATTGATGATGTGATTTTTTTTTAAATTGAAAATTGGCATTTCATCATTTTAAAATTTTTCAATAATTATGAAATTGATGAAAATTTTATTACGTTTAATATTCAATTTTATGGTGAGATTATTTAACTCATTTTCTATATTTTGTTGAAAATGAAATAAATCACATAGATACATACATATGTATACATGTACATACCTACTATAAAATATAATATAAATGTATGAGCACTTGTATAAACGGAGAGTATCAAAGATAAGGGTGACAATTTAGCAAGTTGACATTGGATGTAAGAATACGGCAATTAATCACAAATTCCACTCGGAAAAGTGTTCCACGCTCTAAATGTCATAAAAAGAAAAACTGTGTTCGAGCAAGAGGTTTTTTGCTGAAAAAGTGAAAAACTTTTTTATTTAATACAACATTATTTTTTTGTTAACCAATTTCGATGTTGGACTTTTCCAATCTTTTGTTGCGCACACACTTTTTTTCGGAAAAACAATATTCGGCAAAAAAATAATGTACATATTCACGTGTGCTTTCTCACATTTTCAACTTATCATGTATGTAAATATTTTTTCAGCCTTATTACGCACGATGCTTGGTCAACATCGAACCGTATATTTCGTCTGCAAATAACAAAACAAAAATAGTACACAAATAACAACAAAAGGAGTGTGAGAGATGAGTTGCTCTTTCGTAGGTACATACGTATATACATACATACTTGGGCCGTGTCTGTTGTTTTTTTTAGACGGCCAAAGGCAAAGAAATGTTTGTCAAATGGGTGTTAACCAAAAGCTAATAAATTATTTTGGCCCTTTCCTTTTCCCATAACTCTATATGTGCGTCTAGTGACTCTTTCGAAATCGCGTACCTTCTATGTTTTTGTCTACCTGGTTGGATGGTTTGAGGTCAATTTTATCACCTCAATATCAACCTGAAGCTTTTTATAGATTTTTCTCCCCTCTAGTATATAATAAATGAAAAATGAACAAGTCCATTGATCTAGAAAAAATATATTTTTTCTACGTATGCGTATAAAATATAAATTTAATAATATTGACTTTGAATAAGTAATGTATTAGGAGAGTATTAAATATGAAAAAAAATTGTTTATTTGACATCCTTAGACGGTATTGGATATATAAATTGTGTTGAAGGTGAGAATTTGATACTTACATAAATACTATGTATTGAAAATATTCCTCAAACGTTTATGAATATTAATCGAAAAATACCCCGTTCCTTTGAATTCTCCACCTCATTTTTTTTCATTTAATAAATTAAATTAAACAAAAACCGTGAGACCCCACTGTGTTTCGACAAAAAAGGTTGGCGGTCAATATCTTAAAGGCCCTATTGAATTAAATAAATTGACAGTTCTAAAAACTACATTTTTCAAAGGAATTCTACATTTTTTCGACCCGTCATGGACCCATTTTTTGCTAAGCTGTTGTGGAACGTTGGAACAAGTTAGTCAACAAATATTTATTATATGAATTCAATTTTTCAAAAGGATCAATATTTCAAAAACTAAAGAGGTCCTTCGAGTATTGGTGTGTTAGTATACATAGTTTTCAGAGTTATAACGCATAAATAATTGCTTATCGAGGAAACATTATGGTAGATTTATCAACTTGGCTAAGCATTGAATACCATTTAAAATTAATTTCATTGACAAGGTGTGTTGTACGCGTACAATCCAATCTCAATAGACTTTATTCGACACACTGTGTATCAGGTAAATGTGTAAAGTGTTAAGAATGTGCTACATTTTTGTGGCTTGTCAACAAATATTTATAATATAATAGTGTCAGTGTTAAGAGGTGAACAGCCCTTACTACTTATACCCATATCTACCTGTTACCTTTGTGTGGCCGACGCACGGTGTGAAAGTGAACAAGGCAAAACATCCCGAAAATGCCATTCTGGAATGATGAGGATCGACCACCCACCCAAAGTTATCCCGCTAAACTAATACCTATAAAGGGCCAAGTTTGCACCTATTGGCATCTTACAAACTGCACTGCGAAGTGCATTTTGTCAAATAAAAAAAATCGTATAAAACGAGTTAATTTCTTGTTCAAGTTGGTATGCCATGACATAAAATAGCAAACCAACGAAATTATTTTTCGGAGAAGGTAAAATAGCTATAAAAAATGAGTTGCATATAAGATTAACATGTTACAGATATCTAAGCCGACTTAGTATAATGGAAAAATTGTCAATCACACAATAAAAGTTTAATTTTGATTATTCTCCATATAAATAATAAAAAAAATGAGCTGGTGGAAACGTTTACTTATGTATATAGGTATGTATCATAAATCTCATTTTTTTCAATGAGAAAATCAGATCAAAAGTCAATCTGTACATGTATCACATCGAGTGCCGTTTAAAGAATTTTTAATTTAGGGATTGTTTCAGAAAAATATAGTAGTTTAAATTAGAATTTTTCATTTAAATTATCAAATTATTTATCTAGTTAGTATTTTGTTCTTGAAAATTTGTACGACTCCTTGAACTAAAAAAACAGTCGAGAGTGAAACTTCTTAAATGTGTTTTTAACCCATAGTCTTGATTGAGTTACTTTCAGATCATTAGTCGAGAAGCTATTAATCATTTTTTAAGCTACGATTTTTTTTAAATTTCAACCTTTTTTAGTACTCGGTGTTTATTCGTTAGTATCTCGCAAATTTTGAAAAAAAAAATGCGTTTTACAAAATGAATCTAGTTTATGATTCTGAAAATTTGAATTTCTCATAAAGAATCTCATGTTCTTTGAGATTTTGAAAATATATACATTGTACATATTTCGTGATAGTGATAGGTTGAAATATGTGTACTAAATAAAATATTTTCGATTTTAAAAACTGATTCATTGAAAATACACGTAAATATGTTTTAATAATATATGTATGTATGTACATACATAACAAAAAATAATCACTGGCCTATTTGTACTTTGCTTGCGGTTTTCTAAATAAAAACAACAAAATACAATCACGTGGTAAAAACTCATTATTATTATGAATTATGTTTACCAAATATTGACATTAATTAAGTCATCGCGCAAAAATAGCTCGAAAAATATTATGATAAGTTTCATAATGTACAGCAAAATAGTAAAGCGGGGTCACCAAGAGTCACGGGCATACATATGTATGTAAAACTTGTGATAGGAGCTAAAATCCTATACTACAGACGAAAGAATATTTTTTTCTTCAAAGAAGGATTAGATGTATACTTTTTGAATCGGTGCCTGCACTTCTGGGTCGGATATAAATTCATTCTGTTTATCAGGAACACGAGACCAGTTGATGCGCGTGTTTGTACTACGATTTATACCATATACCGCGGTAGGTACACGTTCATTAAAAGTTGGTACACACGCATCGAGGCAACTTTGAGTAATCCTAACAAACCGCGGCGATAATCTTGTGTCACACGTATATAAACCAAACAAAATCCCTCACTTCTTCCTCAGCGCACAAAGCCACCATTATGCTATCCAACAGGGGAATAGAAGTGTAGGGACGTAGCCTTAAACCTTAGACGTATTTTAATTGAAAATCCTCTAATTTTGCAATAAATTTAAAGATTATCATGCACGTGCACGGAAATAATATTTCACACATACATTAAATTCTCGACATGTAATAATAGTTTAATTAAAATGATTGGTAGCACCTGGATAGCGCAACGAATTAACAGCGGGCTCTGAGAAAACTCTGCAAACAACAGTATAAAGTTACTCGTTCTCGTACTAGTAAACGAGTGTGCCTGAGAGTTAGCCTGCCTGAGCATATAATGTAAAGAAAACAAAACCAAGAATTTAACTTGGTTAAATTATTAGGATTCTTGCAAAAAAATTAAATTGGCAATGCGGTTTTTTAAGTAATTGTAGATTTTGTTTGAAAATTGAGGAATAAACTTGTGCTATGTATTAATGACTGAGTATTTTAGATTACGGCTTTAAAAATTATATTGCTAGTCTATGCGAGCTTTAAATCTATGTATGTATGTACATACGTATGTACATATGTAGGTACACTATGCGGTCCTAGCGCTAACCCTTTCCGGTCCACAAATTATATATACACTTTCGTTCCAATTACATTTTACGTGGAACAATCGCGCGGACTGGGGGTAAACAACACAATTAAAATGAACAATGAGAACCTCGCCGCCATTGTACAAATGCCAAATAATTGCGGATAATAAGCGCTAAGCGCCCGTTTTCAATGAATACTTTCTACCCCCCTGGATTTTTTAATGCGTAGGAAGTCCACTGCTATGCTAGTAACAATTACGAATTTTTTTCATTAAAAAAAAAACCGCTTAAATTACAGGTTCTTAACACTTAATCAACCGCTCTGGCGCTAACCCGAAATGAAATTGAGTTTTTAATGTACACGCTTTCACTTTTGGTCATTAGTAATTATAAATATAATCTTTCATATTCAAAAGCGAAATTGGGCGAGAAAACTTTTACAATGTTTTAACGAACAACGAAAAGTATTTTAGAGTTAGTTTTGCACCCTTGAAAATGTACGTAGTACGACAGTAATAAAATGATATTCGAATGTTGTTTTATACTGTCGGTACTTATGACAGCGCTATAACGAAGCGCGTTAAACGAGATTAAAACTATAAAAGATCGTTTAACACAGATTGCGGAGCATCGGTCGGCGGCGTATGACACGTTAATATTCACGTCCGGGCTTAATGTACACCGAAAAACGTTGCTTATTTTACGTATCATCCTGTTTATTTATATAAATATATATTAAGATGAAACAGGTTCTCGGATTAATGCTTTATTCCCGTTTTTTTTTTTGCATACATACATTTATAAAGATTAGACCCTAAAAAAAATAAACGTTGAAGTCATCAAAACCAAATATAATCCTAATGATTCATAAATTGAAGTACAAGTATAAACGTATGGAAATTCCGTAACGAACACACACAACGCAAACGTTTTTTTTTCGGTTAATTTAACTTTCTATGGGATTCTTTGTGTATGGCTCTAACAATGAATTAATATGGAGACGCACGTTTTTCTCACCTTTTAACAGTTTCACGCGATCGTAGATTATGAATAGAAAGTATCCTTTTAAAAATATAGACGTTATGATTTTCTCCAAGTCGTGATAGAGCCTTGATATACGCGTCGTTAGTTTAACCGACATCAATAAACAACTCTCAGTCGTATCGTTTTCTACCGGAGAAATTCGGGTAAAAGGTTCCAAGTATTACATTTAGCCTAATGTATTATTTAGTAAACAGAACGCACTTCAAAGACGCGGATAATAGTATCGTGTTTACCGTTACAGCAGGAAGTGTCCGCGTTTTCTTACCGTTAAAAATTTAATCTACTTTTGTGTGCGTACATTTTTAAAATTACTATTAAATTGTCTTTAGCGTATTGGACGATGTAAAAAACTAGCTGCCAATTCCTTGAGCGCTCTAGCAATCTATGTACATACATACATATGTATGTATGTATAAGCTTTTAATGTGACGCGACGATAGCTTTGCGTTGAGTCGTTGAAGGGTTTTAGAATGGAGTGGTTTTTCGTTGAGATTTTTTTCTGGGATGAATGGAGTTAATTGTGTCGTTGAATTGCTCGCTACCGGTTTGTTTTGGACGTATAGATGGATCTAAAAATGTATAATGAAGTGAAGGAATGTTTAATGTTGAAGGAAAGCCATCTGCGATTTACAAAGCAAATGCGAAGCTTTTGAAAATGTACTGAGCTTTTCAATCCTCCGCGTGTATTTTGAATATGTTACACTGTCGTTGATTAGTTTAATCTTAATCATATGTAGTAAGATTAGGGCTTATTTTTTTGAAAAAATTGAGGATCTCTGACGAAGGGACACCGCAGGAATTCTTACGAAGTCGTTTATCACTGATCTCGTTGTCTCTTTATGTTTATTTAAACTCGATTTTTGGTCTTAGGGGGAGGAGGTGGAGGGTATTGTGCGTCATCCCACATCCACTGTGGGCACTAAGCATAAAACGTTGCTTACCAGGTGGGCCAAATTAATGACTAAATTTCATTGTTATTCCAAACCGATGTGTAACGATCGAGTTTCCTACCGAATAATAACATCGAGACCTGCTAGTCTAATGTGGCACATAGAATTATAGATCAGGTTTTAGTAAACATATGTACATAGTTACTGCAGTGACTTTTGTAGTCGTCAATCAAACATTAAAATTTTCTTCATATTTTCAAGTATATTTTCGTAATATACATACATACATATATGTACATATGTAGGTACATATGTCTTTTTGTATTATTATGATTTATGATTTATCATTTTACATTCGATGAGATGAAATGGTGAGCTAAATAACCATGTATCTATTCGTTTTGATTTGACGAAGTTAATCGTGTAACATATGTACGCTTACGCGTAACCCAATTTTGAATAACTCACTCGGGCCGGGTTTAAAGCTGATCGAATTAGACGGGAGTTTAATCGTCTGGCAGAAGTTTAATTTAACCAGCCAGTTATGATGCACGGTTCGAGATGAGCTTAAAAACTAACAAATTAGATTTTTAACGATAAAACCAGTTTCTTTTTTAATGCGACCGACGTGATTTCGAAGCGGCAAAACTCGGGTTAGAAGAGATGTTGTTAAAACATTGGGTCCGACAAGACAGAAGGATATCCTCTGTGAAATCTTATTTGTTTTCTTTTTACTCCAAGAACATGCATGTATGTAAATATTGTCAACATGAAAGACCCTCTGTCATTTTTGAAATTTGTACAATGATAATATTTCAAATATTCGTTTGTTGAACTAAAAGTGTTCTGCATTATGTGGGATTGTGTATACATATGTACATGAAGACATCGAATATATAAGAAATTCATCGAAGGTAAACTATGTATTTTTATATTAGCCCAAAAGCGGTTATGAGAATTTGAGCATGTAAAGCCAATTTCATTTCAAGCTATCCATCGCACGAGGCTGTATGAAATATGTGAACAACGTCTTGAAAAATATGAATGAAACTGAAATAACAATATGTATTTATATGCATAATTTAAAATCAATATTCGTTTTAAATGTGCACGAGTAAAGTATGTGGTATTTTATATAACTTTTCATCGAATAAGAAACGAACCAAACGTCATGCAAAGTAAACGTACACACGAACAATTTCTTTCATTACTATTCACCATATGAAAGTATTGATTAATAATGTAATAAAATACGCTTCATGTATCATAAAGTTAAAATACGGTATTAACAAGAAAAATTTCATTTAAATATCATTCAAGACTAATCGAAAATTTACTTACTGTTGAAATATTAATAGATAGCCTTATATACGTATAATACTACATACCTATAGAGTGCGAAGCACTCAAGAGGTTAAACATAATATAGACAAACTTGCAAGCGACCCGACTTAATGAATATTTATGTAGTAAAATTATACAACGGCGTTTAACACTCCGACAGCGGAAAAAAAAGCACTCGAAAGGTTAATATAATAATACAAACTGACAAATGATTAGCAGAGTGTAATATTAGATAACTAATGACAAATAAAAAGTTCAATTTATATATTAATATCTGTCGTTAAATATAATTTTCATATTATTATACATATGTATGTACTTATATGTAAATATATATGCATATATTTCAGGAATGTCTATGATCGATGGTGATGAGGGTAATTAGGCTAGTTTATTCGATTTCACCCTTTGTGACTTGTTTCTTCGAGTGTATGATAAATTTATAGGCAGATTGAGTGCGTGTATTATAGAGCAAAATCGTATAACAATTCCAACGTTACATTACACGTCTCGTTGTAATGTGAACGATGTGAAAAATATTGAATAGATTATACGGTTACAGTGATTTTTATTATTTCGGCGTCAAATATAAATCCTGGTGATTTATAGAACGGCGCTGAATAGAAATTCTTGTGATTTAGCACCGAGAGGTTTTATTATGACGCTAAATTATTACACGTGTGATAGTGATCACGCTCTTTCACAGCGATTTCCGCACTTTACCAACCATTTCGCTCTCGAAGACGATGTCTAAGATTTTTTTCTTATGTTAGATTACATAGTTAAGCTTTTAAGCTTTTTTGATTATTTGCCATTGTTTTAATTGTTCATAAAGATTATCGGTTTTCAATATTTCAACTCAAACTAATTTAGTGTGTAGATTCCTAATATTAAGCTCAAACTTATTTTGCACACTTTTAATATGAAAGGCTTAAAAAATAGGTCAATTTAATGTAATCGACTGACAATCCATTAATAAAGTGAAATAATATCTTGTATTTCTGTGTGGGAGTTTGTTGTATACGTGTTTTTATTGCGGGTTGAAACTGATTTCATAGATCACGACTATTTTATATCAATATAAAAGTAATAAATATCATGCATTTAAGTATCAAATTTTATTATTAGTAAAATATTTTCTCTTTTAGAAAAGCGTTGATAATCTGGAAACTTTCTGGTTTAGTATTATAATTGTCGTATAGCATAGCGTTTATAGTGTGTCCTGGCGAAAAATATAGGCAATAAACACATGGCGTGTTTGGCCCCTTTTGCTTTGATTATTATGAAAGCCATAACGGCAAGGTTAGTTTTAACGGCTGGTTTCAGGCTTCAGATCGACACACGCTTTGCCGTTGTGAATAAAAATTCGCCATTGGCGCTAGTGTTGGCGTTTTGCGTTTTTAACAACGTAGAGGCGATTTTGCAGAGGGTTGAGGTGTGGGAGGGAAAAGGAGGAGAGGTTTGAGGGTTTGGCGAAGAAGAATATCGAAGCTTAGGTGGCGCTCGCGCGGGCTTGTACAAATTTCGCGAGCAAATATTTTCAATCCATTAACAAGACAAACTGACTCGAGCTTAACAATTAAGGTTGTTTGACGATCGTTAATGTTATATGCCGCGCCGTAAAACGACTGACTGCCACGATTATCGTAATCCCGAACGACGAAATGGATTTTTCTCACGTAGCGACGGAATTTTCGCACTTTTCAGACGTCCACGTGTAATCGATGACGTTGCTTAGACTTTCCGAGAACGCTCGACGTGTTGGAGAACCGATAAATTTGTCGCACTCTCACTTTTAGCTTGTATAAAGACGAGGCCTCGTAGACTCGAATATTTACAGCAGTGGTGCACAACCTATTTGATAGAAGGGCCAATTTATCCATCTAATTGTTCACAGGCCGCACAGAATCTCCTTTCAAAAGAATCTTGAATTCGGATGATGTGGCAAGCATACTTTTGGCTGGAATTAATGCCATGTAAGGATAACATTTCTTTGCAGTGCAGAAAGATATTTTCCCTCGGCTGTGAATGAAACAATTTAAGTTTTTCCTGGAAGTCTGAGATGTAATGATTTTTCCCTTGCAATCGAAGATTCAGATCATTAAGGTGTGTTGTAATATTTGTCAGAAATGCCAAGTCACACAGCTATTGAGGATCTTCCAAAATATCGATAGAGTTTCCTTTGTTAACAAGGAACATTTTGATTTCTTTTAAAAGTAGCACAAATCTATTCAAAACCTTGCCTCTGCCTAACCAATGAACTTCGCAGTAGTACAATAGGTCATTATATTCAGCATCGATTTCATCAAGAAAGGTTCTGAACTGGTTTTTTTTATGTTTACTGCTATTATAAATAAATAGGAATCACGGTGAATTTTCAATATTGTTTCGTAAACGTTGTACACTGACGAAATTCTAGGGAGAACTAACACTAAAATGTGTGTCTTGAAAACAATTGTCTAAAAATAGACTGCAACTGCATTGTAGAGAGTGTGAGACATTTGTAAAAAATGAATTTTGGTCGCAAATCCAGCGAAAAAATAGTGGTACTAAATAAAAATAAAAATAAAACAGCACTGTATGGTTTTCTGTTAGTGAAGATTCAGATTATGTACATATTCCTTTGCTACTGCATAATTTGTTAAAATATCAAACATAGAATTTTTTATATTCCATGAAGTACTTGGTGATGAAGTAATTGTCATTTTTGGCCGCAAGAAATGTCATTTCAGGCCGCATGCGGTCCGTGGGCCGCGGGTTGTGCATTACTGATTTACAGTGTGCGATGGATGGATTTAAAAATTATGATTCACATTTTATGCTCGAATGCGCGCTAACGGGTCAAGTGTCATACACTCTTGCCGTACGTCAATTCAGATTGCAAGCTTGTAAAATTCAACAGCATCTGGCCATTATTTATGCAGGATTACGCCCCCCTCGTTCCGATACATCACTTTTAACGACAACCGAAACGGCAGGATTCCGTGACAGGGAGTCCCTGCTATTTGATTATATTTTTCTGTTTCATGAAAAAGATATTTTTCAAATTTAATTTAATGCGCACGTGTGTGCTTAGGGATTTTCTTGTGTATTAAAAATTTACACGTCGGGCTACCCGAAACATGGACGGTGTCTACAATGAAAATTGATGGGGCCGCAGAAGAACGTACTCTACTTAAGTTTTCACACACATTTCATTTTTATAATGGATAAAATTTATACGGAGTGTATAAACAATGCATATGAAATAGCGTAAGTGTCTGACTGCCTGCCTGCTTGGCTCGTTGCGGTCACGCAACTAATGCCAACGTAACAAAACTTTTTTTATCCGTGTGTCAGCATAAGCCGATATCTGTCAAAGCTGGTTCAAGTAATCAACGTTAACTATTATATGTATGTACATATGTACATATGTATATCAAGGGTGCTCAACCTTTTTCAGTTTGAGAATCCACCCTCATATTTACGGGCAAATCGGCTAGTTAATAATACTCCCTACTACATTAAATTGTAATTATACGCTTCTGTATTTCGATTGATATAGCTAAACGTTAAACGAAATTTAATTCAGCGGTTGATTGGTGCATTGCATACGCTATTGACTATTCACCTTTGCATGGGTAATAGCTTTAATTGGTTCTGTCGTATAGCATTCAGTTAATCGACAATTTCCCACGTGGCGTACTCTAATTTCAACGTGTAAATTAATATCCAAGACATGCAAGAGCGATGTTCGATGTGAGATGTTGGCTTTAACTTTTACAAATAATGACAAACGTGTGCGAGTGCGCGAATCCCCCGTATATCCCCATTATTACAAAGCGATATGTCCATTTCACGTGTACGCCAGAATTCGCGATGATAAATCACGCAATGTTCATTCCAAATGCTCTACAAACGTTTGCATTAATCATTCCTATCAGATGCAGGCCGGTTTTGGCCATTTGCATTACAATAAAATATTAACAACGCCTTTCCGCAAATCGACGCTCATTTTATACAAACGAAAAGTGTACTCTGTACTCTACTGGATACATACGCAAATTGTTAATACCCAGTTAATAATACAACACGCGAATGCTTGTCACCATCCACGAATCTTATAATTGTACAAACACAAGGCTGATTTTAATTCAATGTACCTATACCTGCCTATATATAATCAGATGGTTGTTTTAGTACTCGTTTACGATACATCGTAGATAAAGCATGAGCGTATAAACGGAATTGATAAAATAAAATTGGTGGTAATGTGTAGTGAGTCGTATAATTGTACTTAAGACTTCGTGATTTTGGGATATGTTTCGATTTTTTTTTTCGTCGTTATAAAGTATCTATGTATATATGTAGAATGCACCACTTTTATATTGTATTTTTATTGATCGAATAATCACTTTATGGCTGCCGGTCGGATGAGTCTTACCCGGGTATTTTTTTAAAACTTTTTTTTGTATTATTTCTTGCGTTCGATTCTCGCGTCTCTTTCTCGATTCTTTCTCATTTTTATTATGCACGTTTTTATGGAACTCAGGTGATTCTGTCGAACCCTGAACCACGCGATGGGAAGGGCATTAAGATTAGGTAGCAGACCCTTTTTTCCCTCGACGTTTCACAGGGACCGCGTCGTCTGATAACAATGGAATGTATTAGTTTTGTAAGAGGAGCGAAAAAAAAAACCGTTTCTTCATTCGCCGCTAAAACGCGATCATTTGTAGATATTTGCGTGTTCGCGTGCTACCTCCCCTCTCGTTCCTCATTCCGGAAAATCGGAAGAAAAATGAAACAAGATTTCCAATATTTACCGTACACGTGTCTATTCAAAACGTACGTATGTTGTTATATTGATACATTTCGTAGACAATATTTCGAAAATATTTATTTACATATGTGTACATTCTCCGCAATAGTTGGGTATGTATGTATGTATGTATGTATATACAATTGTAGATTGTACATACTACGGGTACATATGTATATTACATTCATATGTAATATATCTTTTAGGTTTTGTGATGACGGGTCAATTTTTATGATGATACGTCTGCAGTTACTTAGGTGTAATTTCAATGATTCATTTAATATGATCATTTAGTGTAAATGTTTTTTCATTCTAGAAACTTTAAGATATTGCATTAATCTATGTTAATGGTTTCAAGGCATTGTTAATTTTAAATAGTGCTTCTTGTATTATATTTCAAATCTAAATCTCTAGAAGCCATATCTTCTTTTGAACCTTTAGTTATTCAATTGCTTTGAACTAATATGCTAAGTAAAACGATGAAGAATAACGTTGTTTTCCAGTTTCTCCATTGCAGATAAAACTTTCCGATATCCGCAAGACTTCAGTGATGCAAAAGTTTGGATTCAATATTCGATGAATGAAATAATGATGTCATCATTTCACGACACATTTAAACAATATTGCAATCCACGCATAAAATTTAATTCGTCATTTAACATTTATCATTCATTGTTCAATTCATAATAAATGTCTTAATTAGTAAGACGCTAGTTTGGTTCACGCCAAAGAAGATAAATACTAACCTAACTAACCGAAGAACATTGTTCTAATTTGTACAGACTTATTAAATAATTCACTAGTACTATTCGGTATATGTAGAACTTAACCTTTGTCGTTCTATATCCGGATTTCAAACATGTATATATGTATGTATATAAGCTCTGTTCTAGCGTTTTCTTAAATAGATCCGTTTCTGGATGTATGTATGCGATTGCTGAAAATAGAAGGGGGACCACTCAGCGTGTACGGATGATCGATCAACGTTTTCGATGCGGACAATCGAACAGTATAAGAAGCAATAGATGTTCACCGTGGGGTGTCAGTTTTGAGCTGGGCTATATGAGACCCAGAATCGATTTTCCATTCTCGGTTCGAGCACACTAAATATCTCCACGTAATGCAGAGAGGCTTTGCAGGAAGGAGCGGGGCTTAGCTTTATCAGCTGTTCCCGTTAATTTATTACACCTCGAGGATGTTAGAATCGCGTTAGCCGCGAAATCGGTGTAAAGCGTTTCCTAAATATAGTATTATCATATGTACGTACGTCCACTATTGGCAAACCGAACGAATTCGCATGTATGGAGGACACCTCGTTTTAAATCCACCGTGCGTGCCGTAATGAACGCTAAAAGGTTTGGGATCGCTATCTGAAACTTACGATTTCCAGCTGATAATATTGCGCTCGCGTGCCGCGAAAATTCGCGTTTACTTTTCACGCCCTTAGGAATCGACGTAGATTTGGTACAACATCTATGATGAATAGAATAGATTCTAAGATAAAATAAACAATTTTAAATATATATACATACATATGTACATATGTATGTTAGTGCCAGATAGGAAAGTTTGGTGATGTTATTAAGTGCGTGGGACGCACTCTATTCATCGTATTTTAAATTTGTTTTATGTAAACGATATCTTAAGCCAGGAGTATGGGTATGATCCATATTAATTTTAAACTTTACATATTATATCAACAAATCTTTATTTTAAATTTTGTATGTATCATCGATATAATATATCTACGTGATAAACTCGTACTTCATCGTGGGAAATAGTTGGCAAAGTCGATTATCCTGAGTATTTCCCAGTTGTACGTATGTATGTAGTTCACCACAATATACGGTATACACAATATACATTAATATGTGCAGGCTAAATTTAATTTCGTTGAGTTATGTTCATTAAATCTTAGCAATACTTTATCATATACATATGTATGTATATTTTGAATATAAATTAAGTGAAAAACTATGTAAAAAAAAAGGTTTTTGTTTGTTTGTGTGCCATTTTTTGAGCATATTTTTGTTAATTGATCTGCTTTAATATGTATTGTATTATGAACTACATATATTATGTTATTGGAGTTGACAGTGTCATCGTGTCGTATGTGTGTGAGTGTATGTATACGTGCCGTGATGCGTGGAGTGTTTGTGAGGTTATGTAGCATGATAACTTTGCGCAACCTGTGTCGTGTGAGCGTTTGTGTACGTGCCGTGTCGGGTATGCTAGCGTTCCGCGGCTGGGCTACCACCCAGCCAGGCAGATTCCTGCGCTACTATACATATATGTGTATGTATGTGTGTAGTAATACTAGTAGCTTATTGCACGGTGTTGATTTTCGTCACCTTGCGAATTTTTTCAATTTTCGTCACGAATAGGACACAATACAGACATAATATTTTTTTCACATTAATAATAATGAATCATTAACAAAAACAAGTATTTGTCGATAGCGTTACTGTCGTTGTAAATAAAATCGGGTCAAATAGATAAACTCGTCGCGCTCACCGCGTTTGTCAGTGGCGCACATTTTATCGGTGATTGTGAATCTGTGTTTCCCGTCGAGTATCGCGACCGCCGGATTAAAGAGTCGTAAATTTTGTTTTATTGTTTCTCGATAAGGCGTAATTCGAAGAAAGTTTTAATATGCAAAAGTCGCCGAATCTGGCCGCGGCCTCTCCCGAGAGGGTGGTCGGTCGTCCAGCATTAAAAACGGGATGTTCTTCTGTAAATCTGCGTAATTAGTGGATTTTTTTAATAATAAATTTTCCTTATCGCCACCGTATAGGCCTAGAGGCCACTGAGCTTAATACGAAACCTTTTTGTTTGAAATGGTTATTACCTTTTTTCCCTTGGCATTAAATTTAAGTGGCACCCGGGATGCTCCAGAGTAAATAAAATTTTGTGATATATTGAGAACGAGAGGTCACCATTCTTAATTTCTTATCCGTTTTAAATAAAAATAATAAAAATTTATCCATGCATATTGAACGCCCTAAGCATGTGCGTGGCCACCAAAGTTCCGTATGAAATTAGTGTCAGACATTCTTCTGGGCTTTAAATTGACAACTCATATGAAGTAGTCCATGTGTGTTAATTAATTGTGGAACGTGCATTTAAATCGGGATACAAACAATATGTTTAGGATTATTTTCTGTAATCCTATGTAAATTTAGATTTCAGAATACGTGAAAGGTTTGACGTCTCCGCACAGCACATTGCACTGTACAATGTACATACATACTGCATGAGTTTATTTGCAGAAATTTTGTGAGCTTGACTGAAAATATCTGATAATATGCAAGTTCATTTATTATTTATTTATTTAATATAATATTAGATAATTAACTAATTTAACTTACATCTATAACATATTTATAACAAGTACATAAATCTATGTAGTATGTAGTACACATTGTACACTATACTTATATGTACATATCTACATACTATCCCTCACAGAGGTGTCTCCTTACACTTTGCAAGAATGCATCTATGGTCTTAGAAGACCTGACGCACTCAAGGAGGGCATTATATGTATATTAACACACCCCTATGAAAAACACCACCAGCTGTCTTTGTTTTCCTTAATCTACCTACAACTAAATGGTTCTTATTTCTAGTACAATAACTGTGGATATCACAATTTCTAATGATATAATTCTTAAAATAATTTGGCAATAACTTATGATCTAACTTATAAACAAAAGTAAAAAAATATAAAATTTGTTGAATATTGATAATTTGACAAGTATGGGTATGTAATGATATTGAATGTATGTATCAATTAATTTTTTTGGGGCAGCATTGTGGGTAATGTTTGTTTGGATCGCCATTTTTGAAATAGCCAGGCTCCAGTTGTAGTGGACATCTATAAATAAATATAGAAATATTGAGATTGTTACATATGTACATATGTGAATACGTATACATGTATATGGTGAAAACGTTTTGGTTATAGGGTTGAGAGGATTGAATCGATAGATTTATATTAGGTTTATGGTGTACGGGGTTTGACGGCTTACCCTTTTACAGACATGAACGTTTTCGTTTTCGGGGACCTTCTTCGTCTCATCAGATGTGGATGGTGTACGCCTGGTAGTCTCCTCAGGACGCTTCTAAACTTAGGCTGAAGCAATGCGGATGACAATAAGGGATTCAAGTTCGGCGATCGGTGCGACTTAGCGGGCAGGGGGACTCCGAACTGTCCCAGCTTACAATTGATCCAGTCATATTTACCGGGGGTGATTTCACCGCTCGAATGTCTCGAAGTCGTTAAATACACGTCTTTATCCCGCGCCGCGTCGAAAGGGTTAGCCCTCCACTGGATCGTCTCTTTGGGGTGTCTGTAATCCGCCCAGTTTTGCAACTCCTCCAGTGCGCCTTTCTTATCGAAATCCTTCTCGGTCGTTTTAAACTCGGAAGTGGGAGGCGTGTTTGTACTCTGAGAGTTTTCTTGTTCTTCGTCGCTCACAATGGTTTCTTTTTGTTCAGTTAAATCCGCTCGGTTTTGTGTATCGTGATTATGTTTCGAAGTGTCTGCCTCGGTGGTCGCTTGAGTAACTGGCCGTTTATACGGAAATTTCTCATAATAAAGACTGTAGAAATGTTTTGTGTCTTCGTCGGTGGGATTCGACGAATACGCTGTCGAATTGGGATATTTTGCTATGTAATCGTGGTAGAATGCGTGGTATTCAGTTTCGTAATTGGACGTATCATATTTGTGCCCGTTTTCGGTAAGATTTTGAGCTCGAGGGTGTTTATCCACATCTACACCTTGCTTGTGGTGGTGGTGGTGGTTGTGTTGTTGTTTATCAGATTGGCTTGCGTGAGTGTGGGCGTGATTATGAGATTGGTCAACGTTGACGTGCGAAGCTTTCGGGTAAACTTTGGGCTTAGGGCTTTCCACGCTATGGTATTCAGGATAAGTTTCAGTCAAATAGTCACTCCAGTAATTGTAATAGTCTTGCTCGTAAAGTGCTTTCGTGTAATTTGATTTATCGTCATCGTCTGAATAATACACGTAACCTTCGGGAGTGATGTATCCTTCGTAACTTTCGTTTATATTTGAAGGGCTGGTATCGGAATCCGACGATTTGTCGATTGCGTGATTGTAATGATCGCCATATAGGTAATTGTAGTAGGGGTACTGTGCGTAGTATTGAGCCAAATATTTGTTATAGTCTTTGTACATCGCTGCCGTCATTTCGTCGTTGTGAAATTGCGGTGGAGTCGAACCTGGGCGAATGTCATTTTCTCCGTTACTTTGTAGGTGGTTATTTTTGTTTTCTGTGCAAAAATTGTCCGAGTTTGTAATTGGGAGTTTTGGGTATTCTTTTTCGATCCGATTTGCATTTTTTTTCGAGGCGCCATCTCTGCGCTTCAATTCGGATTCTGCTTTTTTAATAGATTCGCCGAGATCTGAAGCTATCTTATACAGTTCATAAAGCTTTCCAAATTCATTTTCATCCCAGTCCAAATCGGAAATCTCGTGACTTTGTCTATTCTCTTTTTCATCTGAGCCAAAGTCTCCTGAACCGTTTTCCAGTATTTCTTTTTCGTCTTCTCTATCTGCCTCCTCTTTTCCTTTGCCTTCATTTATGTACGGTACAATTTTAGGCACTTTTTTCCGGTCTCCATTTTCGTCATCGACAGTTGCATGGCAGGTGTATGTGCCGCAAAATGTTGTAGAGGGCCACGTGCTATTTATCGGATAATGTAGGCCAGTGTGAGGATCTGTACAGTATAAAGCTGAAAAATTAACGTAAACATTTTATATAATTTTATTTACATATGTAACTTACATATTCAAAATCAAGATTAATAAAATTAAGTAGGTAGGTACATAATAAATTTCCCACAATGCTTCGTAAAATGAAATTTTACGTAAGGGTTAAATACGAGCTCGGAATCTCGTTCAAAACCCTTGACACCCGATACGAATTTCTAGGTTGAAATTCAAACATTACGCATTCAGAGCAACTACAATATAAATTTATGGTAGTTATAATACGCTTCTGTTTATTTACAGGTGCGGGAGCTGCTTTCATGAATACGTAACTGTTTAAAGGTAAGAATTTTTCATTTTTATTTTATGACTTTTCTCACATTTCACCCGCACACACGTATTATACGAGTCCATTTCAAAGTATTCGTAACATTCTTATTGTATACTTTGGTTTACTGCTCGAGTGAAAATTTTTAGTTTGAAAAGTTTTATTGACATACACATGACGACGCAAAGAACATGTTACGCTATTATGGAATATACATACTTTCTTACAACAATAAATATACAATGAGTTAAGAAAAATCAATCCAATCAAACTTACCCTGATCGGCAGTAGTAGTAAAATCAATGAGATAATACAGAAAAAATATGTACGAAATTTTCTTCATTTTAAAACTGTCGCATGGAAACGTTAACGTTAACTGGTTGCAATTTAAAACGCGTTATGATTTTATATAGCGAATGTTTTGCTGATGGCGATGTACATACCGGTAGCAATCAATGCAATTTCATTGTAAATACATTTGTATTTGTATAAAAAAAAAAAAAAAATACATACCGATGCATTTTAGTGTCACGACTGTGAGCTATTTTTCTCCGATAGGCACGTATGTAAATTATACTTCCCACTCAAACAAATTAGTCACTAAACGTGTTTCAAAACGATACGTGCTATGATTTATTTTATGTTATTTTCATACGATCATACATACATACATAGTTCCGACCATTGTCTCGTTGCGTATTAATTTTTATTTTTAATAGGTTTTGACCTATATATAATTACGTGGATCATTGGGTCGACGCGGGATACGGGACCCCCTCCCGCTACGAGATAATTAAACGCATTTAAATAATATGAGTTATTGGAAGTTTATCCCGCAATTGCCCAGATACAATCTTATTAAGGGACGCCCGAGAACGCCTCGAGACGGGTTAAATGGGGTTAAGAGCGGCTCTGGCACCGACAAACGCAATAATCTCAACAGGACCTATCGGGCTAATTGTGTTGCTTTCGTTTGTTTTAAACATACGAAGTTTCTGAAGGAAACTGCCTATTTGATCGGTCATAGTTTGCCGAGCAATTAACCGAAACGATATTTCGGAAGAGGCACGTTAGCTCGGATTGATCGGTTAATTGGTTAAATACATGCGCATTAAAGTAAATCAGTTCACCGTGAGACTCTTTATATACATACATACATAGGTACATATGTATGTATGTATGTACATTTTGAAAATACTTCACAGTTTGAAAAAGCTCAATTTGAAAACCGCATTCATTCGCCACGGGCTACCGATAAATATATTGATCGAAATTGACCATTGTTCAAACAATCAAGCTCAGCGATTAGTACGATCGTATCGACAACGGTTGGAATTTGGGGCTTATTGAATTTAATTTGATTTAACCACGTTTATAGCCTCTCAATATCTGTTGATCGCACTGTTTCCATAAAGGTTTAAATATTTTAAACGTACACACATATGTACATACGTATATGTATGTATGTAACTATATTTTTTCGAAATTTAATTATAAATTGAAACATGCAGTTTTCAATCAAGTGAATGTATGTATTGATCATTGAATATTTTCTAGCAATAAAAAAATGTCTGTGAAGGGGACACCCGGGTTTGAACCGGGGACCTCTCGATCTGCAGTCGAATGCTCTACCACTGAGCTATATCCCCTTATAACAATGAACATGGAACAATAGCTCATCGAATAGTAAATTGCCACATTTGCATATGACCTCGAATGTCTTGAATGTTGACTCTACATAAAACACTAATAAATAACGCTGATTAGCTAAAACACCTATGTACCTACTTAAATACATACATACATATATGTTTAAACAATACAGTATGACTACATCGAAAATAATGCGAACGAGATATTGTATAATTTTTGGTACTAGACCTTAAAAATGATGAAAATCAAATATTGTGCGCAATAGTTGACATTTTCATTGTGGAAATGTCATTGAGTTAAATGGTTTGTTAACAGAGTTAACCTATTTTTCGTCTGCCTTATGCGAAAGTGGGTTAATAACATGACTATACATATACAATCATATGTATGTACATATAGTGTTCCCACATTTATAACAAGTTTTTCTCTTTTATAAAAGTGAAACTTTTTTTATACTCGTAAATACACCTACAAGAAGCGATACAGGTTGCGCTATTGATCAACTATAAACTGGGGTCCGTTAAATCGAGCGTCTAACTAACAGATTTCCCATATGAATTAGTTCAATACGGAACCGGTTGCGGGTAACTCGAGTTATGTCGGTATGATTTATAGTTATTTGATAACGTTAATTGATAGTTGACACTAAACAAGAATCAATTTGTTCACCGTTCATTATTGAGGGTTTCCCGAACAAATTTGTACATACAATAATGGTCAACAACTATGAAATGTACTCTACAACGAATTTTCATAATTTTTTTCAATTTATGTATGAAGTTTCAGATTACTTTTTTTTTCTCGATTTATTTATGAATATGCTATACATACATACATACATATATAGATATATATGTAGGTATATGTATATATATGTATGTACATCTACATCATTTTTTTTTCTCTCTTAATTCGGTTGTTGTGCTAACAGTATGGGAAATATGTTTTATTGATTTTATATTGATACTAGCTGACCCGGCATGCGTTGCAATACCCGATACCGTTCCCGTTCCAGATCCCGATCCCGTTCCGTTCCCCCGTTCCCCGTTCCGTTTCCGTTCCGTTCCTGTTCCTATTACGTTCCGCGTGTTCCTGTTCCGTTCCCGTTCCCGTTCCCGTTCCCGTTCACGTTCCCGTTCCTATTACGTTATCTGACGCGTGAGCAGGCCCGCTTCTGTTCCCATTCCCGTTTTTTCAAGATTCCAGATCCCGGTCCCGTTCCCGATCCGTTCCGTTCCTAGATTATCTGACGCGTGAGCAGGCCCGTTCCTGTTCCCGTTCCCGTTTTTTCACGATTCCAGATTCCAGTTCCCGGTCCCGTTCCCGTTCCCGTTCCCATCCCAATCCCGTTCCTGTTCCTAGTACGTTATCTGACGCGTGAGCAGGCCTGTTCCTGTTCCCCGGTCCTGTTCCCGATCCGTTTTCCTTTATCCGCGTGAGATTCCAGATCCCGGTCCCGTTCCCCCGTTCCCGATCCTGATCCCGTTCCCAATCCCGTTCCTGTTCCCGTTCCTAGTACGTTATCTGACGCGTGAGCAGGCCCGTTCCTGTTTCCGTTCCTGTTTTATCCCGATTTTTTTTCACAGGAACCATCCCCGGCATGATCAAAATAAGTCCTGAAAGTTTCATCGCGATCGGTTGAGTGGTTTAGGAGCCTATAAGAGACAGACAAACAAACAAACAAACAGACAGACAGACAGACAGACATTCATTTTTATATATATAGATATAGATTGAAATATGATTTTATATGAAAATATTTATTGAAAAAAAAATTCAAATAGTAACATTAATAACATTTCGGTGGTGAAAATTGAAAGTGAGGAATTTATTTATAGAACACAGTGTTCTTTCTGCATGATTAAAATAAAGGGTTTTATTTTTTTTACCCGTCATATTTAATGCTTACATGGATTGAAGTTAGGCCTATATATAACAAGGTGAACACATACACAATAATGTACATACATATATGGTACATGCATGAGTGTAAGCGAGGTCGTATTGCATTAAATGAATTTTCATTTTATTTTAAAGTACAGGGCGTTCATTATTTGTTATAATTTTTACTCGTTCATTATTCAACTTCAAAATCCACATGTACAAGTGAACAATATGGTCAAGAACGGGTTGATTTATTAAGAGGCTCGAGAGCCTTTATCCCCATTTTACCGTGTTCGTATTTTGTTAAGACTGCGATAATTGGATGTATAGTTACCGGAGGAGCGTTTTTGACAAACGACATGGAGCTAGTGCTCTTTGAGGGGAACCTTATTAGCGTCAACGTTTCTAAACGAACCGGCTTTCCTTCGCACGAACAACTATTCACACACAAAAGATGCCTAAACCTAAATATTTCTATAATAAGGCTGTCAACCGAGCTATTGTGGCTCGTGTAACGCGTCTATCATCAGCTCTCCTCCCCCATTCCTTTAATTCTTGACGTGTCCGTCGAGCTTAAAACGTTAAAAGCTTACGAAAAGAATCTAATTCTCACTATTTGGTTGGCGAGAAATTAATTTAAAAAAAAAAATGTTTATACACGCAATATGAATGGTTTATCTTTGAAAGGGACGGGACGAGATTTCTCATTAATTTGTAAATTATTCAAAACGGAACGGTATTCAGTGCTTAGCCCCTCGCAAGGGTCAAACTGCGTAGGTTTAATTTGATGGAGTTATGGATCAATTAGTTTTTTAGTGGGACGACGAAGTTGAGGATTATATGAATTTTTGAATACGTTGACGTTGATCTAAATTCTAAGACATCTAACTGAAATTGACATTATTCGAATATTTTATTACAAGACGACTTTTAACAGTTAGTTTTAAGAATGTGTCATAACTTGAGACAAGTCTACTTATTAAAGTGGATTCGCATGCTAAATTTACACCGTGCTAAATTTATTTACAACAGCAACACTTTAAGTCATATATGTATGTATGTATATTTGAAATAAACATTTCATTCGAGAGCACTTGTTTGTTTGCCTTCGTTAAAAATACTAAGCTCATTTACGGCATTCGTTTCAATAAATAATTAAGGAATGAATGGTTAAAGCTAACGCCGAACGCGAACCGCGAACTTTCAGAACGTAGATTTCGCTGTAGGTATTTTGTAATTAGAAAACGGCGTAATAATAAAATCGCGTACGTCCGGCCAAAACTCGCGCGCTTTTATCTGATAAAAAAGTATTGCGATCTACGTTGAAAATATTATGACTTTATATGCAGGTGAATTATGTAGTATTTTTTATTGCAGTTTTTGCGAGCAACAAAACAATTTTTTTTTGAATGAATACAATCTTTGTCATAAAATGAAATTATTACCGATTTTTACAGCAAGTACAACCAGATGGCCCGAAAGCTTTGTCGCGGTGAAGTTTCAATTCCGTCCGTTTTTTTTTTTGATTCCATTTCGAACACGCCGCATTGCGGCAATGTCTCAAAACTCGGAGACAAATATATATTGGTTAACGCAGCGTTTCTCTAAACGGGGTTCGCGATACGCTTAACAATATTCGACGGGGATGTCTGACCATTTGAAACATTTGTGTAAGTATTGCTGTCAACAATTTCTATAAATATTAAAATAATTTGATATTTTTACGCTAAAAAAATTATAGAGCTTATCCATATTGCATTACAGAAATAGTGTGGTTATGTTAATTTACTTTGTTTTAGTATGTACATAAAAGGAAGCACAAATCTTGTTTGAATAATTTTGTATACATATGTATATTTTATTTCATCCAATCAATGGTTTGAAATTTCTAGCCGATCCAGCGAAAAAATCATATCCGGGTGTCCCTAGTATGTATACGTAGAAAGTTGTGCTCGGAGAATTCTCTTCACAGAACATTTTTAGATAAAAATATTTTGTAAAAATATTCCTTATGTCAGGAAAAATTGCTGATTAGATTTCCGGGTCCAAAAATACGGTAGTTCTAAATAAATTTTGTGTATGAAATTTTTATTTATAGTTAAAATAATGGATACGAAATTGCGTTGGAATACTGATGGGATGCTATAGAATTTAAAAAAAAATCGTCACTTAGAAACGCACTAAAATAGTTAATGATAGTTTTGGATGCAAACATATGTGATCTATTTATTGTGATCGATATCTAAAAGCACAAAAAATGGACTTAAACCATATTCATTTATAACGGCTCATTTGATAGTTTAATCGGCTCAGTTGTCATAAAATTCCTTTTAATAAATCCGTTAAATAACAAGCCGGTTTTCCCCTAATATGATGGTGGATTCTAGCCCCACCCGTGCGTGCTACTGATATTTGTACAATAACAGTACAGCCCGTTTGACAATACGTGAAACTATTGTATGGCCATAAAATCGCGTTATCGACTCGAATGAGTTTAGACCAGTGGTCGGGAACCCTTTTCGAGCTAAGAGCCAAATTAGGAAAAACCTTGCAAAATGGGTTAAGTTTGGGAGCCGCAACATATTATTTTCAGATTATATGTGATAAAACGAAGAATGAAACTGGGATGGAGCGCTTTTGGAAGAATGAACAAAGTTTTTAAATCCAACATCTCACTATGCTTAAAAAATAAGGCATACGACCAATGCATACTGCCAGTTATGACGTATGATGTGAAACTTGGATGCTGAATTCAAGAATGTTACGTAAGTTCCAGTGCACGCAGAGAAGCATGGGAAATTGTATGCTTGGTATAACGAGAAGATATCGTAAGAAGAATACATGGGTAAGAAGTGGTAGATATAGCGGAACGTGTGAAAAAGTTGAAGCGGACAATGGATGGCAAATTGACTCGAGAAATACTGGAATGGTATCCGAGAGGATGTGAAAGAAAGCAAAGCAGACCGGACGGACGATGGACGATGCGATTGCGAAGAATGTGTGGAGTCAAAGGGATGCAGATTGCTCAAGACAACCAGGAAAGGAAGAAGAGGATTGGAGAGGCCTTCATCCAACAGTGTATGGTGAAGGGCTGAAAATGATGATGATGATATTCAAAATGAAATTAAATGTTGCTCATTTATGAAATGAATCAAATATTGTAGAAATAGGATTATATTTGATTTTGTGTAAATTTTGTATCGACGTTATGTTTCACGTAAAACGTTGGATGACAGCGAGAGCCACAAGATATATATTTTCATACAAGAGCCGTATGCGGCTTCGGAGCCGCCGGTTCCCGACCGCTGGTTTAGACAGCTAGCGGCTTGTTGACAACACACCGCTAAAAAATTCTGTTTGTTATGTTGACAATGATAGCGTGACCGCAACGACCCAGGCGGGCAGGTAGAAGCTTACGCTAATATATACAGTATTGACGTTGACTAAAATATACAAAATTTTCGATGCTTTTTGATCGAACTTTGCAGGCACGCGTCCACGGGGAGTGCAGCGGCGCCTAGCTCGTTTATATTGAAATATTTACAGCCAGGCGTAAATATCTCGGGCCCGCGGCCTGTCATCGTCGACACGCGCCTCCCCTGCTCATAATTAAAATTCCATCCCGCGCGATTCAAAAATTCACACGCCGCCTCTGGATATTAATGTTTCATCTCGAGCGCGCTCGGCAGTGACGTGCGAGATACATACATACATACATATGTATGTATGTACATATGTATTCATACTCGAAAAGTAATCGGAGCTGCTACAACTATACGCGCGATAGAATGACTTTTTTGACGTTCCGGCAACTTTATCACTCACGGCGAAATGCGTACACAAAAGAAAAAAAAAAATTTTTTAATTTCCTCCTGCGCTTCCTCCTTCGGGATAAACGATCCGGTTGAATATCACATTTGATTGCTGAAGTCGCAAAGGTGAAAATCGATTAATATTTTCTTGGTAAGCTTACGTTTCGATTTCAAAAACTCGATTCACCGATGATTTTTTGATTGTTTGAATGATTGTTTTTTCATTGTAGGGCAGTGTAGCTATTAAGACTCTTAACACCAAAAAATGGATGTTTCTATAAAAATGATTTTACGTCTATGAAATCATCACGCATTTATAATGTACAGGCATCTATGTACATACATACATACATATGTACATATGTAGGCGCAAATTCGGAGGTCCTATTATTTCATTGAAAATTTCGGCAACATCCTGCGAATTACATACATACATACCAAGTTAGTTTAACGGCACGTTTAATTGTGCCAAAGCATCAACAGTTCGTGAACAGCGTTAAAGAAATTAGTCGAAAGAAATAAAAACCGTTTTCGCTTCAACCAACTTCAACTCGGAACGCGGCTCTCGTACATAATACCCTTTAACTTTGGTCACAATTAGCGAAATTTTCATCGAATTTTCGTTTCAACGAAGATGCTAATGATGTAGCAACTACCTTCAAAGCTACCTAACCGCAACGTGTTGTGTTTTAATCCTATTCTGGCGTACAGTTCACAGTCGCCTTATCCGAGTAACCTTATACGGCGAGCTCGGGAGTGTGACTCGCTTCGCCACAAATGCCGAAATGCCGAATGTTTCCGCGAAATAATTTCCTTTACCATGCAAAATGCGGAATAAGACGTAATTTAAACGTACGTGCACTGCGCCGGAGAGATGCATCAGTTTCAAATTGCACGTACACGTAAGTGCGACCGTTTCGATACACGTCGAACGCTTTGCCACGTAGATCGGTTGTATTGAATATTTCGGTACGTGTTCGCTCCTCTATTGCTCGACGCCAATGGGGCCGTGTATTTTGCCATCCATTTGGCGCGCAAATTTGATAAATATTTTGGAAGCGTGACTTGCCATGTTTCATCCACGCAGAAAAGCGTCATTCGTCGGAAATGAATAAAACTATTGGCGTGCGATAAACGGCGCCGTTTCGAGGGTAGATTCAAAACGCAATATAAAAGAGTAATATCTCGATCGTGTGTTGCATTGTAGCGGTTTTTCGATTAAGTTTCAGAAACAATTCTTGATGGTGGGTATGTTTATACATACATACATACGCATGTGAATAAGAAGAAGAGTACCGCGCATTTATATGTAAATTGTTCGCGACATTAAAGCTAACATATTAGCATTTATATTTGTTGAAGCATGTGCTTCTTCAAAAATATAATATTTCACTGGAATACATCAGAGAGCTACGTCTGAAATTGCGCAATATATTGTTTGCCTGACAAACAGAACGTTCAAATGGTTAAAAAAATTTCATATACCTACATATACATATATGTACTTATGAACTGTTCTTTTAAACGATTTTTTTTCATAATTTCCCGATTGTCTATTTTTGTTTATGCGACGAATAATCACGCATTAAATTCGTATTAAAATCTGTAAAGAATGTTTGATAGTTAATGTAAGAAACACGAAATCGACGTTCGTGTAGGTTAGGGGTGTACAACCCAAATCGTTTGGTGGGTCAAAAAAATATTATTAAGCTTAGGTGGCCGGGCCCGCACATATAAAAAATTCGTTTTTACTATAATTTAATTTCAGCTGACATATTTCTGATAAAACTCACGCTTATTCCCTTCGAATATGCATTTTAACTTCAGGCTTGATTGCAGGTCTATTAGCTCAATTTGTAAATTTGGAGGCGCTGATTCCACCTCCACGTTAAATGGAGTTAAGAATATTTTAAACATTTTTTTGCATATGTATATCAGAATCTGGTGTCGAATTCTTTAATTAATTTTGTGACTTCATTCGAATATTTAAAAAAACCTTTACGGTCACTAGTAAAGTCATTTAATAATTGGAAATGAATTGCATTATTTGACCGTAATTGATTTTCTTAAAGCTTGAGTTTTTTTACAAAAGATTTTATATCTTGATAACATTCTGTAATTTATTTATTTTCACCGTGTAGTTTCTGATTTAATTAATTTAATTTCATTGTTATATCTGTAAGAAAACATAAATCTAGAAGTCATTGATTATCGTAAAATTCAGATATGTCATTGCCACTTTCGTTCATAAAAATCCGAATTTCTTCTCTCAATTTTCAAAATCTTAGTAAGCAGTTTCCACACAAAATATAGAAAGCTGCAAACTTCAATAGGGCCGCAGGTTGGACATGCCTGGTGTAGGTCATAGGTGATTGATTGTTCGGTGAATGCTTTATTTACTTAGTTTGTCTATTAAATAATTTCAAAGATATCTGCGTCTTTCTGTAATATATGTATGTATATGTACATACATTGCCATATGAAGTATAATTAGATAGTTTTATTGTGAGTTGTACGTCACCTGAAATTTTGGTATTTGACGAAGTGTAAATGTATGCTATTTAAGAATTTTTGTTCAATGTTTATGTCGATTTTATTACGATTTACAAGTCGTGCACGGTTCGTGCCAGGCACTCGGACAGAAATCGAAATGTGCAGCATTTTTATTCAGCGCCCAAATAATTTTATATAGTATTGCGATATTGTCAGTTTTCCGTCGTGCTATCGAATTTCGAAATAAAGAGCGAAATACGACCGGAAAAAAGCTTTTCATCAGATAATGTGGAAGGGCGCGCACAACGGCGTAGAAGAAAATGTCGATTTTTCGCGCTTATTGCGTCGATCGAGCGTTCTTTATGACGGCCGTTACACAGATACATATTAACCGTCAATGGTTCAGAGATGGGGAGATTTTCCCATCGCCTCCCCTGCGTCGGTAATGCAAAAATATTTTTCCGAATCTTTTCCTCCTATTGTCGGCGATAGAAATTTACTTTGGCGATCGCGAAAGTAGGTCACCGTAAGAAAAACGTACCTCGGGGATAGAATGTGAGATGAACGCGCTTCATTGTAACGCCGTTGACAGGAAAATGTATTAATGGTCGTTTAAGTGAATGGATGTTCTGTTGAGGGCTTCGCGTACCCTCAAGAATACGAAAAGGCTTACCAACGGCTTGTATTCAAAATTGTGAAAATAGAAATCATCCCTCACCCCTGTTTCAAGTATTCCATCTTGGCATCAAAAACTGTTTGTTATATGTATGTACATATATATATTTTACATACACGTAGAACTTTCAGCTGGATTTACAACCAGTTCTTTCTAACCGTGAATTTGTACTTGCAACTTACGTACTTATTGTACCTTTGTTATTTTGAATTATTAATATTTATATTATCATTTAAAAACAAAACTTTATCTATGTATGTTTGTATGGATAAAGTTAAAAAAAAATCGGTTGTGGCCAACCCATGACTTTGAGGATGGGATAAACGGTTTTTGAGTTATTAGCGATTTTACACAAAAGTACACAGACATACAGATATTTTCCAGAAATCATGAAAACGTGATCAGGGGATGATACCTGATACAAATCAGTCAAAATCTCAAGGTCGAATTTTCGCACGATCACAATACTTTATCCTAATCGGTCAAATGTTCATGTGTATGAACTTCAATTATTTTTCAATTTTGACGTATTCGAGTTTAATTGGTGTGATTAGAAGTGACTTGGTTTTTATTTCAATAAAACCCCCGGAAAAGACGTCGACGAAGACTAATATAAACCCACCAAATGAAAACTAATTAAACTTTAAGTTCCTTTGCATAGCCAAGTAGTTGGCTGAAGTTTTTCAGAGAGCTCTTGATACTGAATCCCCCATGTTTGATAAGTAACTCCATCCGTTCAAACGACTTCAAAGAGCGTTAATTGAATTTAATTTGTACGACTCGATTCTCGATGGAAGCTTTTTAGCTTTATACGTTCGGAAATTGAACTGTTTGTAATACATATGTATGTATATCGAGTGTGACGAATTTTATTTGTCATGCGTGGCTTTTTAAAGGCGTAAAGTGCGAACAAGCGGCAATAAATAAACCAATCGGTTTCAATTATCATAATCTCCTGTCCGGTTAGACGATTCAGTGGTTGTAAATCCGGGATTTCTGTGGGCTAAAGCGGCCGAGGATTAAGGTCCCACAGATATTATCGACCCCGGAAAGAAGGTCTGTAACGTTTCATTGTATTCTGAAAACGTGCCGACCGACAATCTAGTCAAAAAAGTCGTTTGCTTCCCGTATGTGCGTTGTCAGAACAGTTGGGATACTAACGAGTAGGTGTAGTAAACTTTTCCGTGGAAATATTATTTTCAAAAATTATATACATACATATATGTATGTAGGTACATAGTTTACAGGCTTTAGCGTATTGAATCAATTTCAATACATTTGAATAAAAATAATTAAGATCGGTATCGGTATGCTGATTCGTTCGAGATTATTCCTTAATTAAAAGCGGTTTTAAAGCTTGGTTTCACCGTGTCGGATTGATCTGTTAAGCGCGGATACAGCAAGAGAATTCGGTAGAACAATAATGGGGGGTAGATACGTGTATTGTGAAACCTATCTTAATTATGTAATCTGGTGGAGCGGGGAAATCTAATTGAATATAACCCATTTTGGTGTAAATAAATTAAAATGTCATCACGTAAAACCCAAACAGAAATTGTTGCGCGCGATTGTATGTAATATTAGGCGGAGGTATTCATAATTGTTATTTTTCTTTTACACGTTAAGGGATTGATATTTTCCCTGTCTCGTTTTTCGTCACAGTAGGTGAAAATTAAAATTTCATCCTTGTTTGGGTGGCTCCCCACGGATAACCAGCAGACCCATCCTACCGAAGGGTGCTCTGGGGGATGTAGCCCATTTAAACTTTTTCCTACAATGGTAATTACCGCTGGGCGTTAACGACTTTAGTTTCCCTTGTTGTTTCGGCAACCATTCGGCAACCTTCTCAATCTCAATTTGGTTGGGTGTCGATTGCGAAGAGTTCTTTCTAGATCATTATTAGTTGGAGGAAGCGAAAAAAAAAATAATAAAACCAATAAGTTGAAGTTGGACTAGTAAAATCGCACGTAAATTTACCTATAAATTTATATACATACCAGTACGTTATTTTACGAGATCGATCTTTAATACATCAATTTTTTATTTTGATGTATGAAAAATTCTTAACTTGCCTTGAAATATAAAAAAAATTACAAGCGTGTTTGGTTTGTGGTTTTGGCTTTTTCAAGGAGAGCACGTGTGCTCGAGTGAAACATCACTTGTTTAAATTGAACTACGGTTTAGGTTAATTAAATTGATAATATTTGAGAATGTTTTCAATATGACATTGTTGGTAAAAAGCGTGTTTTTTTTTTCAAATCATTTTCGTTCCAATTTAAAATATTATTCTTTTTATTAAACACCGATGACAAAAGTCCTTTGTGATGAAAAAATAAATGAATAAAAATGCACTGTCTCAGAGAAATCAGATTCGGAGTGGTGCGTTTGAAAATTGAAAGAAAATAAAATGGAAACGCCTCATTTTCTTTCAGCGCTCGTCAATTTCTGGATATTTCGCATCAAAGTTGAGTGTGTTGACGTTGTTTACATTCTATGAATATATTTTGCTTTAATAACGAAACCTTAACATTTCCATATTTTTTCAATTCTCTCGAGTGGAGAGTGTCTCTTACCGTCACGCCCAACCGCCGATGTCGACGGAAGGAGAGAGGAGAAAAAAAAATGTGAAAAACTCGAAAAAATTTTTACTATCGAAAATTTTTCATAAGCCAAGATGTCTGAAAGGAGCCTGGTTGTGCGAACACACACGCAAGATTGATGGATAACTCCATCAATCGATCCATTGAAAATCTTATCCGTGATATTTTTACATCCATATTCATGTGGGATCCCGCGCGTTCCGAGAAGACGAGTTGAAATCTCGCGCTTTCAGCAACAACCGCGTTGAGAATCAAGAAATGAGAAAAGATATTCACGAACAAGTGTAAAAATTTGTATTTGAAAAATGAAATTTTATTAACTACTTAATTGCAGATTTGCAACTTGCTGTAATATCTATAGTGTCATTGAAATAATTCCACTGGTAGTGAATTTTTTTTGCTAACTTCATTTAGGTCAAAATTCATGATTTAACGAGAACCGTCACGCATATTACGAGACATCTACCTATTGGACTTGTGTGCGGGTTTTTTCATTTCTCTTCTTTAACTTAAACAGTATCGTGCCTCATATTCATTCAAATGTATTGTCGACTGAAAAAATGGAGGCTAGGGTCGGTTTTTATGTTATGCGAAATCAATACCAGTATAGTTCTGTATTTTGGACAATAATAATCTTGAATTTAGTTTTCGTAAATTTAGAACAGATTGCAGATTTTTAAATTTGACTCTCGTGAAACTTAATCACAATATTGTGAGAGTTTAGCATTGTTGTTCAAAAGTAGTGTAAAGTGTTTAGAAAGGATACACGCTTGAAAACTACTAGTACCCATAATATTACCTGTATATGTACATATCCTATGTACATATCCAGTTGAAGATTTCTTATCGTTATCAAATACCGAATCGAATCGAATTCGAAATATCGAATACCAAGTGAAGTCGGAAACTAGTATTTATATATGTACAATGTACATATATATTCGTTATCTTAAAAAAGAAATTTTGAAAGTTATGATAAACTATTGCTAAAAAGTGGTCACTTTAAAATTGTATTAAGTTATAAGATAATTTACTAGATGTAACTTTTAGTAAATTATGATCAATATCAACGATAAAAGCAGGATAGTAATATTCTAAAAATAATAGTTTTCAAAGAATTTAGATATAAATATCGTGGCAGACTTATTAATCTTATTATATAATAAATTTTCAGTATGAATAGATAATTGGATTTGAAAAATGTAAAAATTTTAACTAAGATAAAATTATTTTTTGAAAAACACTTTGAATACATATTTTGATAAAAATAAAGTAAAAAAAATATCGTATCGTTAACTCGGGATTTAACTTATAACAATCTTAATATTTTAATGACATTTAAAAAAGCTTTGATGTTTGCCATCAAAAACTTTGAACCTGAAGTTAACTAAGGAATCAAATTCACGTGATGTATCAGTTTGAGCGAAAGCCGCCGAATCGATCAAACTGACTTTCGATATTTGTATTATGGATATATTTTTGTATTATTTTTACGACGTTAATGTCTGTATGGAAGTGTTATTGCCCGTATGTGGTCGAATTTAACAGTAATATCTGCTAACCCTTCCATTTGAGCTGGGGTTAATTGAAGCATCGCAGGGCTTAATTCAGTCGGGCCAGTTACCCTTGTTTGTTCCCCCCCGCTTTGACAGTCGATAAATCATACATATACACCAGTTTGGCCTCCAGGGTTATAAATTAATTTTTAAACCGATTATAATTGATGTCTTAATGGTTCGACGCCGAGTCTTGGCGTATGCGATAGAATCAATGGTGACGAAACGAACACATTGACGATCCAGCCAGTTTTACAAGCTATCGAAAAATCTTTTTAATTAATGACTGAGTGTACATGAATTTTATCGACATTCTTTTCAAATAAATTAAAATAGCGTATTTCAAGCTTTGCCTCTTCATTTTTTGACAAACAATTGTACAGTCTGTCATAATGAAGTGTTCAGAAAAGACAGCCTTGATAAAATAAATAAGGAAAAGAAGGGACAATAAATTCTGGGGTGTAGGACGAATATAAGGTGGTGCTAATTATATATTGAACCGTTTAACAACCAAGTCAGATAAAATTGTCAAATACTGACAACCTACATATAGTAATACTCGCTACTGTCAAATAATTCTAATTTCATTCATTTATTTATTTATTTATGAGAAAGAAATACACAATCTATCTATTATCTTCTTCTATATATATAAAAATGAATGTCTGTTTGTTTGTCTGTCTGTCTGTCTCTTATAGGCTCCTAAACCACTGAACCGATCGCGATGAAACTTTCAGGACTTATTGTGATCATGCCGGGGATGGCCTACTCACGCGTCAGATAACGTACTAGGAACGGGAACGGGATCGGGATTGGGAACAGGATCAGGATCGGGAACGGGACCGGGATCTGGAATCGGAAAAAAACGGGAACGGGAACAGGAACGGGCCTGCTCACGCGTCAGAAAACTTACTGGGAACAGGAACGGGAACGGGATCGGGACTGGGAAGCGGAAACAGGAACGGGAACAGGAACGGGAAAGGGAACAGGAACGGGCCTGCTCACGCGTCAGATAACGTACTAGGAACGGGAAAGGGAACGGGAACGGGATCGGGATCGGGACCGGGATCGGGAACGGGACCGGGATCTGGAACGGGAACGGGAACGGGCTTGTTCACGCGTCAGAAAAAGTACTAGGAACAGGAACGGTATACGGCATTGCAACGCATGCCGGGTCAGCTAGTGTGTAATAAAAAAAGAAAAATTGTGACTTTAACCAGAATAGTTTATATATTATAAATGACATATCATTGGCAAATACATATGTATATATGTATGTAATAGTAATATAAGAGGAGAAGATAATTCGGGAGGAAATTTTAGATATTATTGGAATTAAGGATAGGAAAGGTGTTTGAACATAGAGATTTTAAATGTTGAAAGGTTGGAAGAGAATGTATCGATAGAGCTTGGAAATTTGTTAAAGGCATTATAATAAATATGTTCTATATATAAATGAATGAATTGTGAGAGAAATTTGAAGACGAAGGTTTTAGTTGGCGCAGATTAGCTTTGTGGAATGTTCTGAAAGATTAGATTAGGATTGCGAAATGTTCTGTCAACCAAATTATTTGGGAGCAAAGGCCACTTATCGTTGTTGTAGTTTATAGTGGGGTATGATTGGAGTTGGACAAAGAATTAGGAATATTAAGAGTGGAGAATGAATTCAATACTTTACTGACTTAACTACGCTGTGGCTAATACCTATCAGTATGATAAATTATAATTAAAATACGCTTAGCTTGCAATTCTAGATTTCATGACAGTAGAGATCGGCATGAAGTCAAATAACTCGATTCCTTCCAATTTTAATTGGGTTTGTGGATATGAATCGAGTTAAACCGTTGACCTGCGTTGAATGTTTAATCAATATTTATAAATGGGTAGAATCAATGTGAATTTCTCTCTCTCTCTCTCTCTATTATTGAGTATTCGGTGATTGGTAGAATTAAACAAGGTAATGTTTGGCGTTTGGCGTGTGGGCGCAATTAGCCGTTATTGCTGTTGACCGGCCTATGATTGATGCTCTACATTTGTTTGTCTCTTGGTGATAATATAACCAATGCTAATCGAATTATGTTCGTCCTATTCAATTTAACTTCGCCGCATGATTCTGTGAAGATTACTATTTAAATTTAGAAATCTTGTATAATTTCGGGGTGAAATTTGACGCAAGTTCTTGTCGCAGTCTATAAAATTAATCTCGATGTGAAAAAAAATGCATGTAAACTTCTTCAGAATTGTGTTATGAAACGTCTTATGCGTGTTTGAGGATCTTTTAAAGGAGCTCCATTGTCGCGTCTGTCCTTTCAGTTGGGCTTAACGCTCTTAACAACGAGCTTAAAAAAAAAAACGGGGATATAAAACACTAAATACGCACTTTAGGAAGTCATTTATTCGGATGACCCTCACATTTTTTCGTAGGGGGTGATTACGAACTCTCACCCCTCCCCTTTCTAAGGGTAAACATTGATGGAAAATGCAGCTTTTCCTAAAAGAAACCTTTTTAAATGAACTGTAAAACCTAATGCCGATAAATCGAATGTCAATTTTTAGTATAACATTATACCTATGTACATATATGTATGTACATTTGTATTTTTGCGTCACAAAAATATATATAATATTTTTTTTTACTTTATTCATATCGGTTAAAGTATTGTGATAATTCGATCTCGAGATTTTGACTGATTTGTATCATTTATTATAATATGAGTGGAGATTAAAATATGGAATGTTTGCTAACAAACATCGCCGATCGTTTTACGGTTCTACAAAAAATTACTAATTACTATTTTACTAATAGTATCAAAGTTCATATTCCCATTCGTTAAGAGTTTATTAAGTAGTATTATAGATTTCAAATTAGGCTATAAGTTGAAAGAAAGTATAAAAAAAAATGAAATCATATTTGAAATTTTTCATTATTATAGTATATGTAGGTAATATGTACATACAACTATTATACATAGTGCATTTGCAAAAATTTGAACACGCGATTCTGCACATTAATAAAACATACGGGTATTTGTTATTCATATTCTAAAAAATTGCGAATCTCAAACGTGGGGCCGAAAATGTATAATTTCACATAATAGTCAAAGAGGAGGTCACCAGCTTGATATTTATGTCGCTGTGCATGCTATTGAAGCCGGTGAAATTTTTCGCTAATAAGGCGTATAAACATTTACGATAAAGCACAATCGCCATTTATTCACAACGCGGTGACTAATTTATAATTTTCCCGGTTACCGGTTTCAGCACGCGTGAAGCCTTTTCTAGTATGGCTAAAATTTCCAAAAATTCCTAGGTTTCGGCTGAATTCCGATACGTTCGTGACTTCCGTGTCACGCGACTCTCATATAAAAAATTGCTACAGCTTATAAATATATGGTCGTTTAGGATGGTACATAAAAAGCCATACGTATTGCGTATTCTGTGCGGGGGACCTTTATAGTTTTCCGGCGAGCTTTATCACTCACCGGAGGAAACTTAACGGAAACGCCGCCATTATCGCGTGAAAACGTACGCCAAATTAAATTATCGATGTTATATACGGCCGAGACACTATCGAGGGTCTTTTTGAGATAAGCGCGAAGATGCGTTTGACGGAGCCACAAACAAAACGAATCAATGGAAGAGTCAAAAACTTCCGAATACAATTAAACTTATAAATTGAGTTTTGACTTGTTGTTTCCAAGCTCAAGAAATCCGGTTAATTATCCCCTATTCTCGGCCGCTCTGGCTACATTCGCCAATAAACCGCTTTCTTAGTACCCCAACGGTAATTTCATTAATTGGTATATAGATCCCATGTATTATATGTTGTAGTAGGTATGTACATATGTACATGTAGTAGGGTGGAGCGAAATCCTTTTTTTTGGAAAATCAAAATACTTGGGTGTGAGATAATTGCTCCATGGGTATACAAAAGAAATGTTATAATCATTATTTTGATATTTTAATTATTTATACTGCCCCAAAGGGGTCAAATGTTTTGAAAAAATGTGTTTTTAGCTAAAAGTGGAAGGTTTTTGTGAGGTATTAAAACGCAGATAAAATACATTTTTTTTCGTTTATTTGGTTTAAGAAAATGCAAAGAAACAACACACAAGTTTAAATTACTAATTAAGAGCAAAAAACATAGAAAAAGTCATACCAGAATCCAACAAGAAAAACTTAAAAATAACCTTAGATACTAGGGGTAATAATATTTTTTTTTGTTAAAAATAGGCATTATTTTTCGTGATAAGAGTGTCGTTTTTATGAAACGATCTCACCTTAATGGTCCACAAACAGTGGCAGAGACTTCTGTCACTATTTTCACTGTGTAGCTTTTACAAGCTATTGCCGATCAAAAAGTAATAAATAGTCATTTTACCTCAGATAAAGATTTTTCCTTACCACACTCAAGTTACACAGTGAAAATAGTGACAGAAGTCTCTACTACTGTTTGTGGAATCTCAAGGCGGGATTATTTCTTAAAAATGAGATTCAAATAACAAAAAATAATGCCCATCAACACAAAAAAATATTATTACCCCTAGTATTTAGGTTATTTTTATGTTTTTCTTGTGGGATGCTGGTATGATATTTCCTTTGTTTTTTGTTCTTAATTAGTAACTGAAACTTGTGTATTACTTGTTTGCATTGTCTTAAATCAAATAAACGACAAGAAATGTATTTCAACTGCGTTTTAATACCGCTGTACGAACCTTCCACTTTTAGATAAAAACACATTTCTTCTAAATTTTTAACTCCATTGGGAAAGTATAAAGAGTTAAAATATCAAAAAAATAATTACACCGTTTGTTTTCTATACCCGTAGAGCAACTTTAACAAACCCAAACATTTCGATTTAAAAAAAAAAAAATTTTGGTCTACCTGGGAAGATTTTATATTTTTTCCCAATATTCAAGTCGCTTGGGGCAGTACTAAACATTAATATTTTAAAGAGATATTTTGCAGTTATGATCGGTATTTGATAGACCACTAATCCCGCACCCGTCCTTTTTGATATTACGAAAAAAAATTTCTTCATACAAGATCGCTCCACCCTATGTATGTACATATGTACATACATACATACATAGGTATCAAAGCCAGTTCCATACAAAATTGCCATTGTGCTAGATTTTTTACTCATATATAATGTAAATGAAGGTATGTATGTATATTTAAATATAAATATGTAAATTTATAATGTTTGTACATTATTTAAATAAAGTAATTTATTTTTATTTTAATAAACAAATGCTTTTGATTTTATATCCATACACCCATTCAGTCAATGGTACATAATATGATTGATTCATGTAGGTATGTACATATTGTCAAAGGGACTAGGGGCTCTATTGTTAATTTATAAACCAGCGAACACGGATAGAATATAATAATATACAGCATTATTTTTAAACTATGTACATATGTATGTTGAGAATATAGAAACCGTTTAATTTCCCATTTTTTTCTGTTTTGGTTCATATAATTGCTGTGGGATACATCCCATAAAATAGGAATTTTGTCAACCTCAATATCAATCACTAAATTAAATATTATTATAATTTTAAAAATGTATAATAAACATTGCATTACATAAATTCAGCAATTTGATTTAATACAAATATTTGGTAATGGATGGCTGTTATTGTACAAAAACCAGTGGTGGGGCTAGAATCGTCATATACTCGTATATGCCGGGCAAACCGGCTTTTTTCATATATGTACATACATATTTATCATACACATACTAGCATTTATTGATTTTATTTAATGCTACTCTTTTGACTGCTCGTATCTGACGTTCATTGTGTCGAGTGACTAATAGTGTGCAAGTTTCGTAAAGTATCCTTGCATTGTTTACATTTTCTCGGTGTATGAGAGACCAAGTTGCTTCCCTTCGATTTGGGTACGTCTTATAGGTATATGAAAAACGCACATACATAGATAGGTCACGACTCACGACTCTTTGTCATATCGTCATTATGGGTTTCTGTATTGTTGTTTTGTAAATGTGTGTGTGTGCTTTAATGTATTTGTGGGGCAAACGTCACGGGGTGGTGTCGTTGTTTCACAGTACAAATGTTTCTGAGCAAATATTCGGTACGGTGTCCTTTGTGCACGGAGCTCGTTATGTTCGGAGAACAAAAGCCTCTGCCGAAGCTGTCATTTTTCAGAGTTTTTCCGCATTTCCACGCTCTATTTATGGATTGTGCTCTGCTGCACGTCGTGCTACCACAAAAGACTGCCGGTCGAGAAAGGTGCATCGTAATAAATGCAGGTCGCATAATGTTAATGTCGGTGGCTTTCTTGATTTTAGCATACCTATAATACCTCTGCGTTGCCTAATGGTGGGTTTACCGTTGAAAGTTGTGTCACAGTTGCAGAAAAATTCACCGTCACTGTTCACGTAAGCATTTTTATGTCATTCGTCATAATAAATATACAAATAAAAATATATGTTTGAATTTATATATGTACAATATATGGTAGCAGTAAATATATTTTTCCTTTAAAGTAAAGCATTTTCAGAGTCTATTTAATACCCGTGTATTTTTGAAAGGATAAGAGAAACACTTTTTCGTTTGAGATAAGAACGTGTGTGTTGAAAGTATAAGCGTACTAGAGATGGTTGATTTATTTCAAATTATTTTATCTAGAATTTTTGGAAACTAAAAGTCTTCTATCGAAACTGAAATGATCTTAGTACATTTTTTTACAAAAATGAAATAACACATTGCACACTTCAGTGCTAACTAACTATATAGTTTTGACTGTATGCTCAAACAAGCTACAATATAAGCGAAGGATTTCATAATATCAAATAAGATTGGTTAATTAATTTTTCCACATACTGAAATTTATATTGTGTTGTGTGTTTTCCATTTAATAAAACGAGCCTTTGTATTTTTACGAGTGAATTTTCACATCGTGCAAACTTCACAATGAGCGTTGAAAAATGTTTTGAGAGAGTACTTTTGCTCGAGGTTGCTGTTATTTCGCCCTTGGTCTCTTTTTTTGAATTTTCGTTTTAAGCGGTGTCCTATTTATGAGAGCGGGCGAGGTGTGATAACATGAAAACAGCGAGAAAAATAAAATTATCACCGCGGTACGATATCAAAAAACGCATTGTGCTATGTCAACCATTTACGTAAGATACGTAAACATCTTCGCTTGAATGAAATGATAGACGGGAGTGTGTGTTTAAGTGTTAACGGTTGAATTTCCTTAACCAGTTTGTATAGAATGACAGGTGAAGAAGTCGAAGCTATCCGTTCGGAAAATTAGTGATGCCCGTGGCGTGGAAGCTGCTTCTAACTTTTGAAAGCTCCCTTCGTCAGAGTTTACCTGTGCTTGCCAATGAGTTTCCTTCCATTTAAGAAAATATATACTTTTATTCATATTATTAAACCAATTATGTAATATGTTATTATTATGCGTCAAGTACTTCAGTCTCTATGAATGAGAATTTGTAAAATTGATTTGATCCGCGATGCAACGTTTTTATTTTTTTTTGTTATAAAAATATTTTTGGTGTTGTTAGCTCGTAATCCAGAGTTTTCATATTTTTGCGATCGCAAAAATTTGTTACAGTTTTTTACACGAATTTTTGCTATAAAATTTCAGAACACATTTTTTTATCGGTTTTCGACACGAAATGCCTTTGGCGAGGCCTAGTATGAAAACTGTCATCGAAATTTTCGCAGAAAACTCTTTTCCCCGCATCGGAAGGTAATCCTTCTTCGAAGAAAAGTTAAATTGCCCCGTTTGGGATTATCCAAGATAATCAGATCAAATCCTGGGGCACATCACTTAACTATGTGCTTTCAATGTGACGTTTTTCTACAGAGAAATTTTCCTACACTAAAGAAATTCACAAAAAAAAAGAAATTAATGTTTTATTAATTAAATTTAAATTAAATTAAATTAAATTAAAAAATTAAATTTAATTTAAATTAAATTAATTTCTCTACTATTTTGAATTCAAAATTTGTAATTAAGTATCGAGATAATTAAGTTATAATTAATAAAATAAGTTTAACAAATACATATACATATATATATATATATATTGTATATATATATATGTATATGTATTTGTTAAACTTATTTTATATATATATATATATATATATATATATATATATATTTCCACTTATTCGTATAAATAAGTATGTAAAAACTGATTTAAATATTAGTGCATGAACGGATCTTATAAATTTCTGGACACTTTATAGTTATTCGATTTTTACCACGCATGTTTTTTTACCATTTTTACGAGAAGAGTTCAATTTGATACCGTGACCTCTCCATGTTCTTTACCCGTTTTGTACATCTAGATAAGCGATTGGCCGCAGGCATCTCGAACACTTGCTGAACATCAGAAAACGATAACATTTTTTAAAATCGTAATTTTGAAATATTTTAAAAAATCAGTAACAAAATTTTGTATCTTACTAGGATTTTGTATTAATGATATATTTTAGAAACACATTTAGGGATATGTTTTAATTGATTTAGTAACATAATTAAGAGGAGAAATGTATTCAAACAATCAGTTTATATGTACGATGTTTTATGTCATTGAAGTTGAAATAATGATGGACGAATAGAAATATTAGTGTTAAATATGTGAAAAGTCGTTGGTTGTATACATCTGTCTCACCCATCCCTTCCTGAGTTACCCTTCTCAAAGCTTCTCAGTAAACCTATTCAATAGACCCCTCTCTATCTCGGGGATAGATGATAATCAAAGCTCTTTCTCTTGACGTTTTTAACTTGTAAAGGAAAAGCTAAAAATACAGCAGCTTCCTGATACCGGTGCGAGATATTTGTTTTTCATAGGTCGTGACATAAATGCTGATTTTTCTATCGTTCGATAATATGGAATTTCAGTTTGACTTTAGATACATATACATACCTATTGCAAATCGGATACTTGAAAGCTAACATTTAATTCAATTTATTTACACAATGGGATTTTCTCCTTTATTCTTCAGTGTAAAATAAAATATGAAAATTTTCGGATTTATATTGAAGCAGAGGAGAATTTTAATTTTAATGTTTGTTGTGGAAATCAGTCGCAACAAACACAGGGTTCTGAGGGGAATAATAATTCTGTGCTTCGTGGCGCGTACAGCGCTTTATAAAGTACAACTCAAAATAAAACTTTTACCAAGAAACAAAAGTTAAAAATACAAAATAATAGGTATTATACGAGACAATATTTTTTGTCTCTTAAAGTTTATTTTTATAATTATATGATATGTGCATACAATAATAAAATAGATTTTTTAATTGTTACAAAACATTTTGTGCGCCAATATTTGTATATCAGCAGAGAAAATGGATTGATTCTTCTCTGACAACTCCGTATCGTTTTTTGCAATACGAATGCTTTGTATGCGTGACACGTATATTTTATTTGTACATTACTGAGCAACAACAAAAAAAAAACAATCTTTACTAAGTTTGACTCACTGAATTCGAATCCAATAATGATTTTTGTTGAAATGCTCTCGTTTATGAGATATTCGCAATTTAAAAAATGTAAAAAATATCCATTTTTTTGGCTTTTGTGGCCTATAACTCAAAATATAGTTTTGCTGTGCTCAAAGTGAGTATTGAAATCAATAGTCAGATATTTTTTCTATTGATTGTGATTTTTTATTGCTTTGAATCAGCAAAAATCATTATCGGATTCGAATTCAGTGGGTCAAACTTAGTAAAGATTGACTAATCTCCGCTCTGGGTTTTAAAAAACGTGATTTTTTGTTGCTCAGTGTTATTTATATATTTTTTGACATTCAACGTCGGAAAATGTTAGGAGCACTTCACATTGTTGTTCAATTCACTTCATGTATTAAACAGAATTTAAAGCTGTGTATTGTTTTATATAATAATTTTGGAAATAGGTATTTTATTATTATTAAATTTAATATGATACCCACTTTATCATTAAGAAATAAAGTTAAAACTGCGTATTTTTATATTAATAACTTTTCTATTACATATGCATATGTATATTTAAAAAAAATTAAAAATTCGAAGTGAATCAAACGATAACTGCTCGTCGCCATTACCTGATTTAGACACACTTACTCCGTGGAAATAAAGCTTCGAGATAAATTTGATGAATGTTCGCGTTCGAGTTTATTATTTATGAACGATGCGATGGTGACACAAATGAACCGAACTAAAAATCATCATTCTTGGGGTGTTAAAATGCGCATAGAAAGAAATACAAAAAGTTCACCCTCCTCCTTTTCCTTCACTATCCGCGTCGATGAAGAAAATTCTCTTTGATGTGCGACACAAAGCATTGTGTAAGCAAAACCCATAAATGAGAGTGGTGAAAATGACTTTTTTTATAATGACAACACTCACGTCGTAGTTTGTGATAATGTTGATTCAACGTGTCATCAATAATTATAGGTACCCATCCTATACATGATAAAATAAATAGCAGTGGACATTTAAATATTTCGCAACGAGACAAATCGTTATACAAGTTAAAGCATGCAAACATTTGAAGTATTATGTTCGTGTGAGAGACGAAAGAAAATTGGTTGCGCGTGGCTACACTATGTCAACATTGAGCTTTGACGGTTCAACGAAAGCTTACGTACTGGTTGAGCTGAGTTTCTCAAATATTCATTGGTGGACAGCGGTCACCAGAAAGCTCAACAACTGTAAGCCAACAAATTATTCTACCTTTGCTACGAATTGCATACAAAATTAAATCATTTATATAGACATATGTATAGGTACATATGTATGTATGTATATATGTATAGTATGTAGTATGTTGAAAAATATTAACCATTCTAAAATCAAAAATATATTGAATATGTACATACATACAAAGTACATATATGTACCTCCTTAATCGACATAGTACGATTGTTTAAATCTACTAAGCAACCATTGAACTATCCAAACTTTAGCCGTAGCCGTAAGTAATTTACTCATAATTCACTAAGCAACAAAAAATCACGTTTTTTTTTAAACTCAGAGCGTGAAAAATATGTGTAAAAAAAAATATATTTTTGACTTTAAAAATTCGTTAGATAATTAATTATAAGTATTTCAAATTATATTGATTTCAATACTCACTTTGAGCACAGCAATACTATATTTTGAGTTATAGGCCAAAAATGCCAAAAAAATAGATATTTTTTACATTTTTTAAATCGGGAATATCTCATAAACGACAACATTTCAACAAAAATAATTATCGTATTCGAATTCAGTGGGTCAAACTTAGGAAAGATTGACTAATCTCCACTTTGGGTATTTTTTTTTTTGCTCAGTGTAATTATACAGAATAGAATATTGGTTTACTTGTATTACACGCGCAATAAAAGGTTTTCCACTCTAACTGATTATTCTGTGAAGTTTTGAATATATTCCTATTATAAAAATGCGGTACAAATTCGTGTAAATATTTGGTTTGTTTATTTTTCAAACAATAGAGTTTTCTAGGACAAACATTTTAGAATGGTTTTTTTTCCATTCGTCATTTTTCTTCTTCTTTTGCATTCAAAGCACTTCTTTCTTTTCGTTGAAACAGCCGAATGCCTTTGAATTGGCACAGTTCAAAGCACTTTTAACGGAACGTTTGCTTTAACGCGACGTACTTATACCTTCGACACACAAAGATGAACGTGTCGGAGAAAAAGGCCTATGGGGAACTAGGGTTAGCTGTAAGGTAGTGTTTTTCCGACGAAGTTGATTTTCTCGCGGGTTAAAATATAGCGTTTTTTTTTTTACATTCTCGTACGTGAAAAAACTTTGTCCATTCATATACCTACGTTAACTTGATAATTGTTTGAATTTGAGTGTGCGATATCGAATTGATTCGGTTCACCCATCCTCGACCTCAGTCTTCTCATAAAGTCATAAGTATGATAATTAAGAAAGCCCGCTAGCATAAAAAGTATCGTACTAATAGAGGGCTTTTACTGGGCCAATTTTCACATCATTAGAGGCTTTGTGAGTATAATTCGAGAAAGGCGAAACTCTTTCTCGATATTTGCATAATTGATCCTGGCACTTCATGACGGCTCGCACGAATGAAAGGGCCAATGTCTACGACTTTTTCGACGCCCAATTTTCCCCATGAATATATTCATTTGATTCGGCGCCGATTTTTCTTTCAATCAATTATTCAGCTATAGCTGGAGACATTTCGCTTATTGTTTTCGCAGTCGATAAATTGTATAATTTAATTCGTCGTGTTGTATCACTCGTAATTAGACACAGAACGAAATTCCCCCGCCGAAAACGTTTCTAAAGAAATACATACATAGGTGGAAATTGAAGTGTTGAAAAAATGCGTGTATTTATTTGCATTATAAATTTTGCAACCCTATCTTAATTTGTCTGCCGTGACTTAATTAATTTTCTACGTCGGGGTACTTTGGGTATTCAAGATTGCTCATATCTCACTTTCGTACATATTACGAAGTATTAACTTCACAGGGTACGGTTAGTCTAAAAGTGAATCATTTTAGAGGCTAAAGAGCATCTGCAATACGTAATATAATACTGAAAATGTTGGCTCACGTACCTAGTATTAAAAATAAAACGATAAACAATAAAATATCATAAATAGATGTGAGAAAATTGCATCTTATTATTATTATTCAAATTATATTCAACTGCGGTGAAGTGCCCGTTGTTAAGCAACGGGTGTACACAGTCACGAGAGTGATCAAATCAACACGCAATTTTCTTGCTAATTAAAAGATTAATAAATTAATACGCTAGTAAAAAATTTATTGTAATTATTTTTCGTTTTTCAATAATGATTAAATTTATTTTCTTCGTTTGATTTTTCATTCGTTCCATAGAAAATCTATTTTGTAACTGTTTTGTATTCTGCAATTTGCTCTGGTACAAAAATAGGATATAAAAAGCTTAGGTATGTGTTTCGGCTCACAAATTATAAAAACATTTGTTTCGCAGTTCACATTTATTGTATTCACGTGTATAATTTTTTAATTAGTTTTTTTTATTTTGATTTTCAGCCTTACGATATCTTCTGCATTATCCACAGCCTCCGAGGCAATCTTCACACATGTCCATCGTTGAAATTTGACTAGTCACTACACAATAAGCGGTTGTATCGGTGAGTAAAAATAATTTAATTACTTACTAGCTTATTACAGATAATGTTCTCGTACGATAAAACTCGCACTCAATCTGAATTTTTGAAGAAGTTTTAAATATTATACCGAATCAAAGGAAATTGGTTTGTAACGAATGATACCTTTGAGAAATGAATATATGATATGAGGATAAAAATTGAAGTGGATATATTGTAGCAGGTATCTAATACTACATATGTACTGAACCTTTTATATAATCGTCATATGGTACTGTACCGAGTAAAATGTGATTACGATACGAAAGGCATGTACGAAAAATATTCATATTTAACCGTTATATTTGTAAGAGCTCCGTATTAATTTTCTCTCGATTTCTACGAAATTCGTCGGCGATAAAGTCACAATAATAAACTTTTCCGTATTCAAAAAGGAAAGTTGTAGCAATCTACAGCTTTCAGATCTCACGCTCACATACACACACACATACCAACACTTATACAGTAAGAATACAGTGAAATATTATATCGCACACGTGCACAGTCACACGCGCGAGACACTTTTAAGTCTTTGATTGGTCCTCGGGCGGATTGAATGTTTGATTTTTAGAGGAAAATCTCAATTTCACCGGTTCGTATGTGTTCATTAGGAATATATGTATATATATATAAGGTATGTGAGGGCTGGTGGAGGGAAAGGGGATCAGTGCTATGGGGGATGAGGGTGGATTGGTCCACGTCGGGGATGTGAGCCTGCTACGTGGGCTTGAATTAAATATGGCGTACGCGCGCACAACCCAAAAGTGTGTTCCACTCGCTTCGGGTCGTTGCTGATTTATTATTCAGCCATCTCATCTTCAGACTCGGCCATCATTTTTGACACAAGTTCGTCAGATAGTACGTGTCAAGTGTCGGGTGGTTACTTGTTTCGAAAGAAAGAAAATTGCGACTGGACAGAATCGCTGATCACTCGTTCGATAAGTTAATCTTTTGTCTTAAGCAATGGGGGTCCAAATTTACCGGCAATTCGGCAAGCGTTCGCGAAATACCGGTTTACCGGTAAATTATCGGTGATTTTCGATGTTAAAAAAACAAACATCTGTGCTGGAAATCCGTTCTATAAGATCTACTATTATTTTCATTATTGTCTTTTTAATGGTTATATTAAAAATACCATAATCTTCATCATCTGATATCATGGGATTCTATAGGTATTGCAAAATAACAGAATAGAGTGTTCGTCTCTCCTTTATGCGAACAATCAATGTTGTTTTTAAGTTCGTTATTTAAAGAAGTATTTTCTTTTTTTTGTTCAATTCATCCAACATAAATTTTAATGCTATATCTGCCAAACATATGTACATAGATTAACATTTTGCTCACACAGTGCCTCTATGGCAGCTTTATTGGTTGTAATGATGTTATAGTTTTAGAAATCAGTTGAAAATCATCTTCCGTAAAAGTGATATGTGAATTCAAATCTATCAGAACTTTTCTTATACAATTTTTGAACATTAAAAAGCGCTCCAACATGGCCAACAAATTGTTCCATCTAGTTTTACAGTCTAGAATCAGAGAAAACGCAGCGAATATGTTTTATGGTAGAAGTACTGATTTACCGGTAAATTACCGGACCATTTTGGTAAACCGGTTTACCGGTATTGGACTCCCTAGTACATACATACATGCATATATATGAGAGCTCCTTATATAATATAACACGAGCAACTAATTTTATATAAGCAGGGAGAATGAGATGGGTACTACATATATGTTTTCCAGCACGTTTTCACAACCGTAAACAAATTCCCCTTTATTCTCTAATTGTTTTGAAAACAAAATATGAATCCCCGTTCTGGTAGTTGAACATTTGTTATTATACATAATTGGTATTATGTTAAATGCAAAGACATATGCATTAAATCTAATATTTTACTTGGTTAATATTCATTTACACGTGTGGAAATCTGGAAAATGGTGTCTGACCCGTGTTAGCGAAACGTAATAAGTTCGAATCCCAATATGTGTGGTCGATGCTATCGGACTAAAATAGTCTTATCTCTGAAGCCCGGATTTCCCACTGGTCTTTTCTCATTTTTTCGCCGTTTCGCCGTCTCGTAAGGTATCCGTGAAAATCTCGTTTTCGTAGCGCGATGTCTGCCTTTTAATTTCCATTAATTTTCTGTTGTTTTTGCGATGTAAAAATCAAAAGTAACGCGATTCGAACGGCGGCCGTTAAACGTTGAGAAAAAGCGGCAGCCGTTGGTCGATGATTGATTGCATTTTTACACGTTATTCCACTTATCAACGGGCGAAAACATAAAAATCAAACTTCACAATTTACAAGATTTATTTTTCGGCGTAAAACTTACCGTCGCCCGCCCGCCAACGATTTATGACCTTCTTTCCAGTTCGAACCGTAAATTTTGTCATACGCCACATTTTCTTACGTTACGGGTGTAAGTTTTCCTTTAAAATTGTGGTTTTTTTCTCTTATTTGCCCGTTCTTCTATTTTTAAATTCAATAACGTCACATTTTACACGAATTTCTAAGGTTATTCGTGCTAATATAAATCAGTTCCCAGTAAGCTTCTTATATACTGTACATCGACTATGCAATTAGTGACATATGTACATACATATATGTATGTATGTACCTTCATTCAAAATTTTGAATCAAATTTCAGTTTTGTAAAGTAAAATGCGTTATCTTATCGTTTGAGATAGCGGTCGGGAACCGGCGGCTCCGGAGCCGCATGCGGCTCTTTGTATGTAAACCTTCGGCTCTCGTTGTAATCCAACGTTTTGCGTGAAACACAAAACTTTGACAGACAATTTAGACAAAATTAGAAAGAATTCGTTTGCATAACTTCATGGCTATAAAAAGTTTTAAGATCGTTTTTCACATTTAACTTTATAATACTTTTTAGTAATAAACTGTCGAACGTTAAGAAATATCATGAAGATGAACTTGTTTCTTCAGATTCATTTCAGTAATGAGTAAAATTCGAAAATAATATGTTTTGGATCCCACATTTACTAATTTTGCAAGGTTTTCCCTAATTTGGCTCGTAGCTTGAAAAAGTTTCCCGACCACTGGTTTAAGACAGTTTCATTTTAATCTAACTAAATTTTCCATTTTTAAAATCAAAAATTTGGCACGGAAAATCGGAAATAAAATTTTCCACTACATTGTATGTAGATACATGGAAAAATTCAAGCAATTTATTATTTCAGCATTTCGAACTCGAAATTTCATTTTAGAACGACCGTGCAATGGCGCATGCCAGCTGTTAATTTTTTACGATCGACTCTTGTGCACACATTTGCATTGCATTTATTTTACGAGTGACCCTTTAAAAAAAAAACGTTTAGTGCTAAAAAAATAACTATACAAAGTACAAGTATACATTAAAAAAAAGTTAATTTAATAAAACTAATTTAAAAATAAAGCAGTTAAAGTATTTCCGTTTCTTTTTAATGTGCAAATGAAAAGGAACAAAAGTGCGACTCTGTGTTTATTTGTATTGGTTTTGGTTTTTTATGCAGAAGTGTATTATCGAGAGGGTTGCTAGCGGGTGATTAATGGGTCAATCCAAATTTGGCAGTCGTCAATAAGGGTGGCAATAATAAATCACGAACTTGATTGGGACGCTGAACGTTGACAATTATGATGCCGGGGCTACAACGCCGCTTAGGGGATGCGTTTATTTGCCGAAGACAAGCCGGGCCGAGCTTTATTGCCAGATCGAACAATCGGCACCGTTCCCACCCCCATAATTTCAACCCCCATCCCCCTACACGAGGACCACCTCGATTTGATTGTTTGAATTATGGCGGATGGGGGTCGAATTATAGCCGCTTCATTAACAAGTCACGATGCTGGACGACTTAACGGGTTAGTCGCTGTATGGCATCTCAGCGGCAAGCGAATAAGGTTATATTAGTTTGTCGACAAATAAGGCGGTTCGTATTATAAACATAACTGCTCGGTAGATTGGCGTGTTTGATGATCTCCATTCCCTCCGGACGTCACGTCCCGTCGTTCTGTTAATAAACTCGACGTGAATTGTTACTATCTTCGATATTATTCGCGAGTAGAGTTCCTCCTATAAGTATGTACAATAAATAGGGTGGAGCGACATTGCAAAAATTAAAATTTGGCATTGTAATACCCACCAAAAGTTTCGTTGTATCATCATCCGTATTCTCGTGTGTGAATATGTCTTCAGGCCTCTACCCGAAGGCGAAAAATGAAAATTTGCCTATTAATTTCGAAATCTGAACACAGAATATAAAATTTTAGATAACATGATCATAAAATTACCCCAACTTTATTGAATTGTATTCCTTGAATTATTCAAATAAGTGTGAATTTTTAAGAGCGTTGGAGAGAGACATACGAGTAAAGTAAGTACCTACATATGTATGTATGTACCATACATACATATAGTAAAAATAAATACTAATTTTTCAATTAAAACTGCTATTCATAGAGATTGGAAACAATCAATTGGAAATTTTCATAAAGGTAAAAGTGCTGGTAGAGACCAGAAAAACATTTTTAATTAAGCAGATTTTTTGGGACAGAAGAGGTATGATGTAGAAGCAACTTTTTAGAACTATTTCAAAACGAATATCCCAAAAAAAAAAAATTCGGGTGTGGCCAACCCATGACTTTATCCATATATTTGAGGAATACAAAGAGTAACGAAATAATTTTTTTAAGTACGTAAGTAAATAAAACGCATGCACACCACCACACCAACCAACATACATACATACATATCATGAAATCACTGTGTTGAGTGCGCGCGCGTATGTAAAATACGATCTTCGGCGTATATTCAAATAGGAAAAACTGCCACCTCCGGTCGTCAGATGTTGACCAAAATCACAGTATATCTTACAGCTAAGGTGAAAACTATAGATATGAAATTTTGACTTGATAGCCGGGGCAGTTTCGGAAATATTCTGTGGTAAACTTTTCAACAAAAAAAACTACTTTCGGTTGACTGATTTTAATGATTAATTTTTTCGTAACTAGTAATTTCTTTCAGGAGTAAAACATTACAACGTTGTGACGATACTATATATTTAAAGGGCCGAAAAAAATAAAAAAACAAAAATCTTTCAAGAGTAAACTGCCATTTCTGCAAGAGGGATTTTGACGAAAATCACAGTATCTCTTAAAGCTAACGTGAAAATTATAGATATGAAATTTTAACTAAATCGATGTGTTAGATTCTGAAATATTCTGTGTTAAACTTTTCGACAAAAAAAAAACACCTACTTCCGGTTGACTGATTTTAATGATTTATTTTTTCAAAAATAGCAATTTTTCTCCTGATAACAACATTACAATGTTGTGACGATACTACATATTTAAAAGGCTGAAAAAAATAAAAAAACAACAAATCGTTCAAGAGTAAACTGCCATTTCCGGTCGTACGATTTTGACTAAAATTATAGTATATCTTACGGCTAACGTGAAAACTATAAATATGAAATTTGAACTTGATCAATGTGTTAGATTCGGAAATATGATTTTTAACAGGATTTTTGAATTTTCTGCACGAAAAAAAACCTACTTCCGGTTGACTGATGTTAACCAAATTCTTGGTTAACATCAGTCTTTTTTGGACTCCCGAAAAGCAATGCCGGCCCCTTACCACCCCCCAGACCCCCTTCCTGCCCCGGCGGCCCCTTTTTTGGGCTCCCGAAATATTTTACTAAACAAACACTATATTACATTATATTAATTACACCCCGGGCAAAGCCGGGTAATAAAGCTAATATAAATGACCACTTGCGCTTGTATGATTTATTTTAATTTTGCATTGACATTTTTTAAATATTGAACGTATACAGTAGACTACCGTATAACGCGGTTAATACGTTACGCGTTGTGTGAAATCGCGTTGTATGAAATTTATTTAGAAAAAAATAAATATTACGGCCTTTTTTGTTTCATACGTACATACATATGTATGTATGTACATATAAAAAAACGTAAAAAAAGAAATAAAAATAATTTAACAAATTCATTAGTTATGTATAATTATGTTAAACCAAACCCGGAAACACTATTTGTACATAGTGTTGATACTTACATATGTAGTCATGCAAAATAGCGCGTTGTACGAGAATCGCATTATATATAAAAAGTCGCCCCAATAACTTGTTGTAGGAAATCGCGTTGTAGGAACTCGCGTTATACGTGAGTCTACTGTATTAAATATTTAAGGCAAAGTCAAGTTTATGATATTGACTTTACGTTTGTATGTACATACATACATACATACATATATCGGGCATTGGTGGTTATTATCGATTTAATAAAAATCTGTCTATACAAAAGGAATAATCGAACTGGAAATTTAAAAAAAATTAAAACACTGCCGTAACTCTTGTTTGGAAAGACTTTAATGATGTCGATGCAATTAATAAACAGTGTTCGTTAATGAGGCTTACAACGAAAAAAAAACAAACAACGCCATTTGCGCGTAAATGATCCTGCATTTAAAATTAAATACATATCTACATAGGTATATTTGAGGAATATAAAGAGTGACGAAAATTTGTTTTGAACCGAAAATGTCAAAAATTAAAGTTTGCTCATTGGTCCAAGCCAGAGAATGTGCCACGAACAGAAGCACACACACACACACACACATTGAATATGAAATCGCAATATCGAATTTTGTGTGCGTCAAAGTCTCGATGTCGAATTTTCGCACGATAGGTATTGATTGTTTAATATTCCATTTTTTTTTGATCTACGGACTTTTGCGCTTTCGCTGAAAATTTTTACGTTCGATAAAGTCTCTCGTGTGTAAAATTTGAAAAAAATTACTGAATATCATTTGCTTTAAAAAAATCGCTGTCCTGTGCGCGTTTGTTTATTCCGCATTGTGAGTGAGTGGTATACTTAAAAAATGTACCTATAGTATAAATAATACCCACTATACACGCTATGTATCGTTTTACCGAACAAAACGTTTTAATTGTAATTCAACAATTATATCTACTATACTGCGACAGTTTTTTTTACTTTATCCTAATCAGATAAAGTATTGTGATCGTGCGAAAATTCTACCTCGAGATTTTGACTGATTTGGATCAAGTATCATCCCCTGATCACGTTTTCATGATTTCTGGAAAATGTCTGTATGTCTGTGTACTGTGTATGTGTGTGTGTTTGTCTGTGTGTTTTCTCCAAAACTATCAAGTCTATCAAGCTGAAATTTCATATCTATTATTTTAACGTAAGGTGTAAGAGCCATAAAGAATTTGGTCAACATCAGTCAACCGAAAGTAGGGTTTTTTTCGTGCGGAAAATTGAAAAATCCTGTTAAAAATCATATTTCCGAAACTGCCCCATTGATCAAGTTGAAATTTCATATCTATAGTTTTCACATTATCAGTAAGAGATACTGTGATTTTGGTCAAAATCCCTCTTACAGAAGTGGCAGTTTACTCTTGAACGATTTATTGTTTTTTTTTTTTTTTTTTTCGGCCTTTTGAATATTTAGTATCGTCACAATATTGTAATGTTGTAATCCTGAGAGAAATTGCTAGTTACGAAAAAATAAATCATTAAAATCAGTCAACCGAAAGTAGGTTTCTTTTTTTTGTCGAAAAGTTTACCACAGAATATTTCCGAAACTGCATCGGCGATTTTGTTGAAATTTCATATCTATGTATAGTTTTCACGTTAGCCGTAAGAGATACTGTTATTTTGGTCAACATCTGATGACCGAAAGTGGCAGTTTTTCCTATTTGAATATATGCCGAAGATCGTATTTTACATACGCGCGCGCACTCAACACAGTGATTTCAGGATATGTATGTAGGTACATATTTATGTATGTTGGTTGGTGTGGTGGTGTGCATGCGTTTTATTTCCTTACGTACTTAAAAAATTAATTTCGTTACTCTTTGTATTCCTCAAATATATGGATAAAGTCATGGGTTGACCACACCCGAATTTTTTTATAATTTGACCAATTCGAACGCGTTCGATTTTCGTACATCCGGTGCGCCGCTTTTCCGGCGTGATGCAAAATCGGATTAGCGTCGTTTTAAATTTGACGCTCGTACAATTCGGCTATCGTTCAAATCCGACGGTGTGATCTATCCTCCTTTTTTTTTCCCCGACAGAATGTTAGCATCCATTACGCGGTGGTGAGTCGGGGTGGAGTCGAGGTTAATTAAATTTCCTCCTGGGGGAGAAGCTATCTCGGGTTAAGACTTTAAACTGTGTTTCTTTCGTTCCCTCCTTTCGCGGAATCTATTATTTCGGTCGGAATCTTATTTGCCGTGGCTGGCCGTGTATGATTGGTGGATCGCGTGATGGAGGCTCTATTTACGAGTCACGGTATAAGGTAATTTCCCCAATAAATACCATACACACATACACACGACAATCCGGCTCTGCCCGTTTTCCTTTCGAGTCCCCCTCGCCGTTTTGGGCGTTTCGCTTCTTTCTGAAAACGTTTTCTTGTATATTTTTTTTCAGCGGCGATTCGTGAAAATCCATAAAACGGTCTTATTTATGATTTTCGGCGAGCGCCTTTTTTTCCCGGTGGTTTTATGTGCTTTTATATCTCCGCGACACGTTCCGTTTTAATACGGACTATACGCACAAGCGGACGTGCGTGCGCGCACACAACTCTACTGGTGATACAGATTTCAAAGACTATGATTTACTATCGTTATTGTAATTTGTGCATCCGCCACAGACTCGATCTTCATTTTGCGATGCTTAGTTGTGAAATTTGACGGTGGAAAATTTACGAGATATTTATTTTAGGTTGAAATTTAAACTGTTTTTAATGATATAATGATAAAATTTTTGCTCGGTTTTGTACGGTAAAATACACCCGTTTCTATTGTATATTTTATTTACTTCAATGCAGAATAAAATAGATTTGCTTACTTAGGTACGTTGGGGGTTGTTCATTTAGTTAGCGTTGTAAAGGTCGGAAAAGTGTTTCGGTCGTGAATCACAAAAGGAATAATACCCATGTCTGCACTAATACTCTTGAAACAATGAAAGCACCTTACTGGTTTCCGAGTATCGAATGTTTTCTAGTATTTCAGTTAGGTGGATGCTATTTTTTGTTCTTCAAGCCTTGTTAAAACCCAATTAGATTTTATATTTATGGTGGTTTCGTGGAAAAAAAAAGAACTGTTCAGTTTATAAAATCCAATATTGAAATATAAATTGACTTTCGTTGAAGCGATAGTAGCTACTTAACCACATGTGAGTGGGTCAAGGCTTTACACGACACAAAGCTTATTGGAAAATATTGTAGGAACTTATTAAAAAAATATATATTCGAAATTTTTTGTGTCTACAGATAATACTTTTGTTTTTTTTATTATACATACATACATACATATGTATGTATGTATGTATGTAGATGTACATATGTATATGTATTAAATAGTTGTACATTTTGTCAGAATAATTCACGAGCTTTAAAATATTTATATAAAATTGTTTTATTTGATTACACGCTATTATTGTGTACGAGTATATTGTCCTAGTAATATAAAATTTACTAGAGATTTTATCTATATATAAACGATTTATTTCGAAAATTTTAGAAATATTTTACTTCATAATTTATAAAACAAGTATTATGTACGCAAAAGCTCTGGTGCTTAAATTATGCTTTGTATATTAATTTTAGCATATTTTAAATAAAATTGCTTTATAATATGCACTTATATTATATGTATTCGTAGTTTCATAATATATGTAGATGAAGTTTGGGAAAAATTTTAATAGACTTTTTATAGATTGAATGAAATTATTTTTAGAGCTTTACTTATTTTATCGGTATTTGATGAAATTATAATATGTTATAGTCTTTTTGCAACGCTCAAATTTTTCAAATCAGCGTTTTACAAATATTTGTATTTGTTTGATTTATGAGCGATTCTATACCAAAAGTCATTTCGTAGCGGAAACTCACTTTGATATAAAATGTTTTGCGCCTTTGTCACCTTATGGGAAAACATATGAAACGTACAGCATAATAAAAGTTATGAAGGTTGACGGCTCTCGTTCTACTAAAAGGAAAAACGTTTAAAATGGGACGAATATGCCACTAAAGGTTGAAAATCTCCAACAAACTAACGAAAATTGTTTTCGCATATCCTTTTTGAGAAATGTTGTGGTTTAACAATGACACGAATGCAGATTAGCAACAATCGCGGTTATCGTCCGGCTTATTTGTGTGGCTTTAGTGAAATGCGAGGTGAAAATTAACGGCTAGGAGTGCATATTAGAGATTACAAGCGTGTATAACCACTCTAACGAGCGGATAAATGGAACAATTATTCGTTGTAACGCTTTGTAATGGCGTTATTACTGCGACCGGGGCGGGGAATTAATTTTACTTTTGTTCTTTCCGGTTAATCTCCGCTACTGAAACGCAACGAATTCGACGAACATTCACTAACAATTTCGCGATCATTGAAAAGAGCGATTTTTAAATTAGTCTTTTGTGGTTTTTTATAGATATTTTATTCTGTTACTTCAGTTTGTTTCAGCAATAGGTTCATGGAAGGCTACAACCGAATCGATGCGATGGGGTAGTCTAGATTGCTTATTGCTTTTACTTTTAACCATTCGCTCTCCGCTCAGCTTCTTAAAAAAAACGAACTAACGGAAAGCACGTTGCTTATGTTTCTGTTTGCGGTGTAGAGCGATCTTAAGTTTAATATGTTCAAAGAATGTGAACACATCGAACAGTAGAAAAATCTCGAAAATAATAAATATCTGCTTTGCTTCAAAAATATGACAACGCGCTATGATCTGTACTAGACAGTCGTGCATTAATTATCACACACTATTAAATAGTGATATTATTGACCTCGTTCAGAAAGAGTGACTGGTTCGTCGCGAGCCCAAGTTTTAATCCGCAATGCGGAGCTCGCGATTCTCGGCGCCACTGACCGTCCTTTCATATTAAACAGATATGAATGTGTTGTGTGGCAGACCAGGGAAGGGTAGGGTGAGAGGGATACATAGGGAGAGACCAACCACGTGGGGACCTATTCTTATGGAGATTTATTATCTTTAATACGGCTGTACGTACATATGTATGTACATAAGTACATACATACATACATATATTCTTCGTTCATACGAACGCACTGCCAAAAAATACATCGTCTTCATAATTTTACTTTTTTTTATTTTATTTACTGCAGACAGTAAATATGGTTGTATGCTAAATCATAGGTTAGAAACGATACTCGAATTCCAATTGCTATTTTGCGCACAGTATTTTTTGCAGAAGAATTGCAAATGTATGTAAGTACAATGTATGTATGTACATACATACTATTGTGTCAGTTGCACCGTGTCTGCAGTTCCATTTGAGCGCTCATGTGAACAGCTAATTTCTATGTGTTTCAATATACATACATACATAGGAGTTCTAAAATCTTCTCACGATCGATTGATTTAAACCTGTAGCGTGTAAATGTCGTTCGTAAGCCATTTTGGCTGATTAATTAGGTATATAACGCAATATTCGCTTTCGATAAAAAAGATACATTTGAGAGTCGATCTTACAAATTGACAAATTTATTCGTTATAAATTTTTCATGAGGACGGAGGTTTTCCAGCAAAATCGTCGTCGTGTACTACGGTTTTTATCACTGAAACGAATTCGATAAATATTCCCGGTGGTGCAGCGACATTAGCGCGCGGACATTAGCGCGCGGATATTAGCGCGCCGCCGTTAGCGCGCAATTTATAATTTATATGTTTGATAAAAAATAATAGAAAACAATTATTCTAAAACTAAAAAACACATACACGAAATAAGAACCATAACAATCAATGTTTGTTGATTTTATAACAATTGACTTATGTACATACATACATATAATGGTTTAAGAAGAAAAAAAACGGCACGAGTTGTTTCAATAAGTCTTTGTCGGTTTCGCAAAAATTGATAACATTTAAATATTTTCCTTTAGTTTCAATAAGTCTTTGTCGGTTTCACAACAATTGGCTTTTAGTCAAAGTCGCAATGACCTTTACTTTGTACATAAAGGGACTGAAACTGTTTCATTTCGCCGCCGCTGCCGCTGGACACAAAGCTCAAATTTTATTGCTAAATATTATTTATACTCTTTCGGCAAAATTGCCGTCGTCCTCAAACGGTTAACTCTACTTTCTATCGATAAACATTTTGGAAACCAAACATTTATGGGTTAAGTGATTAACTAATAAAAACAAAGTGGAGAAACGCTCATATACATTAAATAATATTTGGAAATTTCACATGGTAGAATGTTCTTTATCTTATTAATATTTTTTCAAATCGATAAAATTTTCAAAAGTACCAATTAATTTTAAATAAGATGTAATTTTGACAGAAAAGCTATTTTGGATAAGTAAATTTCTTTAAATGAGCAGTCAACAATACAAAATAATTTTTTTTTTGCGCACACTGTCGACGCACTTATGTCGGGGTTATACTGCGTGCTAATGTCAGCGCGCTTATGTAGGCGCGCTAACGTCGGCGCGCTAAAATCCCGCGCGCTAATGTCGGGGTGCCATTCCCGGTAAAGAGTGACGCCTACAAATCGTGCGGCTATCCGTTCTTATTTTTCATGATTCTTCCCAATTTATTTCGTTATCTTCTGCAATATGTCAATATTATTGCTTAGTATGATAAATTCGATTTTTTGATGAATTTAAGTAATTACATCGTATTCTGAACTGCGGTACAGCGGTACTGCTTTTGTACTTTTGAAGAATGTACCTACTTCGTATTTACGAAAGGCGAATCAATGAGTACAATGGCACCTGCCTACGCGTTTAATCTCCACTTCGCTCCAAGGAAACGTTGCAAAGTAGGGGAATTTGTGACGTTTTAAGTTTATATGACAAATGTCCCCTTGTTACGACATCTTCACCCTCTACCCCAATCCTCTCTTCCACCTCTCCGTCTTCCGGTCGACTGGAAATGCCTTACAAACACTCATTTGTAAAGATTAACACTGTAGCACCCGGAAGAGAAACGCCCCGTCAAAAGAACCAACCTCCCTCTTTTCCACCCGATATTCTCATCAGCGAAGAATTTTCGATTCTCATTTTGTGGCAAAAATATGTTGATATGATGCTTACATCGTATGTAATACAGTGCAGTGGTCTGATATTGAGCAATGATTAATATGCACACTCGTCCGTTCGTGCGAATTTCGACGGTTTTCGGGTTAAGTAAAATAAGCTGAGATTTGAACCCTTTCTCTGACTTAACAAGGGTGTTTCTGGGACGTTAAGTTTTTAGGTAAACTCAACGTTTCGAAATGTTTAACACTATCATATGCAAATAAATACACACATTGAATTACTGGTACGCGTATAATATACGTATTTATGTTTCATTCGAGGTTTGATCAATTCTTGGAAAATGAAAACGTTTTGTGTGTCCCTTTTCCTTACTGAGAACTTGTCGCATTTATCTGCAAAATAACATCAACCGCCTTTTCGATGTCGATTTCGACGTAATCTATTCTACGCGTTTTCCGTTCGTCTCAATACATTATAGTCAAAGGAAACTGCATAGACATAGAATCCTACGAGCAGGATTCAACGGTAAACCACCACATTTATCTCCAAGAATAAACTTGTAAACTGACGAATCTCTAAACTGATAGATGAAATAAATTTAATTATTTATTTATCATATTTGATTTCAAAATTAAACTCAATAAATCACATCGCAATAAACTCGAACGCCATTAATCATTTGGACAATAAATCATTTCGAAACGTTTCGTTATATTCAAGATGTGTCTAATATTTCTTTGACTCCTATAATATTGTAAAATTAATTTTCGAAAAGGTTCTATGTTTTAATTTAAGTTTGAATCGATATTATATTGTGAAATTTGCTTCAATTTTCATAATTTTCACCGTTATATTTTCAGCTATTTATAGGAATACATTAATTTATTTGAAAAATATGGTTATGCGATATTCAAAAATATTTATTTAATTGCGTTGACGAGTTTTCACAAATTGACTTTAATATGAACTTTTCAAATCAAAATTTTATTTTGGACATCGTTAGGCAATCAACGCTTTCGTGCGTTTCGACCAATTCCATCCTGTCTTCAATAGAAATCGCAAACGTAAATTATTCGTAAGCTCGAATTCTAAATTCCGCCGATATCAATCTTTCGTACAATGAACAGTATTGACCATATGGGGCATTCAGAATTGTGGGTTGGTCCTATACAAAATTTCAGAATACCCCTCCCCATTACTGCGCACCGACAATTGAAAAAGAGATATTACGTCGCGTGACACAAAAGTTTAACCTTTTACTATGTGACACAATTCACGCATTTTATTCGAGCGTGTGCACAGTGAAGTCTAGTTTTCTTTTGTACGAATCCATAATGTAGTCTTACTTTATAATATTATACGAAGTTGTGTCTTATATTTGATTGTTCACCGAGATCATATTGAGCTCTCGGTCTGATCCGATAGCGAGATTGATACTTGATTGTGGCTTTAGTAGACACCGGATTGCGATCGATACTCTAGGGTAACATTGCATTGTAATAATTTATGCGCTTTGTGAGCTCAATGCACTGAGCTCGAATCCAGTTACCGAACACCGTTTGGCGCAAAACAATACGTTTCGACGGCATCGTCGTCGGAATTTGACAGTGGATCGATGTGGATGCAGGCCAGGTATGTCCAGTCCGCTCGTGTTCCAAATCTCAAACTCATCATGATGTTGTGCGATTCGATTAAAAAATCAATCGGATCGGGATCGGGATCAATTGCATTTCCATTTAATCATTCGACTTTGATTATACAATACGAAGAAGAAGACAATAACAAACCAATTCCAAATTTATGCGTTTAGTTTTATTTTGATTTTCAATCTAAGCATTTATTTTAGTTTCATAAGTTTCGATTTAAATAAAAGTCACTTGAAGTATTAAAATATGTATGTGTTTATTTTAATTTGCAGATGATGTTCAGCCAAAGCGATGTGAAGTTTGAGAAATTATCAAATTCACATTCGGAAGACAGGTGAAGGTGTTAAAAAGTTATCCAATTCAGTATCGAAGCAGAAGAATAGCCCGTTAAACAATGAAAAAGTTGAAGATGGCTTTCTACGTTGTCCTGTTACTGGTGAGTGTTAAAAAAAATTAATGTACATGTTTGTCATTTTGAATGCTTCGTCGAAATTTGATATGATTGAGTACATATGTACCTATTATAATTATTATATACTATTACATGTATCTACATATGTACATATGTATGTATGTACATATGAGGCGTTGCGGATACGAAAAGCGAACTCGACATCGGATCATTTTTTACCATTCTGTTCTCCTGCCTTCTTAGAATACACTGGTAAATTATTTTTTTTAGTTCGTCCATCATATATATATATATACATATATAAAAATCAATGTCTGTCTGTCTGTTTGTTTGTTTGTCTGTTTGTCTCTTATAGGCTCCTAAACCACTCAACCGATCGCGATGAAACTTTCAGGACTTATTGTGATCATTCCGGGGATGGTTCCTGTGAAAAAAAATCGGGAAAAAAACGGAACGGGAACGGGTTCGGGAACGGGATCGGGACCAGGTTCGGGAACGGAAACGGAACGGGATCTGGAACGGGAACGGGATCAGGAACGGGCCTGCTCACGTGTCAGAAAACGTACTGGGAACAGGAACGGGAATGGAAACGGGATCGGGAACGGGAACGGGATCTGGAACGGGAACGGGATCGGGAACGGGCCTGCTCTCGCGTCAGAAAACGTACTAGGAACGGGAACGGGAACGGGATCGGGCATTGCAACGCATGCCGGGTCAGCTAGTAACTAGAACTAACAGCTAGAACTATAGGAAATCATCGCCATTGCACTGGGTGAGAAAACTTAAAACGTGTTTTTCTCTAAATCGATGTTTGTCGAGTTCGCTCTTCGTATCCGCAACGCCTCATATATGTATGTAGTACATAATACCTTTACGGCTATTATAAATATGTACTTAAAGTGAAATGTCGCATTGCATTTAACGTGTGCAAATTTTTCCTATTTTGATTCGATTGTGAAACATCGACGCGTGGAAAAAAATCATTTGTCATTTTTTGCATGGAAAATTATAAGGTGTGAGGTATTATGATGAAACTTCCCGACATATGCTCTTGAAATTTTCCCGCTGTGAAAAAAAAATTTCTCCCAAGTGTGAAACATAACAAGGTTAAAAAAGCCCAAAGTCTCGACTAATTTCACAGGTCGTGAGATCGTCGCGCTACTCCGTTAATGGAGAAATAAACGATTCTCAACTTTTAAATGGAAATTAAATTAATATAGCCATATTTAAGCACAGAAGTTATTATACATAGGTAGAAGTAACAAAATACGATTTTAACGAAAAATGCACTTGACAAATCTCCGTTGTGGCTTTCATCTAATATACTAATTTGAAAATAGCATTCTTTTCTTCTGCGAGAATTTGAAAATGAATTGGATTGTAAGCCAACACAGTTTGATGTTCTCAGCCGCTGTGCAGGGCCGCCGGCCGGGGTTATTTATTGCCCGCTATGCATTATCGTAATTTTTTACCCCTTCAGGCCGTGAAGGGAAGCAAAGTGGCCATTTCCCTCCTGCATAATTACCTATTAAATACGCCCGCAAGTACACCCCCTCCGTTTCAATGCGAGGGTGGTTACGCTACACCGAAACATTTCTTTAAATTCCACCATATTGTTAAATATACCTAAAGCGTATTACATAAATACGTTGTCAAAAAAAACTTTTGTTAAATGATTTTTTGAACGGTTTTCCCTCTCTTTTGAATAAATACCGCTAAATTAAAGACTGCATGATTCGTGCTGCAGTATTATTCGCTGTGCTATATTTCTTTTGTGGGTTTTCTTGTAATCTTAACGTATTCAAATGTAATCACAATTTAAATTAGCCGAAACCTCCGGGTTACAATTGCTTTAAGACCCAGGTGGTAAATTTACACGGGATTGCGTTTTTTACCGCCGCAAAATGTAAATGATACCCTTGGATATTCAAATTTCATTAAATTATTAAATTCAACATTTAAATCGTAAGGGGAGTTAGGAGGTTTGTTCTCTTTCCAATTGTTATGCCCGACAGTCATTTACCTCAGGGAGAGCGGACATTTTCTTTTATTTAATAAATTCGACTTAACGTTCATAAAATTCCTGAAAATAAATTCAACTACCTTATTATTAATCGTGAATATGACTGGGTGTAAAGACGAAGAATGAAACTAGGATGGAGTGCTTTCGGAAGAATGAACATTATTTTTAAATCCAACATTACGTTACGCTTAAAAAAGAAGGCATGCAACCAATGCGTACTGCCAGTTATGACGTATGGATGTGAAACGGGGATGTTAAATTCAAGAATGTTACGCAAGATCCAGTGCACACAGAGAAGCATGGAAAGACGTATGCTCGGTATAACTAGAAGAGATCGTAAGAGGAATACACGGGTAAGAAGCATAACCAAGGTGGCAGATATAGCAGAACGTGTGAAAAAGTTGGAGTGGATGGATACATAGCGAGAAGAATGGATGGCAGATGGACGTGAGAAATACTGGAATTGTATCCGAGAAGATGCAAAGGAAAGCAAGGTAGACCGAGTGGACGATGGGCTGATGAATTGAGAAGAATGTGTGGAGTCAACTGTATTCAGATTGCTCAAGACAGACAGGAGTGGAAAAGGATTGGAGAGGCCTCCATCCAGCAGTAGATGGTGGATGGATGATGATGATTATTAATCGTTGTGTAAATGTAATGCTTTGCTCTTTACCGTTCACGAAAGTCTAATTACACCGAGCAACAAAGAAATACTCAGAGCGGAGATTAGTCAATCTTTACTAAATTTAACCCACTAAATTTGAATCCGATAATGATTTTTGTTGAAATGCTCTCGTTTATGAGATATTCGCGATTTAAAAATGTAAAAAATATCAAGTGAGTATTTAAATCAATAGTCAAATATTTTTCCTATTGATTGAATTTAAAATCATTTTCCGCTCGAATTAGTACGTTTAGATAAAATAAAAAAACATTGAGACAGAAAACCAATCTTTATAAACGTGATAAAATAAAAAATTCTCTAAACAAATGCCAAATAACACGGGAAAAAAATGTGTAAAAAAAATGGATATTTTTTACATTTTTTAAATCGCCAATATCTCATAAACGAGAGCATTTCAACAAAAATCATTATCGGATTCGAATTCAGTGGGTCAATTTTAGTAAAGATTTAATAATCTCCGCTCTGGGTTTTAAAAAACGTTATTTTTTGTTGCTCAGTGTTATTGTAGTAATGTTTAATAAATGCGGTGTTTTGGTTTTTTTGCAAATAGACGGTCAGATTGTGTGCAGTGCGACAAATTCGGTTGCAGAGTGTGGTATGGCGTCGTAGCTGTAGCAAAAGTTCGTAGCCGAAATCGTAGACGTCGGTTGTAGTCGTAGCGGCCATAACGGAGCCGACAGTGCGGCGCCTACACACGGCCCGCTGCCTCTTAGCCAAAATGCAGGGGCTCTAAAAGCCGAGGACGTGGTCCATTCCAATATTATCTATCTCACTTGAACTCTAACTGCTGCAAGTTTCGGGTAAATTGACCCAAACTATTGCACCCCCAGCTCAAAAGGCTTCTCCAAGTTCACTCTTATAATGCGGATCCTGTTTATATTTGCAGATTGTATCGTAAATTTATTTTCAATTATATCTGAACGTCCGCAGAATATTTTCAAGACTGCGAATCCGAGTTGAGCGTTCATACGAGCACTAAAGAGAACAACTATCTATCTTTTGAGTTTACTGCGCCGGCTCTCGCATCAACTCAACATTTTTACACAATTTATTTTTGCGTTTCGCTCGAATCGTAGTTTACGTTGTTCGTTTTAACATGCTTGAATCCCCTTTTGCCTCAAATGCCAAATACGGGTCGTAGTCGCGCTGATGTTGGTGAAACTCAATAGCGCGCCATATTAAGGATAAATTTTTCGTTAAATTTTCAATAATCAGCTTACGTGTAAGTAGGCGACCTTTTTACGTGGATACTTTTATGCACGGATATTTTTATTATTTATACTCGGGAATGGATGGAGCGGGGTGAGGTTTATTATTCGTCTTTTGAACTTGTTTGATGGTGCGTATCGGCCGAAGCGCAAAAGGAAACGGTAATGCAAATGAGCGTCGAGACAAAAGGCAAAACAAAAAAGAGTTCTGGCGCTAAAGAGACTCTGACCGACGCCTTTTCCCAGAAGGGAATCAAACAGATTAACGAATTGACTGCGAAGAGTGTATTCGTCGACTGATGGGGGGGTTGGTCTGCCACGTCGCTCGATGGGAAGTTTGCTCGCTCTCAGGGTGGGTTGGGTTGAGTACAAATCAGCGCCGGCAATCAAATAATAAATCTTCATACGACAGATGCTCGTCGGAATTCGCTTTTCTACGCAGAGGATTTTGCTTATAGGCGGCAAGTTATCCGAATGGTTTCGAGAGGGTTCAACGCCCATTCTTTCGGACTGGTTTTCAGCAGACATACTTTCAACTTAATTTGTAAGATATCTTAATCAAACCTTTTCTTTCAGAAGATTGTTGATATATCTTCGTTCATTAAATAATATTATTGAATGTAGAATCATACCTACCGTATGTTTACACGATTTATAAGACTGCTTACAGTCTTACATTGAATGAATGGACTGGACAATGGATGAAATATCGCGCCAATTTGAAATTGAATTTTAAATATTCTATTAGTCTTGCCAAAATTTCTATGTAAATTATATTATATATGTATATCTTGAATGATTTATTGTTGAAAATGAATTTCAAAAGCCATATTTTACCGTCACACCCTATCGATATCAGCCGTTCACTCTTGTGTCAGCATCGAAGCCAACACGTGTCTAAGGCGCTTCCCTTTCCGCTTCATAAGCATACATTACTTATTGCGTGTAATCTATGTATGTACTAGCCGTCGATGTACATACATATGTATACAACTATTCTATTTAAACTGTTTTCAAAATATATTTTAGGCGTAGAAAAATAATTTTTGACAAAGGTGGTCGGTCCCATTGATCGTTTTAGTAGGTACACGAGTGTGTTTATACCTATGTACATATACATAGACTGCAATTATAAGCAACACACTTTTATTTGCATACTACGCTGCAAAGTGTTAAGCGTCGAAAATTAGTGAGATTGCTGTTTTAATACAAGGAGTTTGGCGATTGCTCTATGCAAATTACCTCAGGGAGTTTTCGCGTAGGTACTGCCCGTGGCTATTTTCGTGAAATTTCCAGCATCAAAATGCTGCAGTTTACTTATACAGCGAATATGATAATTCGTTATTGTATGCTACTATACAATACCGTATCATTTTATACAATTAAATAGATTTATAAATAAAATCCATATGTTTTTTTTATTCGTACAAATAAACTCATTTGAATGATAAATAAAACTAATTAAATATTGGTATTTCAATAAGTGCACTGAACAATACAAAATGTACTTCTCCAGGTTTCTCCTCTTTACCTTTCACCAGTGCATCAGTGAATAATTCCCACATTTTTGAACTCGGTATAATCCATCTCTTTGTAAAGTGACTTAGAAATAATTAAAAAATTGTATTTAAAAGGAGAGTAGAGTACTTCAACAGTGATGAATATGCTGGCGAACATGAGTTAGGGGTCGTTCACTGGGCAAGACTTTTACCCGAAATTCTTTTATGCGCGATTCGCGTCTTTTGTTTGTGCTTAGTGGATGAAATACGTTAATCAACGTGTTTTAATCCATGGATTTGTATGGGAAAAGGGGGGAAATGAACGCCTCACGTCACATAAATAAAGTGGTGACCACAAGGACCGTCCCTTTTGAAACCTTCACAAAGAATTTCAGCCTAACCTGGCATCAAAGCGGGTCTTCAAAGTGGAATACAATGTAACGGTTGACGAATTGAAATTAAACCAATGCCTAAAAACTTTTTCAGTTGCACGTTCATGTGTGTAAAATTTTTGATACAACTTATTTATTTTTGTAATTCTCAATTAACAGATTAAAAATAATGAGAAACAGGTTTTTTTTATATTGTATAGAGTTTCAATATAATTCAATGTACCTCGTACACATGTATGCATGTATGTATGTATATCGTCACTGCACAGGCCAATTGCCGTAACCCTCAAATATCAAATAGTGAAAAAAACTGTAGGCATTGGATTCATTTTATATTATTTAAAATTACTACTATTAAATTTCGCAATGATATCATGAGTAAATATTTAACTATTAATGTTTTTCATAAAAAAAATGAGGGTTACGCTAAGCACTTTGTAAGAGTAATGTGCAAAAAATCAAAATAATATTTATTGTAATAACATATAAAATTATTTAAAAAACTACAACAAGTTTCATTATTATTTATATATAGTGATAGCATACGTTTAGAAGGTTACAGTATTTGTCTGGAATATTTTTTGTCAAGTTACAAATGGCTTAAAAACTATTTTTTAATTATTTTGGTATGAAATAGTTTTTGGGATCTATGATACTTGGCTAGTTCATGTAAGAGTATGCAATAAATCCATTTCCATCAAAATGTCATTTCTGTGAAAAGTGAGGGTTACGGTAATTGGCCTGTACAGTGACGATATATACATATGTACATACATTTACATAGATACGAATTTACTTCGATTTAATTTTTCAGATTGGAAGCTCGAAGAAGGATAAAACATGTTTTTAAAAATATTTATTTTTTTCACGTCAATATCAAGCCATTACGTATTCGGTAATAAAGTCAAATTTTAGTAGTTTTTCAGAGGGGTTGTGGGAGTGCGCTTTTCCACTTAACATCCACTTGGGTGGTCGTTGTCATTCACCTGTCCCAGTAAGTGGATAATGGATTTTCATTAAAGGGCGTCCGGGTCGTCAGGACACGTTTTAAAATTCAAACCATGAAATTCAATCTGGTCGCTCGCGTACCGAAACCGACTTTCCTACGATTATTTCCCTCAAAATCGACCCTACAAAACCCAAAATCATTACAACGTTCGCATTTTAAGGGTTGGGACAGACTGAGGTATAATCGAAATGGCGCATGATCGAAACAAAACCATTTTTTTTCAGTATGCTTTCATAATATATGACGCTTGATCGAAAATCAAGTAAAATAAAAACTATACACAACCATAAAATTACCATCTTCAATAGTGTCGATATGATTTTTCGGAAGTTAGATAGAAACGGCCAAGCAAGCAATTTCAGCAACGTCACTTAACGGCGAGGAAATATCGGGTAAAGTGCCTACCTAATTTCACCGAGCATAATTTAATTGAGTTTGCGTTAACTTTGAAGGTAACTTTGTTAAGTTTCTATACGAACGGTTCCGATACAAAATTTCTTCGTACAATATTAAATTAACAATCATATACGACGCTAACCGTATGTTTCCTTTTATTTAAGATGCATTTACACATGTTTGTGTGTATTAAATAAATGTACATAATAACCGCGTGAACGAACGTTCGCATAAATGAATACAACTGAAACGTGAGCTAATCAACGCAACTTCACGGATTTAGGATTGAGTTGAAAATTTATCTGTCGTCGTTTCGACGATTCAAAGGTTGATTCATTGGTAAATAAGTTTCCTCAGAAGAATATTTGTTCAAAACGGAAATTCTGTACCGCAGCTCAATTATTGCACAAAGTTTGAGCTTAAACAAACAAATACTAGTACTAATCAAATGAAAAATCTTTTCATCTACTAATGTTGTATGTATTGTACATAATATCATAAAAAAATTTTTGAATTTTATTTTTTACTAATAGTATTTTTATTTTGTTTATAAATAAAAATCAGTAAATATTATCAACATTATTCTTATCGATTATTTGAACACGACTTGTATCCCTTTCTATTCAAACTCGCATACACGTTCGTTAGTAGAAGTAAAGAAATCGTTTCTCCAACCTCTACGTACGTATCAATGATTAGTTCCTTTTATCCGGCTGGCCAGATATACAAGTGAGTCCGGACCGTGTGTATTCTCCGGTTAATTATTTTCCGGCTCAAAGTGAATCGACTAGGAGCAGGGTTCTCGCTCCTACTTCCAGCGCTTTAGGTGCGGTAGTTTCTCGCTCCACTTCCTAATGTTCTCCTACTGGCGGGACCCGGTAGCCTATTAGCTTCCGCAGGCTCTTCCTCCACAGGATGTGACGTCACCCAAGATATATTTATATATAGATATACATTTCCCGTTATTCCCACCACTGACCTCTACCCTTCATCCTCCCACCCAATAGTCCGAGTGCAGCGTTGTATCCTGTGTCGGCCCTCCCGAAAATTTATGCATATTCATATAGTAATTCAATTTCCTTTGGTAAAGAAACGATCTTTCCATTACTGCGGTTTGGTCACCTATCGCTGACCGTTCAAGCAAAAATATTGTCGAACATTTCCCGCCGTTGAATTATTACACATTCGCTGATACGATTTCAATTTCAAAACGAAAAAACGTAGTGCACAATAACTTAGCACCGAATCATTTGACCGAGGATACTCAAATATTTAATATGAAAATTTGTGCATTTAAGTAAAATTGTTCAATTGCGATTTTTAAGTCGCACAAGCGTAAAACAGCCCATCATACCTATGATACTTTATCATTAATGAACACCGTATTTTCTCATTCTTTGGGAATTGTATAAATGAATTTTTTTTATTTTAAAATAAATATGTATATTTTGTTTAATGAATTCTGCACGCAAAAATAAATCACATTAGATAATTATATTGTAGAGATAGTTGATAGTTATTTATACCTAGGACAATTGGTAAATATGACTGGATGTAAAGAAGAAGAAATAAAACGAAGAATGAAACTAGGGTGGAGTGCTTTTGGAAGAATGAACATAGTTTTAAATCCAACATTCCGCTATGCTTAAAAAAATACGACCAATGCGTACTGCCAGTTATGACGTATGGATGTGAAACTTGGACGCTAAATTCAAGAATGCTACGAAAGATCCAGTGCACACAGAGAAGCATGGAAAGATGTATGCTTGGCATAACAAGAAGAGATCGCAAACGAAATACATGGGTAAGAAGTATGACCAAAGTGGCAGATATAGCAGTGCGGGTGAAAAGTTGAAAATGGGCTGGACACATAGCGAGAAGAATGGATGGCAGATGGACGCGAGAAGTACTAGAATGGTATCCGAGAGGATGTGAAAGAAAACAAGGTAGACCAAGTGGAAGATGGGCTGACGAATTGAGAAGAATGTGCAGATTGCTCAAGACAGACAAGAATGGAAGAGGATTGGAGAGGCCTTCATCCAGCAGTGGATGGTGAACGGCTGAAAATGATGATGATGATGATGATGTATATTTTGTACATTTAGCGAAATGGAGTCGGTTAAAAATGTAATACCTTTTCATTCAAAAAAATAAAAAAAAAAAGATGGAAATTCTTAGTAGAAGTCAATTATCATCACGGCTATTATTAACATAAAAGGAGACGAATAATGATGACAACTGTAAGAAAAAAAATTGAAAATTTTCATTTATATGCTAATTTAATGAATCGAACGACGAATATATCCTAATTTTTGATTTTTTGGCTTACCAGTTTTATTTTAGATACTTTTAGTACTCGCTTAGTTTATCGTATTCACATTGAAAAACTATTAATACGGTTAAGAAATTATGTTCATAGGCACATATAAATTATTAAAATCGTTCTTGATTTTATATGCCAAGGGTGGATTTGAAGATTGTGGGATAAGTTACTTCAGAGTTTATAGAGTAGTTTGGCATGAAATCGATAGTTACAGATTATGATGCTTTCACAAGTTACAACGTGAACAGTGAATAAATTAACTTTGGCTATAAAATAATATATTTTTATTGCAGCTAGAACTATCGACGGGTTTTAGAGGCACGTACATACATATAAAATAAATTCCACGAAAAAAATTTCCCCCGTCGTCTGAACGGATACGATAAGAGGGGGGGGGGGGGGGATAAATGGGCGTCATCGGCAAGAAAATTGCATTACAAACTCGGCACGAGTCGGTCGATATATTTTTATTTACAATTTAAAATTATAATTGGGGCGAACCTCCCGGGCGACCTATTTGCCCGCCGAGCAGGGGATATTTGGTTTTCACGTTGTGTTCCAAGTAATTCAATGTATGCTAATTCAATACTCGGGGAGAGCTTGTTGGGTGATTGTTTCAGCGAGGTGTGGCGGCAAAGCTTCCAACGCGCCAACTTATTTAGTATTTATTTTCGTATCTTAAGCGTATTACAATATGCAGGTATCGTTTATTATCGTTCAGCCACTCGAATTTCAGAATGTCGGCAATTGCACCATCCTATGGGATTTTCTAAGCGATGGAAATGTATGCACATTCGTTTCGCTCGCTTTCAGCGTTGACAAAACGATGCGAGTCGATGTTGCGAGTTGCAATGCAATGCGGCCGGATATGTATTTCAGCGCAATTTTTAATGGGAAGTCGGAGGCACCAGTGTGTCTTGGTCGAATAGGGGTGGTTCACTGCAAGTGAGGGGGAGGGCTTAGGGGTTGTTTGGTGGTTCTATGGTGGTTCTATGGTGGTTCTATGGTGGTTGGGGGTGGCAGACTCGCTGGCGCCGGCCATCGGCCACCAGCCCGCAGTCTACACGTTACGCAACGCTATGCGTCACATGCCCCTCAAGTACAAAAACATACATACATACACACGCGTATATTGATTAGTGCAGCATCTTTAATTTCATCTCACACTTGACAAAGCGCAGATGTTTCATTCATCATTTATAAATCATAGCAATCGCGAACCCGGAAGCGTTTCCTACTTCAGCGGTCGCCAACCTTTAGGACCTCACGGACCACTAAACTCAAAATCTTGAATACCGCGAACCACTACCATGATTTTTTCCATAAAAATAACATTCATATAAGTGTAATTATCATATTAAATGGTAATTATACTTGTATTTGCACTCCAATCTATTTACAAAAATTTGGATATCACCTTATAATGATAGAAAAATTATAATAAATAAATGATATATTCCTTATTCATGGTCCCGATCCCAATTCCCATTCCAGATCCTGTTCCTGTTCCCGGTCCCGGTGATCCGTTCCCGATCCCGATCCTGATCCTGATTCCGATCCCGTTCCCGATCCCGTTCCTAGTACGTTATCTGACGCTGCCAGTTATGACGTATGGATGTGAAAATTGGATGCTAGATTCAAGAATGCTACGTAAGATCCAGTGCACACAGAGAAGCATTGAAAGATGTATGGTTGGTATAACAAGAAGAGATCGTAAGAGGGATACATGGGTAAGAAGTATGAAAAAGAGGCAGATATAGCAGAACGTGGCAAAAAAGGCTGGACACATAGCGAGAAGAATGGATGGCAGATGGACGCGAGAAATACTGGAATGGTATCCAAGAGGATGTGAAAGAAAGCAAGGTAGACCGAGTGGAAGATGGGCTGATGAATTGAGAAGAATGGGTGTGGAGTCAAGTGGATGCAGATTGCTCAACACAGACAGGAATGGGTGAGGATTGGAGAGGCCTTTATCCAGCAGTGGATGGTGAACGGCTGAATATGATGATGATTATGAAAAATGCGGACCATCATAATTCTCTCGCGGACCAACGGTTGGCGACCGCTGTCCTACTTGACTGGAAAGCAGTTTTATGCTCGAGAAAATTTAATTTAACATTTTAGAAGGCGCTGGAAAATTTCGTATACGTATATTTTTCTCTCGAAAATAAATTTATACATACATAAATCGAGTTTTCATTTTAGTAATTTTTTTTATATCCACGTTACTACCCAGAGGGAAGAAAGTACATAACTACGCTGCTAATTAATAAAATGTATCTCGATTCCGGTTTTATAAACTGTATATACGTACATTTAATTGCGTCGTACGAAACGTCGCCGTCGTGGCTCTCTAACGGTATTCCAATTGAATTATTATTTTATAAATTATGTCGGCAAATTTTATGAAATGGACGTTCGTACATACATATGTATGTACATAAGTCGGCTCGAGCAAACTCTGTGCAGTTTAAATTAAATGTACAAGAAAAACTATTTTGAATTTAATTAAGTTTCCCCTTTCTGCACATTGAATATAATTTCATGCAGCTCGATTTAAACGAAGTGCTTCAAATGTAATATTAAAATATTAAAATTTCACCCGTGTCTGTCCGACCAAATGAATATTTTCCGCCATTCGTTTTGTGAAGCACGCGGTTAATTTAAATGTTTATTTGATAATATCACTGCCCGTTGACAGTCTTATCGGATACTCATGATTTATGTTTAACTATAGTGTATCTGCACAAATTTAAGTATAAGTGTGTGCCTTGTACATATGTATACTCCTGGTGGTTGAAAGATACGGGTTTTGCGTGGCTACCCAGCCAGCCAAGCAGACCCTTGCGCTACTATTTATAGTAATGAAGTCACTCTGTTTTATTCGTAGTGAATTGACTTTTGACAATATATTCACGTCTGATGATAGACTTTATTAATAAAACGTAGCGGTTGTGTGGAATGATTGGATAGTCTCACTCGGTTGAGGGAAACAGTTCATTAGTGTCCGCCCGCGGCCCTGGACCGGGATTAAGTTGCTTTAGACTTAGTTGTGAGATTCACTGGGGCTGAGAGGCACGAGTTTGGAGGGCTTGTACCTCCTCTTATATCGCTTCGGTTTGTAAGAGGAATTCGTGCAATCAGTTAACACCAGTACCTACTGAGGTGATCAAAGGAATCGGAATCGTTCATTGAACTTCATTCTGTATCGATTCTAATATTGCCACTCAAAGTTTACAAGTATTTGGCACGTTGAAATTTTATTTTCGTGTTCACAAAATTAAGTGAAATTGAAAATTTTTCTCAAGAGTTTTCCTTTTGCTCAATATCTTCGCTATCGGCGCGCGCTCCCTTCATCGTATTTGACTAAATTCAGTAGCCGAATGTCGAACAACAAACACTTCTTATTTTTTTCCTCTCGTTCGTTGAATACATAAACGCACATACACAAGAATCCCGTTCCTTCATCGACCCTCAATCCAATAAATATTGACTCGCACAGCGGGAAAGTAAGCGGCGGATGAAATTTTCCCCACCCCCATGTCCTCCCTTGCGCTCACTTTTCAGAGGGATAGCAGTATCTTTTAGTTTACGTGTTGATCCCGAGTTTGATTGTGGCCCGAAGGCTTTCCTGCCCCTTCGTTTGTTTTATTTTTTTGTTCAAATCGGCGTTGTTTCGCTTAACTTAGAACCGAAAGCACAGAGTCATGATACAATAGTCTATGTAATATAAAAAAATTCCATGAAAATAAATAAAATATACGAATAAAGTCATGTGATAAGATTCACATACCTACTACATACATATGTATGTATACAAAATATTTGCGTAAATCAACCGATATTGACCTTTTATCATACGTAGTCTTTTATTTATTTAGTGTTTTTTTTAAGTGGATATTTCGCCTATAAATTATTATTGTTGGAATTTTAACGCATTATTTTTAAGTTTATTTGCGCTGTGAATTTCAATTATTTGTTTTGACGATGTTTCATTATTTTTGAGATCTCAAAATTTCTATTTTAATAGGTAATTTATGTGTTAAGTATGAATGTATATATGTATGAATACATATACTTCTGTACTTATAGATCAACTTAAGCATAGCTAATATGAATTCTCAAGGAAAATTAATTCGCAATTTAGTATTCACTTGAAAGGCATACTTATTGTGTACCTACCTACTTTTCAAATTTTGGTGGCAATATTGTAAGTAAAATAGTTTTTATTACTTTATCCTAATCGGATAAAGTATTGTGATCGTGCGAAAATTCGACCTCGAGATTTTGACTGATTTGGATCAAGTATCATCCCCTGATCACGTTTTCATGATTTCTGGAAAATGTCTGTATGTCTGTGTACTTTGTGTGTGTGTGTATGCTGTGTGTTTTCTCCGAAACTATCAAGTCTATCAAGCTGAAATTTCATATCTATTATTTTCCCGCAAGGTGTAAGAGCCATAAAGAATTTGGTCAACATCAGTCAACCGGAAGTAGGGTTTTTTTCGTGCAGAAAATTCAAAAATCCTGTTAAAAATCATATTTCCGAATCTAACACATCGATCAAATTGAAATTTCATATCTATAGTTTTCACGTTAGCCGTAAGAGATACTGTAATTTTAGTCGAAATCGTACGACCGGAAATGGCAGTTTACTCTTGAACGATTTGTTGTTTTAAATTTTTTTCGGTCTTTTAAATATGTAGAATCGTCACAATATTGTAATGTTGTACTCCTGAAAAAAATTACTAGTTACAAAAAAATAAATCATTAAAATCAGTCAACCGGAAGTAGGTGTTTTTTTTTTTGTCGAAAAGTTTAACACAGAATATTTCCGAATCTAAAACATCGATCAAGTTGAAATTTCATATCTATAGTTTTCACGTTAGTCTTAAGAGATACTGTGATTTTCGTCAAAATCCCTCTTGCAGAAATGGCAGTTTACTCTCGAACGATTTGTTGTTTTTTTTTTTTTTTTCGGCCCTTTAAATATGTAGTATCGTCACAACGTTGTAATTTTGTACTCCTGAAAGAAATTCCTAGTTACGAAAAAATAAATCATTAAAATCAGTCAACCGGAAGTAGGGGTTTTTTTGTCAAAAAGTTTACCACAGAATGTTTCCGAAACTGCCCCGGCTATCAAGTCGAAATTTCATATCTATAGTTTTCACCTTAGCTGTAAGATATACTGTGATATATCTGACGACCGGAGGTGACAGTTTTTACTATTTGAATATATGCCGAAGATCGTATTTTACATACGCGCGCGCACTCAACACAGTGATTTCAGGATATGTATGTAGGTACATATTTATGTATGTTGGTTGGTGTGGTGGTGTGCATGCGTTTTATTTCCTTACGTACTTAAAAAAATTATTTCGTTACTCTTTGTATTCCTCAAATATATGGATAAAGTCATGGGTTGGCCACACCCGAATTTTTTACGATGTTTTGTAGTTTAAATTTCGAGTGTATAATTTTTATCTAGCGGTGTTTTCAAACTGAACGGTTTCTAGGTTTCCACTCATGGCTTGGTAGAATTTTTTGAATTACGTTGTTGGCTGGAGAGAGAGGTTGAATGGATAATGGATATTATCGAAATAGTATGTTTGAAAAGCTTCGATTTGCAAGAACGATCCGTGCCTGGCGGGTATGACCAATTATGTCGAAGAACGAACCTCGAACCCAATTATTGAATGTGCACATTGTGGTGAAACTGTTATCGTCAACATCTATTTGTTCAGCTGTTCTTCATGAGAAAATTGGCTGACATTTCTGGGATCGCAAACGTCGCTCCTAATTGCAATACCGATTGAAACACAATAAAATGTTTTCAACAGATTTTACTCATATTTGTGGTAAGAATTTAAACTAATCGCACATTATTATCTTTTTTCAGCCGTTTCTAACCGATACAATTTTCTAATAGTGCAGTTTATACATATGCGGAGTATTACTCGTAGATTATGATGCGCGAATTCCATTTATTCATGGAGACGTATTTGGCACAATGTATTTTTGCGCGCTGAAGCTTGGCATAAAGTAAGAATGTTATTAGTCTTATAATTTCGTTAGCGAATTTGTTGGCAGATTTTCTATTACAACGGCGAGAGATGTCTTTGTTGCAATTGGTAGCTTTCTTTAGCGTTTGCTTTGCAGATCGTCGAGTGCACCCCAAGTCCAAATCGGATTGTGCATAAATTGCGATTTGTGCATCCAATTACCGCTCGAATGCCGTGTTTGTCCGCTGCAAAGATAAACAGTCTTGTACAGTTTTGTAAGGTTCAAAAGTTAGCGTCTGCTTCGATTGAAAAATAAGCTGTCGGCTACAAGCTGTGACGTTCGATTCGCTTAAACGAAGCCAATAGCCGCTAGATAGCTTTCATTAAAGGATCTTGAAAGCTTTTCCTCGGGAAAAAAGCCATACATTTGGGTCAATGATACTGCAGAAGCATCATCGTAGAATAACGGAACATGAAGTGAACTGGACGGAAATGTATTTTTTTATAATATTGAGTTTAAAGCACGGAAACTTTTAATTTATTAACAAATTTATAATTTTATTCAAAATATGTACCGTAGGCTTACAAAATTTCGTAAAATATAAATATTGCACCGGGAATTTTTTTTTGCTTCAATAAATACAGTTTATTTGTGAAAGCTTTGTAAATACAGTCGTTGAAATGTAATTATGTTGAACTATTTAAACTCCCACAATATGTATCTATTACTATTTACACAAACAATGCAATGTGAACAGCATTGAAACCGCAAATCATATTTAATTCGATCACCCCCACTAATAGGGATTGATCACGCACAGTCCTTTATTTAAAAAGGGTTGAATCAATCGTATAAATGAGTTGAGAGAGATTTCTACTGTATTTGAAATTAAAAATTATTTATACCTACATATGTATGTAAGTATATATGCTGATATGCAGTATGTATTTAGGTATGTACTTACATATACATATGTATATACGTATATCAATAATTTGAAATTAGGTTTTATTACATTTAAATACTTTAATTTTTGATCAAAGTAGCACTAATGCTTTGTAGCATTTTAAATCGATAACTTAGTCTTACAAACAAGCTGTAATTATATAGGTAGGTACATTTTTTACTGGATTTGATCGAAAAAGTTTTTTAATGTATAGGTATGGAGACGTTTCATATATTTCATTATTGATTTATTTTCCAATGAATTTGGTTCGTATTAAAGTGAAAGTTCTACAGATTTTCAAAAAGTTTCCAGACATATTCGTTAATTATCAGAATGTGACTTTGTAAATTTTGAAATAATAAGATTTAGAACTTACTATATTACATTGAACAATTTATAAAATATTTTCAATATTAATTTATATGCTATTAACGATGTTTTGCAAGATTCAGTCTCCTAGGAACGATGTCTAACCATCTCCAAAGTGTTATCAATTCTCCTCTTGACAAGGGGTCGAAAATTCACCGCAGTACCCTGGCACGAGTCGGAATTAGGGTAATGGAAAGATTTATCCGTTTATTTCACTAAAGATTTGAACCGCAAACTATTTAGACTTGAATGTATTGTATTTTATATAATATAAACGCGTGAACGATATGTCTTCTTTTTTTAGCGAGGGGAATGTAACATTTTTTGGAAATATCAAGAGAGAAATAAAAGAAGGATTTAGTAAGCGCCACTAGGAAAGTTTTCAACCCTCGTCAAGAGAGAGGGTGAAACGCTTCCGTGTATAAGATCGCACGCGTTTATGTTTATATCCATTTTTTGCGCGGTCATAAAGGCGTCGAGATGGCTATTAAACGGACACATGCCGAGAGTGTCGTTGGTTGCCATCGACGACATTAAAAAAAAATTACAAAACCTTCGGCTAACGGCCGTAACGGACGATCGTTAAAATTTGTCAATTTCGTAACGTACCTAACGAACGCGGTCGGTGGTTTTCGCCTAATCCGATTTTCCCTCATCTCGCTTAAATTTTAATTGTTCGTTCAGTACAGTCTGATAGACCAAACGCGAACGAAGAAGCGTAATTTTATTAGTTGCCTATGCATATTTATATTTTATATGAACCAACATGTCTAAAATTTTGCATGTACATATGTATGTATATCGAGTATATTATTACGTAAATTACAGTTGTACGAATTTATAGCTAATATAGCAAAATATCAGTGGAATTTAAATTGATACAGTGTATCAGTTGACCATTATTTTGGTGAAGGTTTCTGCAAGTCCTCTGATTAAATCTATGGTAGGTTTTTGTTTTATAACTGACTGCGTTCAAATAAATTGCTTTTAAGTTATTCGTAGAGCATAAGATTCGTTATTGATCTCTTTTAGACCAATGAAAACATCAGCGACGATTGAAGTGCTCGTATTTTTATAGAACTATTTCAATTATACGTGCAGAGCTTTAAAACTTACTTAAACTTATTTTCTTTATCTAACATTGCATTGATAGGTTTATCCAATGTATAAGCGCTTAAAAACATCTAAGACACTATAGTACTTGTGGAATTAACGAATTTATGAACGATTGTGACAATTCAAAAATTGAACCAATTATTGCGATTGCACTTTAAACATATTTCATGCGATTCTGGAATATCTGAATCTATTTAATATATAAGATATCAATTGTTTTAGTTCAATATTAAAGGGTATAAAATCATTTAGCCTTATGTGTATGTACATATTTAGTTCGTATCGCAAAAGCGAAAACGCGTGTCGCTCGCATTGTCCGAAAGATATCGAATGTGTTTACGTGCGTTTTGTCCGAATAAATTAAGTCGAGCCGACATTTTTATTGGACACGAATTTTCAAACGCGAAAAGCGAATATTTATTATGCGGTGGTCCTTTTCAGCAATAACGATGCGATGGTTGAATCTACAAAACGTTGTGTTGACACGATATGGGTGAAATCTCGAACGATAAAAGCGCGATTGTGCGTTGAATTAGCGCATCCGAAACGAAACGGTCGCGTTTCATCAGAATAAATTAAAATTAAAAAAATAAATAAAAACCGTGACGTTAAGTGTTCCGTTTATTTAAGCACGGCTACTGCTTTAGTCTCGTTATAATGGTGGCCATTGACGATCCGCTTTACCCGGGGTACAGAACGGACGTCTCATCAAAAAACATCATGAATGTGCTAAACCAACCGTTTTCAATCGATTTAGCACATTCACGATGTTTCCCGGGAAAACGGATCGTGAATGGCTACCATTATAATATTCGATATATAACCTGTAATTCGCTAATGTGATGTTTGACGATTAATAGTGCGCGCGAATCGTTACAATAAAATACATTATGCACTTTGGTGATTTATTTCGTACTAATAGATAGTCGGTCTAGTGCTCAATTTGGTTTAAAAATAAGGCGAACTTTTATAACTATAACATTAAACTGAGCCATTTAGAACATTTTATATTATACATTAAAATTTAATGATTAAAGTTTGTGTATCCGGATTGAGTGATTTGCTATAACTGTCATACGTAAATATTTTATTGATTTCATTCAACATCGAAAACGATATAATTTATTCATTCTAAAGTTTCACGAATACCTAATCGACATTTGTAAATATTTTAGTGGGTTGAACTTCGGGTGATTTTGACTAATTTAATAATAAATATAGGTAGGTAATGAAAATAATGTATATGTTTTTTTAATTTAGTCTGTTTGTATGCGAATTTTCCTCGAAGTGTAATGTCGAGTTGGCATTTATTTAACACTCTAACGACCGCAAATTCTACGGCTGTTGCGGCAATAATAATGGAGTTATTCAAACGGGCAATCAAATAAATATACAATATTGACCAAACTCAAATATTTCACGCGTATCCCGCTGAGTTTTAATTTAATATGTTACGAATTACCATTTTATTATAATTAAGTTAGGCAGCAACGTAGACGGAACTCTCGCGTCGAAATCGCAAACGAGAAAGTTTGTTTACAGTATACAATTTGTATAATTTAATATTTAACGCGTATCGCATATCAACTTCAGTACATACTTCTATGCAGATTTTTTTATTCAGTTCAATATTTAGAATTGATGTCGAAAAATTTTTTGGCTTGGTTCATGACTCTTTTTGAATTCGTTTTGTTATTTTTTTTTCAAAGGAAATGCTTGTCACTAATATGTATTTAACGATACATATGCTAATATTTATTCCGCGCATAGGAAGTTGCGTGACGCGTGAATTTTCATGTGATTTAAATGAAAAACTGTCACACAGTCGAATTTATTTCATTTTTAATTCTAAATTCTCAGGTGTTAATCCGCTGTGTCGCATAATGTAAATATGTCAAAAGAATCTTACGCGTCTTCATGTTTACCAATATTCTAATCGATTGTAGGTACATATGTATGTATTTGCTTGTGATTTTATTAAATTTCAAGTTAACCCCAATTTAGCCGGCAAAACTAGGTAGGTATGTACATACATACATATGTATGTGCTGGAATCGTTAACGTTTTCGCTATTAAACGGCAAAGGGCCACGCAATTCTTAATTTATTGCCAATTTATTGGTTTGAACGAGATCGCAGTCAAAACAGAACCTTATTTCACGTGTGCGCGCATAAGATTAATTGGTTCATAAAAAATATAGAAAAAAAAATTGTGGAAAATTCGACGCACGCGTACAATTTTGCGTCACGCTTGATGTATAAGAACAATAATAATCATATAAAAAACTTGCGACCACCAGTGATTTTCATTGAAATCGAGCTATAAAAACCATATTTATTATACTAAACATAATTCTTTTTGATCAGATTAAAAATAAATTGTATTATCGATTTTACAGACATGTAACTTTTATCCGAAAAGGTTATATTATCACGACAAAACTAAAATTTTATTTTAATAACCAATACCGTTTCATCAATCTTTAGTTGATTTTTTTTTTTATTAATATTTCGGTGTTCAGTTTGAACAATACGTTACGTTCACTAATAATAATCGTAAGACTTTCGCTATAATTATATGTTACACAGCAGCTCACTAAAAGCTCACCGTTTTGTAATTGATGTTTTTAACAAGGGCATCATATAAGAGGCTCAAATTGAATTAAAATATTCCGAGAAAAACTCACCGTCATGTGTATGCAATTATTCAATTAAAAATTTACATATTTATTTCATTTTAAGGGGACGACGATTTATAGTTTCATGCAAATGCTGCAATGTGTTTCCACGTGTATGTGTAAAGGTATTATTACACTTGTCGTAACTGAAATTTAATATGATATTATTTTATTTCAAGTCAAACTCTAACTTTCCAGTATCGAGTTGTACTTTTTACTTTATCCTAATCGGATAAAGTATTGTGATCGTGCGAAAATTCGACCTCGAGATTTTGACTGATTTGGATCAAGTATCATCCCCTGATCACGTTTTCATGATTTCTAAAAAATGTCTGTATGTCTGTATGTCTGTGTACTTATGTGTGTGTGTGTCTGTATGCGTGTTTTCTCCAAAACTGTCAAGTCTATCAAGCTGAAATTTCATATCTATTATTTCCACGTAAGGTGTAAGAGCCATAACGAATTTGGTCAACATCAGTGAACCGGAAGTAGGGTTTTTTCTTGTAGAAAATTCTAAAATTCTTTTACCACAGAATATTTCCGAAACGGCTCCGGGAATTTTGTCCAAATTTCATATCTATAGTTTTCACGTTAGCCGTAAGACATACTGTGATTTTGGTCAACATCTGACTACCGGAAATGGCAGTTTACTCTTGAACGATTTTTTTTTTTTTATTTTTTTCGACCTTTTAAATATGTAGTATCGTCACAATATTGTAATGTTGTAATTTTGAGAGAAATTGCTATTTAAAAAAAAATAAATCATTAAAATTAGTCAACCGGAAGTAAGTTTTTTTTTTTTTTTTTTTTGTCGAAAAGTTTACCGCAGAATATTTCCGAATCTGCCCCATCGATCAAGTTGAAATTTCATATCTATAGTTTTCACGTTAGCCTTAAGAGATACTGTGATTTTGGTCAAAATCCGTCTGACAGAAGTGGCAGTTTACTCTTGAACGATTTTTTTGTTTTATTTTTTTTCGGCCTTTTAAATATGTAGTATCGTCACCATATTGTAATATTGTAATTCTCATAGAAATTGCTATTTAAAAAAAAATTAATTATTAAAATTAGTCAACCGGAAGTAGGTTTTTTTTTTTGTCGAAAAGTTTACCGCAGAATATTTCCGAAACTGCACCGGCGATTTCGTGGAAATTTCATATCTATAGTTTTCACGTTAGCCTTAAGAGATACTGTGATTTTGGTCAACATCTGACTACCGGAAATGGCAGTTTACTCTTGAACGATTTTTTTTTTTTTTTTTTTTTCGGCCTTTTATTTTATTTAGCTCTAGTGGATAAGCGAAGTGTATGGTAGGAATATAATTTATTTGTTATACCAACTTTTATCATTTTTAAAAAATAATATCATTATTTTTTGTAAATACATATGTACATATATCGTTGATAAATTCTTGTTGCATACGACATTTATATGTATATGTATGTAGTTACATTTTGATAAAATATTGTATAAACGCTTTCAGCGACGTGTTTGTCCAACTCCCAATTTTCCCCCTTCGGCGAAATGTGCTCGTACGATCACGTACCTACGAACGGCCCTTAATTAAAATTTATTTCAGCTAACAAAGTTACTGTATCGTACCTGAAATATTGAAATACTGCTTTAATATATTCCATACCAATATTGTCCTTAGAATATTTATTTACATCTGATTTTCTCCCTTTTGTCTTGCTTTAATTTGCCGCATCTACCATCATTGGGTCGACCTTTCCTTTATCTTTTGTACGCGTATAAAATTTTAAATTAATAAAACGAAATCTATTGGAATGATTATAAATATTAAAAATTAGTTTCGTCTAATATTTGTCAATTTTTACAATCACGTAATTTCAAGACTGTTTGCAACCATTAAACGAATTAAGAGGATGTATCTGATCATCATGGAATAATAATAACTGGAATGGAGGCGATTGAACTTTTGTTTGAACTTTCCCACCGGAGACATTACCCGTTTAAATGTTTCTTAAATAATATTATTAGAGAGTCAGAGACGAATGTTTTATTGCTCGTATAAGCTAGTGAAACTTCGACCATAAATTGTATCGCAATTTGTCCCGATGTGCCGTTCGAATGAATAATTGCGCAAGAACAAGTCAAAGATATGTAAAAATTTTGTCACCGAAAAAGAATTTCCCAAAGTAAAGTACTCCACTATTTAATCCAGACGATATTTATTTCGTGTAAAGTGCTTTGTTTATTTCAAACCAACTTATCATTAGACTGCTGCCGCAATTTTACATTGAATTTTTCACACTCATGTTACTTTCTACTGAATAAGTTTTTCTTGCGTATTTATACCTATATTTATTTTTCACTTGAAATATTGTTATTAATCAAATAACTTGATATGTTTTACTTGATTGAATTTTAATTTAAATATTTTTACAGTAAAATTTACATGAAGTGTGTAAACTTTTGGATGCGAGGGCATAATAATCGAGCTCGTTTCGTAATCGAAGCGATCGTTTGCAAGTTAAGGTATTTTATATAAAGTTTTCTTGACGTGTTCAACAACGCAAGGTTCTCGAAATTACTATGAAATTGAATCGTTCATGTGAAACTTCATTTGAGTCTCATATTTACGGGAAAATTTTCACAGAATTATGAAGTTTACTATCGAGGAATTATAATGTACTAATTCACGGTGACGTTCGCGTTTCGATAAAAATTATCACTTTGCCTAATAAATTAGATTTGATCTCCCGGCAGTGTTGTTGCAGAATGTCACCTCGTAAGTCATTCGCGTTTGAAATCGATAGATCGGTGTCCGGGGACTGTCGAGATTAACATGCCGAATTAGCGCCGCGGGATCGTAAAGGTTGAAATGGAGTACGTCGAATTGCCATTCCAATCGATCAACAAACTCAGGACTCAATTCCCCACTTGCACTTTCTTACAATGTCTGTATGATGTACTTATATTAAATTAAATCCTTAAATTTACCAGTCATTGTTGGTCTTGTTTTGCTAGATTTATTCCACAGTTGAATCGGTAAGACAAAATTTAAATACCGAATGTTTGTGCGGTCTGAAAAAAAAAATGGTATCTTAGGACAGGAAAACGAATAAAATTAGATATAAATAAAACAAACTAACACAGTAACTAGTGAGATGTAAATGGTCTCTTTCATTATTGTTGAAGAATTGTTATCTCAAGTTTAATGGTCTGCATTTAAGATTACATACATTTCTTGCTTCAGATAAGATTTAACTAAGTTCGTTAAGCTTCAACTCCATTTGACGAGATCGTTTCTTGCGTATATAAACATCCTTCATTAAACTTATTTTATTTTGTATAAAATAATATTTGGTAGGCATCCATTTCATGTGAGTCAGCATAATTTTGCATTTTATGGTATTATTTACTACGCGTTAATGTTATTTTTATTCAAATTTTCATCGCAACTATCAATATTCTCTACATGTTTATTTTTATATTTTTGTATTTTGCGAATATGTTACAAAGCTCTCTCTATATCTCCGAAGTAAATTCGCAACGGTTTCAGTCGTGAACGACACCTGCTAGTTTCAGCGGCTTCGAGCTTTACTTACTTTTATGGTCTGAAACATAAAAGTTTCAGACAAAACTTTCGATCCGAGTTATCCAGACCAACAATAATTTATTGTGCCAGAAATCCCTGTATGCTGATCAACGTTTGATATATGGAAAATGTTGAATTCTGGAATAAAAAAATAAAAAAATACAAACGTATTTTCTTACGCATGGATTGCGTAGTTTTGAAACGGTTTTGTGGTGGAATTTTTATAGTGGTTCGGTGGTCAGCATCGTACGTGCTTAACAAAGGATAGGCTTACAAGGAAAGAATATAAAATTAGGGAAAAGAAAGAAAGTGTGATGTTGCTACAGAAAACCTTTTCAACCCCTTTATCCGCTAAATAAATCCTCATGCGTTTGTATCGAAAAACTTTGTCATTAACTTACTTTGTTATATTCGATTATCCGATTTTGTTAAATTTAAGGTAAGATATCTGAAAGACGTAGATGTAAGAAAATTTTGCTTTGTCTATTCTTTGGTCAAAATGTTTGGCACTTCGATTACGCTGTAGTTTATACATTATATTTATACGATAGATATATGTACATACATATTAATGCAAGTACATGTATGATAATAATATGAGCGATGATATCAGTATCCAATGAATTTCAAAGATATTTTTATTGCATCTATCTTCACATCGATAGATCTTGCAGCTCGTTCGTCACCTTGACTATTGGGCAAGAGTCAAATATTCAACTTTGAATCAGCTTTCGACCACTTTTACCGGAACCGCACGACGGCCACACCTCGAGCTTCGAAGATTTGGAGATAAGATGTCACGGCGAGATTGTAAGGCGATTAGCGTTTCTGTCCGACCGCACTTAATGAGGATATATTGATCCCTGGGCTTGGCGTTTCTTGCTGCCGGACGCCCTGACGTTATTTATAATAACGGCCTAACGAGACTAAGACGCACTCAAACAATTTAAATTGTTCCATTTTTGTCTAACGATGAATATATTTTATTGGTTAGATCCCGTGGAAAATCTCTAGATACCTTCGAATTCATATATTTTAATTGTGTAAATTTGTTAACAACTTTCCACATCTGTGTGATAATAGAAAATGACATCTGCAAAGATGGCACCCGTTTAAAAGTAAATAGAACAGTGAATTCTAGTCGGTGCTCGTCTGAAACGTGTAAAGTTTGAAAATTTCGCCTTTAAGTGAAATAAGCTGACGATGAAGGTTATCGAGGACGGATAATGTTCACGGACGAAGCTACCGTTTCATATTAGTAGCCAAAAATTGTCAAAATCGCAGAATTTCGAGATACTATCGAAAAATTTCCGATAATGGCTCTTTTTCCCAAAAAAAGAAATGTGGCCATTCAATAATACCAACATGCTTTAAAAAATATATAACTTTTTAGTGCATTGTGAAATTCTGTATTTCAAATTAAATAAAACTTGAAGAAGTCTTTATTTAAGGTGCATAATTTGAATTTATAATGCGATTCTTTTATTAGTATTACATTTAAAACTCAATTTCTCGAACATCCGATATTTTACTGTGGAATATTTTCAACATTAAATTTCGACAGATGTCTTTAAAATATCGAGCTATTAAAATTTTTCCATTAACATTTAATTAATTTGTCAATATACCTACGTATGTATCTTATTTTAGAAATACAATCAATGGTAGTTCCCGCACGTAGTTTTAGTTGATACGAGTTCTGTGTGAGTTTAATATCGATTTGTATAGCCTTTGTGTCATTAATAAAAGCAATATCGATTGTCGATATTGTGTTGTCAATGTGTCATCGCTTACCATTAAATTCGGACGTGGTCGGACCTCGGTTCTTCCGATATGTCGATACACGTTTTGTGTCGATATGTCGATAACCGGCTGCAACATCGACACCGCCGTACATCACTTAAACAATTCAGTGGTTCTAAATTTCGACAAGCAAGTTTTCATCGTTAATTATTTGATAAAATAATTGCGCTGTACCCAACTGTAGTAGAAAATTGATAAATTTACTGAAACGCTATTTTTTTAATGAAATTATTAGTTAAATTGTTTTCCTCCTATAGCCTAGATTAATATATCTAAGGATATGTTTCCAAATCGATACACATATACATATTTGTACATAAAATTGTATCAATTTAACCGTTTCATTTATACGATTTCTGGCAGATGCACGCACAACGTGAAACTTTTGGAGCAATGTTTAAAATTGTATCAATTTAACTGTTTCATTTATACGGTTTCTGTCTGATACCTACACGCGCAACGTTAAACTTTTCCAGCAATGTATGTATGTAGGTATAAGTACTAAAGGTGCCTGTAAACGATCAACATTTGTCAGCAATATTGACAGTAATATTGCTCGTCAACCATCCGGCAACATTTTCGGCATCACATGCGCAATATGTATCGCAGTAATGTGTGGCTCAATGATTGCCGACAATTAGTATTATTGCCCAGATTCGCCGAAGGTCAACACTCATGTCGTGTCGTGTCCGTACCTCAGCGAGAGAGACCCGCGTATATGAGAGAGCTGCATATATTGCCGCGTATTTTCATATACCGAGCGATATTATCGGCAATATGTCAACAATACTCGCCAACACACTGCCATACCAGCAATAGTGTCGGGAAACACGACTACATTTCCGGCCCACATCGCCATATTGCAGTAATATTACCGGTAATGCTTGCCGGCAATACATTGCCGTGAATATGTTGATCGTTTACAGGCACCTTTATGTACATATGTTAAATTCAATTGAAAATGTTAAATTTAATCTACATATTTACGATTGAAGACGAACGGAATTTCTTATTAAAAATATCGATATTATTATTGCATGGAGGTACTTATTTTTTTATTTTAAGTTTAGAAATTGTATAAATTTTTTTGACTCCCGAGTTCGCACATTTGTATTCTGAGAGTTGGCAATTTTTTTCGCTAAAATCCAAAAGTATTGGCTTTCTGCTACCCAACACCCATTCTCGACCGACGCTATTAATTTGAGGCCAGTGTGTACTGAATTTGTTCATCAATATCTCAGCACTTATATGTACATATACATATAGAAACATATACATAACATCGATTATGCCCGTTCGGCGATTTTGATTCAGACTTATTTATCAAACAAGATTGTATAACAGATGTGATAGCATTTACACGCTTTCTTCTTATACATATGTATATATAGGAAAAAAGAACAATTTAGAACGAATTAATATAGAACTGTCTAGAATAGTGTTTGTATTGGGACCGTGAACGAAACCGCAATATTGGCGATCGTACGTCTCCAATGAAAAATGCTGGTACGCGATTAGACGCTGAGCCAAATAACGCGGTCGTTCGTACGTGCTCTATCGCTTGTGAATCAACGCTTAAACTGCGACAAAGATCATAATACAATTCGCTAAAATGATGCGCGCAAGAGCGCAAGATATCATACTGCATTTCAATGGAAATACACCCATGCGTTAGTCGGTATATGTATTATGTAACTTTTGTGAGATTTTGAGAATGTTTCGGTATCGTTTTTCTTTTTTTCGAGTGCTTAGTTTAGTATGTACCGTGTTAGTATTCAATGATTAAAGTTTAGGAAGCGTCTTGTTAGGGGAAACGCGACGCCGCTTTTCTTGGTTTGTCACGCGCGTCCGTCACGCGCGACGCCTATTCCGTGCCATCGTTGGTAATAGTGGTTGTCGGAGCTGGTGGTGGTAGTTGTGGTGGTGTTGGAGAGGATTTTGAATTCTTTGACGCGGTTTTCATTTAGTTGAGGGATTTATTTTTCGTGGCGGTCCGTGTTTTTGTTTGGGGGACGAAATGTCGCCGCCGTGACGGGGTTCGCAATTCGCTATATGAAAATTCCACAGCGGAACGAAACGAACAGTGGAACGCGCTAAAATGTACCCGCTACCTTTCTAGACGAAACTCGATTTTAAAATGTATCGAATGGACCAAAAAATAAATAACTAAAATGCCCTCGGTTCGCGAACTCACTACATACATACATATGTACATCTGGCCACCGATACGTGTCAGTACTCCCAAGTTGGATAGTACATACATATACATATATGTAATATAATTTCATTTGATTTTGATTTTTTATGCTAAAACGTTTTAAACATTTTTGTCGATTTTAATCGAAACAAGTACCTGTATATGTATAATAGCTGTATCGATACGCGACGCGAGTATTGAAACTTGTGGTAACAATGAGCGGCCGAACGAGTGGGTAAAATCTTAATAAATGGGCTGAGCGTGTCGAGCGAAATCTTAGTCAACCTCCCCGCCTCGTTCATTTCGGCAAAGTAGACCGGCATTTAATAGTAATTGTTGTGTATAAATTAAGCCGAGAGATATATTTTGGTCGCTGGCTCCGGCTAAAGAACTTTCCCGTGCCGCCGAGGAGGCAGGGCTGGCTTAAGGATATATTTTTGAAGAAACTTTTCACGCCATAGTTTGTAGACACGTCAAAACGCTCCCTGAATACAAAACTAACACCCGAGTCGAAATAATGGAGGCTGAAATAAATTACAATGGCAAAGTTGCCGCTGCGAATCCTAGGAAAACCTTACTTATACACACGCGTATAAACTCATGTGTGGTTATATTATATAATGTAGAGTGAGCTTAGGAGCTAGTCAAGGGGATGTTTATCAAAATTTAAAATCAATTAACTTACATTAGCACGAAGCCTTTTAACGCGGCATACTTTTGATAGCATAAGCCGTTTAGCGAAAATGTATAATATCTTTCGATAAGCAAGCAAGCTAACGAAATGCCATTAAAAATTAATATTTTCCCATTAGTTTAAGCTTTAAGATACCGTTAATCGTTTAAATTCATAGTTCATTCTGCCATATCTCTCGATTACTTGATCAGGCACCTATTTAGACTATTGCGATATTTTCATACATTTTTATTGCCTGTATCAATGATATTCTAATATTAGAATCAAACAGCTAAGACTACAACTAAAACACTGCGATTCTACATATATTTTTATTATAATCGTGAAAGTAAAAGGCAGTCTAGAAAATTTGTGTTAATATTCCATTTTAGATAGAGATTATACAATAAAGCAAGAGGAAATTTACAGGAACTGGGAAGTGGAAGCGAGGAGTTAGAGACGAGAAATCCTGTGAGCATAAAACATTTTGTGCGGAGGAGAGAGCTAGTTTGTTGTTACAAGCGGTACAAGTTGGCGGCAACGGGCGGCAGCCCTATTCCCCTCATATAAAACTAACACCGTTTTAACACCACCCCTACCACAGGGGTTGTGTTAAAACAGCGAGGGAAGGGAATGTAGAGGACGAGGAGGTGGTACCCTACAAAGTGGGTGGCGTTTCTCAAATTGACTATTAGGCTCGATGTTTTTGCTGGCGGCTTTACACCGACGATGCCTGAAAAAAGGGTCAAACGACACATTTTCTCATTTATGTGAAAAGCGTTTGTATAAATTTCCGATACGTTGTCGATGGATGAAGATAGTGCGCAACGCGGTGCCAAACCAAAATTGACCAATCCGCTAGTGATTCAAACGTGCTTTCAGAATTACATATGTATAGGTGCAAGCTTAGAAATTGGAGCGTGTCTACAAAATAACGAGAGATTTAGAGCAGCGGTCGCCAACCTTTCGGACCTCACGAACCACTAAACTCAAAATCTCGAATACCGCGGACCACTACCATGAGTTTTTCCATAAAAATAACATTAATAAATAATTACACTTGTATTTGCACTCCAAGTTATTTACAAAATGTTGGATATCACCTTATAATGATAGAAAAATTATAATAAACTAGCTGACCCGGCATGCGTTGCAATGCCCGATCCCGTTCCCGTTCCCGTTCCTAGTACGTTTTCTGACGCGTGAGCAGGCCTGTTCCCGATCCCGTTCCCATTCCAGATCCTGTTCCCGTTCCCGGTCCCGGTCCCGGTCCCGTTCCAGATCCCATTCCCGTTCCCGGTCCTGATCCCGTTCCCGATCCCGATCCCGATCCCGATTCCGATCCCGTTCCCGATCCCGTTCCTAGTACGTTATCTGACGCGTGAGCAGGCCCGTTCCCGTTCCCGTTTTTTCCCGATTTTTTCACAGGAACCATCCCCGGCATAATCACAATAAGTCCTGAAAGTTTCATCTCGATCGGTTGAGTGGTTTAGGAGCCTATAAGAGACAGACAGACAGACAGATTTTTATATATATATAGATAAACGATATATTCCTTATTCATTATGAAAACTGCCAGTTATGACGTATGGATGTGAAACTTGGATGCTAAATTCAAGAATGCTGCGTAAGATCCAGTGCACACAGAGAAGCATTGAAAGATGTATGCTTGGTGTAACAAGAAGAGATCGTAAGTGGAATACATGGGTAAGAAGTATGACCAAAGAGGCAGATATAGCAGAACGTGTGAAAAAGTTAAAGTGGCACATAGCGAGAAGAATGGATGGCAGTTCGACGCGAGAAATACTGGAATGGTATCCGAGAGGATTTGAAAGAAAGCAAGGTAGACCGAGTGGACGATGGGCTGATGAAATGAGAAGAATGTGTGGAGTCAAGTGGATGCAGATGCTCAACACACACAGGAATGGAAGAGGATTGGAGAGGTCTTCATCCAGCAGTGAATGGTGAACGGCTGAATATGATGATGATTATGAAAAATGCGGACCACCAAAATTCTCTCGCGGACCACCAGTGGTCCGCAAACCACCGGTTGGCGACCGCTGATTTAGAGTATGTATTGGTGTCAACGTGTATACCTGCAGTGAGATCGTGAATAATTATTTAGCTTTAAGTTTTGCAGAGCAAGTTGGAGTTTACCGCGCGACGTTTTTGCTTTCAGAACGCGCTTCGTAAATTATAAATAAACCTTCGAATATTTTACTTGTTGAAGTTGCAATGCTATGTTTTGTATTTAAAATGTCATCAGATTTAATATTTTTGTATTTTTTTTTTAATTTCGTTATTACAGTGCGCAAAGTTGCCCCAGTAAAATTTCCACGATTTTACGGTCAGGGCAGTACTCGTAATCTTTATAAGTTAGCGCATTTTTCTAAGAAAAATTCCTATTGTATTCTTTATATTATATGTAAATTTTGAGCTTACTTTTAAATGTGGTTGTAGGTTTTTTTTCGTCTCGGAAAATCTTGTAAAATGAATGCTTTTTGTAATTTTATGGAGCATAATGTTCACGGTGCTCAGCTTCTCGGCGAATACATATCGCGCCATTTACGAGATTGGGCACACTATATTAATATAACGTTCACTCGCTAACCACCTATTTGTTTTTATTTGAATTTCACTCCCATCCCCACACATTTCGCAGCACTAGCAATTTTCTCGCATGAGCATCGCATCGGTTCAATTTCGAAAACTATGCGCAGATTCTCCCGTCAATATTTATTGTCTGGCAAATTGTTGTTAGTTTGATACTTCATTCAAATTAATATATTTTATGTACGTACATACGATGATTAAAAAACAGGGGTAGAATATGTGTACAAAGCCTCAAGTGTAGCTAGTTTTCCTCGTGGATTGCTCGAGACTATGGTGTGGAAATATTACAATTTTTACGGTTTCTGTTTCTTTGCAATAATGTTTAAATATTTTTTTTCCTGCCTTATCTACAAGAAGACTCTCAGAATTTAGACAGATTGTCTATTCTATCGTCACCGTTGCGTAACCGAATTGACGTATCGGCCGGTTAGCGCGAGCCCCTCGCATAACTCACGTGACTAATTGGACGGAAGACAGCCGGTAGGGTGGGGGACGGGACTAAATCCACTCCAGGACACCGGTATGGCAGTTTGTTCGCTCCTTTCAAAGCGAACGACCAAAATCGTCTGTCCGTCCGCCCTGTCCACGTTCGCACCGGACAACTTCGTGCGAAGCTTTAAATTTGTCGAGTAGCTCGACGTGGTTTGTCTTGCCTCATCACGAAAGCCACTTAGTCGCGAGCTTAAAAAGCTCTTTTTACAATCTCACACCGGGGATTACTGCGACGAAGTGCTTGGCCACAGTAGAGACCAAGTGTATTTGAAAGACCTCGTAAAAGTACAACCGTGCATTTTCACCCCATTCCTTGACAATTTCAAATTAATTTTTCATTAATTGGCAAAAATTTGAATACGTGTGCCGTGTGAGTAAAATTGTACATATTCAGAATCAAAATCAAATGAAAATTGTACGAATTTTATATATGAAGACTTTTAAAATTAGCAATGTTACTTTATAATCTTATAATCAGTTAAAGGTTAATTTAAAATTTGCTTTTTAAAAATTATGTATATACTTAGCTCTTGATTTTGGTGTCATATATGTATGTACATATACTCACTTAGCAATGTTGCGTATGTCGTTTTGCAGGAGTCGATACGGAAAAGTTCGATTTCGTACATTTTCCACCATAAAAATTTACGTCACAGCATAAAGTCCTCTTTTCTTGAAAATTTTCTATCTCGTCCCTTTTAAAATTCTTTTTTACCACCTTATCGTGCGTTAAAAACGCTGAACATTCAAAAAGTTTTTCACCGGTTACGTACATGAGACTTTATATGCTGTTTCGATACAGTCGACTGAAGCTATGGTCGTTAAAATTTCGTGTAACATTTTGACATATGTCTGAAATGACTAGATTCATAAAAGAATATTTGCATACAAAGCTACTTGCTTAAGTCTTATTTGAATTTATATTACATACATAGTTTACAAAATTTGATTCAAACATATATGTACAAGGAAACTTGTGCCGAATCGTATATATTGTAATATACATACATACATATGTACATACATAGGTATATCTACGTGCGTATCTGTTATATATACAATGTACATACATATATATATCTATATGTATACATGTATGTACATATGTATGTATATATAGGCGTGTGCGTGTTTAAATTTTTTCCTCGAATAATAATATCTTTTTTCAAAGTGGATTCACCTTTTATAACTTCTTTAGTCTACTCCGACTCAGATAAGAGAATATACGCAGATATATAGGTTAACTGCCAAGTGGGACACAAAAAAAGTTTTTCGTTATATCACAACTGCCTCAATATAAACGTATAAAATGTACAACTACTTTTATTTCTTTTCTTTCCGAATAAATTTGCACACCTGCAAATATAACACCTGAAAATAGCACATAAAACGTATACACACGACGGACAATTTAATAAATGAAAACGGAATAAATACAATCTGCGGTATCTACATACATACATATGTACGTATGTACATCGGCTTTGCGCAAATGTACGTGCGCAAAATAAATGACATCATTAACCTACCGTCCTAATGACGCTATTTAATCAAATTGAAATTCCTCAACAGCCTCACAGGGGTAGAAACATTGTTCAAATTTTTACACAGACTATAACTACAAATAATCTACGTATTCGGTCGTATTATATCCACTCTCGAAACACTAAACATCTCCGTTTGAATGCGAATTTTATTTGTTATTAAATTAACGAAAATATCGACGTACAATTATTGCGTATTCGGTTTTGGGTAAACATTTTTTAACGATTCTAATTATCATTATAATTTTCTTACGGTGTACTTTATTTTGACGAAATTTGAGATATTATTTTGCGTTACCATGTACAATATAACTAATATAATATTGATAGCATTGCTGTGTAAAATATATTCTGGGAATCTTCGCGTTATAAAATTCTTCGTTGTATCCAATTAGAGAGAAATACAGTTTTATTATTATTACAGTTATAGTATGTATATGTATGTAGGTTCGTTAATTTTATTGTGAAAATTATACATCCTGCTGACCTACATAATAATATGTAGAAGCAAGGACTTAGCTCGTTTGATAATACTAAATCTGAGATTCGTTTCGTCCGAGACAACCGTATATTGTTCATAGTATTTCGTCTGGGAATTCTATTTCACCTGTACTGGGTTGGCGGCAACCTTCGCAGGGACGTCTTGAGGATTTATATAGTTGGGCGTCGGTCCCCAGGGTACGATCCCGTGTCCCTCTTCTCTCCTTGAGTCGGGTTCAACTCACTGGTCTTTCATACTATGCGAAAGCTCCACAAGCACAAATACAAAGACGGTCATCTTCAAACTCAAACGAAACGCAACAACTTAAAAACTTATGCGGCCGTTGAATTATTTCGACGGGTCGGTCGTCCAAAACTGGCGCACGAGATTTTTTCAGCACGATGAATATTCATGATCATAAAAAATGAACGTTGGTTCCTTTATGTACTCTTTTCTGCCGAATCAGATATCGTTTTTACTTTAAGTTTTTAACGATCGTCCGTTGCGACCGTTAGCCGAAGGTTTTGTAATTTTTTTACGTTATCCTAATCGGATAAAGTATTGTGATCGTGCCAAAATTCGACCTCGACCTTTTGACTGATTTGTATCAGGTATCATCTTCCGATCACGTTTTCACAATTTCTGGAAAATGACTGTACATACATACATACATATGTATGTCTCTGTACTTTTTAACTTTAAATTTTTCTCCGAAACTGTCAAGTCTATCAAGCTAAAATTTCATATGTATTATTTTCACGTAAGGTCTAAGAGATATTATGATTTTGGTCAATATCCGCCAACCGGAAGTGGCAGTTTACTCTTGAACGAGATTTAGTTTATTTATTTTTTTCGGCCTTTTAAATATTTGGTATCTTCATAATATTGTATTATTACATTCCTTAAAGCAACACCTACACAGTTACTAAAAAATAAATCATTGAAATCACTCAACCGAAAGTTGGTTTTTTTTTTTTTTTCTTGTGGAAAAGTCAAAAATTCTGTTAACACAGCATAGATATGAAGTTGAAATTTCATATCTATAGTTTTCACGTAAACCTTAAAAGATTCTATGATTTTGGTCAAAATCCGTCTACTACCGGAAGTGGCAGTTTACTCTTGAACGATTTTTTTTTTTTTTTTTTTTTCGGCCTTATATGTACATATTTATATGTATGTATATTTTGAATCTTCATAATATTATAAAATTATTATTATTATAGCAATGGTGAGTTTAAACAAAAAAAAACTCATCAAAATCGGTATAGTAGAAGTGACGGTTTATCGTGTTTCAGTATGCGTTGAAAAATGTTTGTTTTATATTATGATGCGTTCGTTCGATGTTCGCTATGTCCGAGGCAATATTCTTCGGCTAAAGAGCAAAATTTAATTTTTGACTTTTTGAGTTTCCAAAAAATTTTCGTTACTCTTTAAGGTCTCTATCTACTCTTTAGATATAATTTATCAAATATATGGATAAAGTCATGGGTTGGCCACACCCGAACTTTTTTAATTGTGCGTCATTTTTATCGTATAAATTTTGCAAGATGTAATTTTACGGAAGCTTTGCACCTTAAAAACAGTGTCACCTCTTAAGCAGATTTGATACTATGCCCTCACTTCTCATCCTTAAATTGGAGCTTTACTTCGCGGAAAGGATAAGCGTAGTTTTTAAGTTCAATGATTTATTATCTGCCGTAACGCCAGGTTTACTTTGCCACCGGGGTGGAACTCGTAACTTTTCGCATAGGTATTCTTGAAAAAGCTTATTTCATTCGAAAGTTAAATAATCATATAAAATCTTCTAATTCCCCCCCGTCTCCGAACCCACTCTTCCATCGACGTCTTTCTTAATCTGTCGAGCTTAAGTAACTCCGAGAAGCGAATATTAATATTGAATTATATCCATTTCACTTGCTACGCTCCAAGCATAAAGCATTTAAGGGACACTTAGAGAGTGCTCCCCAATTTATTCATCACGGTGTTCTGTATTTACGACGGAAATCGGTGTCCTTTGACGGACCCAGTCATATTTTTATTGAATAATTTAAACTGCGAGATTTTCGGACGAAAGGAAAACGACATATATGTACATATGTATATAACGCAAAAGTAACTATGTAATTTTTTAAAGTTTTATATGTATGTATGTATGTACATATGAACGCTAATTTGTCAATTATTAATTTTATTTTATCGCACTTACTTTTTTTTGTGTCTTTTGGGCGAAAATGTTTATTGGGTAAGTTTGTGACATTAAAGTTAGCGAGATCTTGAATGTACAAACTCGGGTTTAGCAGTTGAGCTATCTAATTTCACAATCAGGGTTAAATTGTTTCTCTCAGTTGTAAGGTTTCAGAGCACCGAGCGTTATTATTACATCTGTTTCGGTAGGTAAAAAACTGTTACTATCTTACCCCCAAGTTGTTGATTTATAACTGAGGCACGTGACCTTTGATATAACTCAATTTATATTAATATGTGGCGCAGAAACGAGGGAGGAGGGAAACATTACCGGCCATATCTATTGACCGTGTTGTTTTTTTTTGGGACCGCTGATTTTCACAACTGAAATATGGTCGATTATTTTTTAACCAGATAACCCATTAAAGCATATTATAAAAAATGAGCTAATTTGATTTATCCGGTTAGAATTTTCCAGGTACTCAACGATAAGGTTTTCGTGTGCACGATTTGGGCTGTTAGCTCTGGTCCCGAATATATTTGTATTTCATCCTACGGCCTTTCGTCCCACGGGGCATACTGATTGTTTTCCCAGAACCAAACTAACATGGCCTTAATTAGTTCAGTATCAAAATAAATTTACCACGTCAAATGACCTCTTGAGAATACCGATCCAGGTTTAATTGTATATCGAAATCGTATGAAAAAATAAAAATTCATCAGTTAAAAAACTATAAAAGTAAGCAAAATTGTGGGTTACACTTATCATTTTGTTGTTCTACTTTAAATCTTAATATGTAGGTATACATATGTACACACATGTAGTTACATATATTATATTGGCTTCTGACTAAATTAGTTAATATATGTAGGTAAATGAGGTGTATTTTTACGTACATAAATTTCACTTGTATTATATGTACATAAATTACTTACTTGAAAGTTTAAACCAAAATCAAATTTCCCCTCTTGACATGCTTTTGCGCTAACTTTTTCAATTACATGAGCCAATTTACGACATAATATCTCATACATATGTATATAATATAAACTGATTGATTTACCTGAATTTAAAACAGATTGGAGGGGGTGAGTAAAAATCACTAATACCCACTTACATGTATCGGTTTTTGTGTGCAATAAGTGATCCAATTCGCGCTTAAACTTTACGCTCAAAATATTCTCTTGAAACAAATCGTGCGCATATGGCTAGGCGTAAATAAATAAAAATTATGCAAACGACCCACTCAATATATGAAAATTCAATATGAGTGATGTTTAATGGATTATTAAGGTTATAATATTCGATTAAGCAGGGGTCGGATGGCGATTGAAATTGACTACGGACGGGGTTGATTGTCGACTCGTAGACTGAATTCTCATTTCGGACCTGGTGTGGAGCACACGGGACGTAAGATAAAATCCGACTTAATTGAATTTCAGTGGGGTCCAATATATGGCAAAGTCTAGAAACCGATCGGTTTTTGTACGTCCAAAGTTGTCCAATGCCCCCATCTACATACCTTAGACGGAATCGAGCAACTATGTATGTATGTACATACATATATAAAATATGATTTCATTAAAAATAACAATCGTCAAAATTTATTTATTGAATTGAAAAGTTACAAGAAATTGTACTAAAAATCAAATACGATTTTTTTTATTTTTTTCAAATGCCTCCTTTAATGTGGCGAAATAAATTTTCACGCCCCCTGTCGAAAAGGAAAACTTCTTCTATTGTATAATTAATTGGTTTCTGTCACCTATATATAATATCTAAACGCGTATGAGTAATTTTGATAGTGATACAGTATGAGCTAACGTATAAAATATGTACCTACTCGTATAGGTATCTGAATTTAGTTATATGTAGTTCAATTTGTCCAATTTGTCTCGCTTCACCACACGCGTTTTCTTCTTGTTCACAATGTGTGAATTTTTAATGAAATCAATTCTAAATGGGCTTTGAATAATTCAGCAGAGTTTACAGTGCGAATTACAAGAGTCATTGTCGATCTCCGATAGTGGCCGGTGATCTTGGGCGAGCCGAGCCGAGTGTTCTGAAATCTCATGCATAATTCACGTCCGAGGCTGTTCGGTGATAAAAGCTAGACCTTAACAAGCTCAAACAACGTTCCTTTCGTCACATAAAACAGTCACAATCCCGATTGACCACCGGCCACTAAACACGGCCAGTCCACCAGGTAATTAAGCCACTTACGAACCGGGCAACGGAACGGTTAAACCCGCTCCGATACACAATTGGGTTTGCAAGCACGGCTGTGCCTACTATGTAGGTATGTCTGCTCTGCTCATTCACTCCAATATTCAAACGTTTTCTTTGCATGAAATACTAATAAAGGCATCGCGTGCGTAGCTCATCGGATTGAATGTTTTATAAGCGAATTTGGAAGCGTTAAGCCTTTTCATAACGCGCTTCTCTGTATATTTCATTATCTCGAGTTAATCTGCCTGGTAAATGAGCGCGGAGAGGACCGGTTTATTGTTAAACTTAATTCTCGCACTCGTTTTCTTTCTACGATGAAGCAAAAAGAGATTTTTTTTAACGCGGAGCCAACTTGAATATGTTAATAGTATGATGTTATGAGTTCAACGATAGGGAGTTAAGCAGGTTACCCTATCCCCCCGACGTGCGTCACAGAGCTGCCAAGTTCGAACTCGCGAGAGAATCTCTAAAGCTCGAAAAGTGGCGTCATGAATAAATAAATACAGAATCCACAGGAGAGCGTAGCTTTTTAAAAGCATCACACTTACTCTGCGTACTGGAAATAAAAGCTTTTTCCGCTCCCGTCGTTTTCGGTAGGAACAGATTCGCGATGAGAACTGTTCCACATGGATGAAATTCTCTACTGTTATATACATATATATTATATAATAATTATACATTTGGATTAAGATTGTTTTTATACATTTCATATACATATGCACGTACGTGCATATGTTGTAATCACTTGAAATAATCACGTTGGACATTATTGCAATGCCGGAATGCACAATGTATACGATCACTTTCAAATACTTGTGGCACAGTTACATACATACATACATACATATGTCGCATCCAGGCATTGATTGAATGACTCAATACAATATTCAATGTATGCCTTTGATTTTAAAATCGGTGATAGAATTCATTTGAATTTATCGTTCCAGAGGCATAGCGGTTTCCATTGTACCGTAGTACTTTATGTAGGTACTCGTAGGTATATTACGCATTGACTTATTTAATGTTAGTCATGGGAGGTTGGTTGGGGTGTTTTTAAATATGAGATTTACATATTTCTAAATTTTGTTTTTGTTAAATTGTTTGTTTGTTAAATAATAAAAAAAAATTGTTTTTCGTTAAAAATTAAAAATATTTTGTTTCAAACGTATTAAATGAAGTAAAACAATAAAAAAATAACAACTGTTTACATTGATTTTTTAAAATTACTCTATTTTACTCTATGTTTGTATGTATGATGTACTTGGTTAGCCACAGTAACGATTTGGGAAACTGTAAGGTTACTGTGGTAAAAATTTTGAATAAATAAATTAACCATATTACATATGTATAATATGTAGTGCTACAGTTTTGAAAGGTCGTGTCAAAGTATTCCAACCAATAATTATTTGTTTATACGCTGAAAATTTTGATTATACTAGTGTGAAATGAATGTTTTTCCCCAATTATTATTCCTTTTTATACAATGTCGAGTGTCGTGGCCGGATTTGTTCTCATTCATTTTGCCGGTAGGCGCGTTCGCCGGTGCGCCTCGCTTAGCGGAGAAAATAAAAAAAAACTGATTACACTTTGTGAATGGGGCGCTTCGCAAACGCGGCGGCTCGTTATTGACGGTTCGTTAAACGCCAATTATCCAAATCGGATTATTATTTTTTCATTTGGAAGCAAACAAAGCGCGGCAATGGGCGCTCGCGCGCGCGTCCCTCTATGTACACCGACCCTCATCGTTCGGTCGCGAAATTCCCGTTTTCAATTTGTATCGATTCAGCGGTTTAATCACACTCGTCGATTCGCCTATATTTTCCCTACCCTCTTCCGTACCCCCCATCCCTCCATTCGTCTCATCTCTCCCGTCTCGTGGTGATTTTTCAAGAAAATTCTTGAAAATCGCACGCTTTTCACTCCCCTCTGCCAAGGGTGGAAATTTGATTATATTTCATACACTAGAAATATATTTTACGGAGTTTCGATTTCCTCGGATGTTCTCTTAAATATTGCGAATACAATTTTGTGTCCGCTAATTAACGTTGCGCAGGCATACATACATACATACATAGCTATAGATAGATTATTTTATATGATTGTAGTATTTCGGTCGTCGGAGGAGTGAGTGTGCGTGACGAACGAGCTTTCACCGATCGAAGCTTTTTTAAATCCGCGTCTTAAAAAAATAAACGCTTTCACGGTTCATTAAGTATCGTTTACTTATCATTTGACGATTTAGCGAAATTTAAATTATAATATAGATTAAATAGTAATAAAAAAAAAATCAATCTACCATTCTCATTTATATATGTACATACTAGCTTTATTACCCGGCTTTGCCCGGGGTGTAATTAATATAATGTAATATAGTGTTTGTTTAGAAAATTATTTCGGGAGCCCAAAAAAGGGGCCGCCGGGGCAGGAGGGGGTCTGGGGGTGATAAGGGGCCGGCATAGATTTTAGGGAGTATAGTAACGCTATTACGATTTTTTTCAACTTTTGATACCCCCCAAAGCCATTCCGGCCCTCAAACCACCCCCCCCAGACGTCCCTCAAGCCCCGGCGGCCCCTTTTTGGACTCCCTCAAGCCATGCCAGCCCCTACCACCCCCCCCCAGACCCCCCCTCAAGCTCCGGCGGCCCCTTTTATGGGCTCCCTAAAAGCTATGCCGGCCCCTTACCACCCCCAAACCCTCCATCTTACCCTGGCGGCCTTTTTTATGGACTCCCGAAAAGCAATGTCGGCCCCTTACCACCCCACCAGACCACCCTCCTACCCCGGCGGCCCCTTTTTGGACTCCCGAAAAACTATGCCGGCCCCTTACCAACCCCCAAACCCTCCTTCTTACCCCGGCGGTCCCTTTTTTGGACTCCCGAAAAGCAATGCCGGCCCCTTACCACCCCCCCCAGACCCCCCTCCTATCCCGGCGACCCTTTATTGGACTCCCGAAAAGCAATGCCGGCCCCTTACTACCCCTTAGACCCCCCTCCTGCCCCAGCGGCCCCTTTTTGGGCTCCCGAAACACTATCTGCTTAAATCTACTTAAATCTGCCGAAAACATCTACTATTTACTATTACTCGTACCCGAGCAACGCCTGGTAATTGACGAATGACCCATACGTACATACATACAAACTTTAGTGTTTATATATTAGATGTACAAACATATGTAGATGTATGTATAGTATGAATAGACATATTATTTATTGTATAGTAACAATGTTATCACTTTAGTGTATTATTTTTCGGATAATTAGCGTGAGTTTGGCGTGAGTTATGGATGTTCGGACACGTCAGTAGCGTAACGCCATCAGTCAGTGTCGATGGTCGTACCGTTTCAGTCGCTTCAGTTTGAACGTTCCCCTTTCATGTCTTATTAACATGAACGGTGGCCGGTGCCGTTTTTTCAGGTCGCCAACGGCAAACTGGAATATCGAATTAGGTTCATTTTCCCGCCGAATTTTACCGGAATAAATAAAACGCGCATCTGCAAAAAGGAACGAACATCTGGCCGAGCGGGCGCATTTTGAAACTCATATTATATTCTTTCATAGGATTGGTATGTGTTTTGAATGGAGAACGTGTGATTCGTTCTATATTTTGTTTAGTCAAATTGAGTTTCCGTCTCATAACTATCGTGTAAAGATAATCAATTATTGTATGTGATTATTACAATACGTACGACATACATATGTATGTACATACGTGCTTATTATCATCACGTTTTGTATAAGTTGTATCAGTCGTTAATTATACGTTATCCATTTTGGTAAAATCCGACACTAATGATCAATAAAATATGTACAGCGCATAATAACTGTTTTGTTCAAATGTCTCTCAGTAAACAGTCAAAGAAATCTTGCCTTTAATATCGTATTAAATAATATTGTATTAAAAAAAATTCAGGTGTGGCCAACCCATGAATTTATCCATATATTTGAGGAATACAAAGATTAACGAAATTATTTTTTTAAGTATGTACGTAAGTAAATAAAACGCATGCACACCACCACACCAACCAACGTACATATATACATATCATGAAATCAGTGTTGAGTGCGCGCGCGTATGTAAAATACGATCTTCGGCATATATTCAAATAGGAAAAACTGCCATTTTCAGTTGTCAGATGTTGACCAAAATCACAGTATCTCTTACGGGTAACGTGAAAACTATAGATATGAAATTTCGACAAAATCGCCGGTGCAGTTTCGGAAATATGATTTTTTACAGAATTTTTGAATTTTCTGCACGAAAAAAAACCTACTTCCGGTTGACTGATGTTGACCAAATTCCTTATGGCTTTTACACTTTACGTGAAAATAATATATATGAAATTTTAGCCTGATAGACTTGATAGTTTCGGAGAAAACACACACAGACACACAGACATATAGACATTTTCCAGAAATCATGAAAACGTGATCAGGGGATGATACTTGATCCGAATCAGTCAAAATCTCGAGGTCGAATTTTCGCACGATCACAATACTTTATCCGATTAGGATAAAGTAAAAACTATATCGAGTCAGGTCCGTACAATGGTTTTCATTACTTTTTAAATGTAAAAAGTACATACATAGATATATGTACATATGTAAGTGTATTGAGAAACGTTGGAAATTGTTGAAATACTGTTTTTGTTCGATTTCTTATGACTGGGTATATGTTTTCGAGGTTATAAATATCGGTTTATATTAAAGGTTAAATTTCGGATTAAGTGATATATTCGAAGGAAAAAGTGGCAAGGGCAATAAGTCAGCCTTTATTTATATCCGTTATCAGGGATGGGCAGTTCCGGTTCGAGAGCCGGCCCGCGGGTCGCTCTCGGGTCTCTTTGACCCCCGACCCGACCGATCTTGAATTTTCCAACAGATAGTAAACTGGCCGGGAGGTCCTTTGAAACGATGGCGTAGAATGGGGGTGGGAATGGGACACTTTACACTTGAAATTAATTTGTATAACCGATAGATTACGAAAGGAGATAATGACGATTAATTATATTTATTGATCGTCGTTGGGTTGATAAGTCGATTTTGGATAGCATTTGCCAAAATGTTTATTATAAAAATCAAGAAAACACAGCATGTGGCTTGAAATATTTGATTGTTATTAGTACTGCTTTTGAATATTGCGCGTTAATCTTTGGTAAGATCATTATACAAAATGTAAACTTGCGTATGTACCTATATATATGTATGTACATATGTACATATGTAGGTTCAGTAGTAAATTATTTGCACTGGCCACAAATTGGCCGTCGGTCGGGCCCTCGCTGGGTTGTGCCCGAACTCTATGAACCTTTTTATATTGACATAATATAAAATTTATGTCGGTCATTAATTAAAACAATTGGTTTTTTCGGTTGAGCCCGATCCGCTCGCGAATAAATTTTAACCAGTTTTAACCGAAATTGCCTTACTATTATTCATCATGCGAACTAGCGTGATAGCTTTATATAATTAATTATATTTTTATTAATTTACAATTACATTTTTGACAAAAATTTAATTCAAAGGAATATGTGTATCGGAGGCATTAATCGTATATGTTAAGCTACATAATTAAATTTTTTGTACAATTAGTGAAATAACAAATATATTAATTGTTATTTCGATAAACGAAAACTTGATACTATGTACACATGTATGTATAGGTATGTACATATGTATGTATGTACACATACAAGTCACCTTCTGAACGTAATTAAAACTTTATAATATTTCCACTCCCCCTCGTGCCATTATACAAGAACAGATGTTTTCCGTATTTATTATAATAAAGTGAAAAATGATTTTTTTTCCGTTAACCGCATTTATATTATTTCGCGTCTCCCACACGGGACGTTATGAAATTTTAATTATGAAAAATTCCCTCCTCGATGTTTTTTTATTATTTGATTTTAAATCAATCAACGATTTACAAGTTATTTTTGGGAATAATATGTACATATAGGAATAAAAATTATTACAACATATTCACATTAAATTTCGTTAAAGAAAATTCATGCAAAATCAATTCAAAATTGTTTTAAGATCACTCAACTTTCATTAATAAAAATAATCGGTCGAGGTCATGGTAAATTCAATTCAATAGTAAAAATTATTTAGAACTGACTTATCTAGGGACGATAACGTTCTAAGATACGTTATGTATGTAGTTCTAAATAACATTAAATAAAAAAATATTTTAATAAAGTACTTATTCATATAAATGTAACAGAAGCTTTTGTGAATAAATTATATTATGTTTAGTTGTCAAATCGGTAAAAGCGTGTTTTCAGTTTTCCGACGGCGAAACGTTGATTTCCTCCGAGTGAATTACTCGCGGCGAACCGCACAAAGGCCATAAAGAGTGTTTTTGAAAGGCGACCATGGGAGATGGAGGGGGGAGGGAGAGGCGAGGAAAAAGAGAGGAAGAGGGGGGTCTCTAGAAATACTGTTGCAAATGGGAAATGATTTTTCCGAATCGGGGGAGTTTTCCGAATCATTTGCCGCCAGTCAGACGCAAATGTTTAAGACCGCTTCAGTACCACTTACTACGGTGGTCTCCAACCGTCTTGGTCCAACGGTTATGATGCAAATACATCATCACGCTCAATTTAATCCTCACAAGACCGAGTGGGGGGGTTGGGTGTATATGCGCGTCTTTTATGTCTTAGTGCCAATGAGCGATGAAGAAAATCAGGACGAAATGTACGGTGCCACGTAAGTCGCGAGAATGGTTATGTGTGCATTTAAATCATACGAGCGTATCCTCGAGTTCCTATTACGCGTACAGAATATTATATCCTTTTGCTGAGGATATTTTATTGAAGTTTTGCTTCAGTATGACGTGATTTTTCTTGTAGAGGATATTTTTGGCGAAACGAAGATAAAATTAAACAAAAATCTGACTGACCTTTTTCGCGGCGGAAGAAGGAGAAACAGTCGTTTGTAACCAGGTCCCATTTCATGAAGTGTTATGTACCGCATCCATTTTCTAGCCAACTTGAGTTGGGTCAAAGTTTACACAGAACCCGAACAACGTATAACCGAGAACGGCTTCTAAAAACTTAAACCGACTCGGTCGCGCGACCCCGCACTTGAGCACCACTGCGCAATGCGTACTCGGCCATACAACCACACGGCGAATACATACACGTGTCGTGCCTTCGGATGAATTCGCTTAACAATTTTGAAATATAGACGTATTACGTTTCTCATTATAAATTTAATTGAATTTTGAACGATGTTCGCAAATAAAATTATTCCTCGTTTAAATTTTGCCAATCGCAACGGAATAATTTATGCGAGCACGTGGGACACGGTGATTTGAATTTTTTTTTTAAGCTTTTCATCTTAGGTGGCACTCTGATTTTACAACTCCAGTCGTAAAGTGTAGGTTTATGTACTTGAATTTTAAATTGCAAATTGAAGCCCGAGAAAAGAAGAGTGATTACGTGCGAATTGTTCTTATACACGCCCGAGCCTAGCGTACAACACTTAGCCCGTGCAGGGATTGTAAACTCACGGTCGTAAAAACTAGCTGAATCCTGTCTGAAAGCAATATCCTCGTATAAACTAGTGCGAGAGGACAAAAGATATCCTTTTTTACGATTTTTCATTATAGACAATGTACTTTCCAACCTCCTATAATATAGTATGTATTATTTAACCCGCATACAACTTATGAGGCACTTCACACACAACTTTTATACACAGTAATATATTATAACGAATAACATCACAAGAGTTGTGCTATTGTAGCCCAAATTCCTTAACATGTAAATTGCTCTCATGATTCATAATAATATAAATAGAGTGCGTAATAACAATCTCTCGTGTAACCGAAACGAAGATGGTATAAAGCACATATTTCGTGTTTCGTTTTGTTGTCTTCTCAATAGTCTTTAAATTTAATTTCATTCGGGCTTAATGAATATTTATTGGAAGAGAAATTCATAACGATGCCGTGCCATGTTCATTGGCCGAAAATAATGAAAACAAAACGGATTTCCCGTTAAATTCGTACCGTTTTCGCTTTGATATAACACTCGGGCAATATTTCAATATTGCTTGAGTACACAAATATAAAAATACACAAATATGAAAATAACGTGTTTTTTTTTAAATAGTTTAACGCTCATTAATATTATTTTATAGATGGAATACAGCCAACGTCTAAATTTAAATAATATTGTAGGCTTCTGAAAAATAATAATTTATAACAAACTGGCACGTGTATATATGTACATAGTTGAATTTGATTACTTGTTTAAATAAATAAAACCTCACTAAAATTTAAAAAGCGTTTTTATAATTGTATTTATATTTGTTTGAACTGGAAAAATTACCGAATCAAACAAATATTTACATTAGATGGTAGGAGGTATATCCCCTACAACACATGTATAATTTAGAATCGAATACTTATATGTATCTTAGAGTAGGGTTTCCCAAACTATGTTCCGCGGAACACTGGTGTTCTACGGAACGTGAATAGGTGTTTTTGTACACTTTTGTGCACATGTGTAATGAACATAACGCACTTTTATTACATACTGAAGTAAGATGGCTATCCAGAGGAAAATCACTATTGAGACTTAATGAAAGTCGTAGTGAGTTATTGGTCTTCTTGAAGGCACAAAATAATTCAGGACAAAATTTTATTGAACTTTTAACAAATCTTTCATGGTTGATAAATTTTGCGTATCTGGCAGATATTTTTACAAAGTGCAATGAAATTAACTTATCATTAAAACTTTAATACAAGAGATAAAATTGCATCTTTTGATTGAAAGTTACAATTTTGCATTTCTACAATTGAACAAAATAATTTTGATTTTTTTCCCGATGAATGTTTGAATGAATTAAATTTTAAAGTAGACGAAGAAGTTTCTAAAGTATTTTTAGAACACTTACATAACTTAAAAATAACTCTTGCAATAATTTACGAAAACTAGTAAGGACGATTCCTAGGTTCGGAATCCATTTTCCGTGACAGCTAAGCCAGTTGGTTTAAAGTGCAAGTGATTATGAAAATCTAATTGATTTAATCAATGACTCTGATTTAAAACAAAAATACAAAAATCAGCCATTAAATTATTTCTGGGCGAATTTATCAGAAGAGTATCACAGTGTGTCAAAACAAGCTATTATTGTTTTACTTCCGTTTACCACGACATATTTATGCCAAGTAGTATTTTCTTATTATGCTGCAACGCAGTCAAAGTCCAGGAACAGGTTCGACGCCACACTAAATATAAGATTATATAATATTGTGCCTGATATCAAAAAGATTTACAATTCAAGAACCCAAAATCATCGAATTCATTAAGAACTTCATTAACTTATATTTTTTGTGTTGTGTTTTAAAAATAATTACTAAATAAATGGTTTTTTTTACCTTACAAATAAACGAGGTGTTCAGTTAAAATTTCAGAATTTGCGAAGTGTTCCATCGCAGGTAAAGTTTGGGAAACCCTGCATTGGAGGCATTATAATTTTTAATAGATTAATCGTACATTCATACATATTACATACATATGTATGTATATATCAATAGTAGTTTGATGTGTTGGAAACGCGAGTGTAATGTGATAAATTAAAACAGTTACAGAAGCCGGGGGAATTGCGCTCGTGCTTATCATTGCGGGTAAATCTTGCACAATTTCACGAAACCGATTGTATCCACAGCGACAACAATCATTAGAGTAACAAGTCATAACAAACAGTTATATTGTGGGGCAATCGAGAGGGAGAGTTATACAGAGTTAGTACTGTGAATATATTACCGAACTTCGCTCGAGGGTCGCAAATATACGTGCGTTATCAGACGACCATGTCTGAAGTGACTCCACGCAACGAAACGGGTTTCCCGATGGTTGTATTAAAAAGGGGGAAAAAAATTAAACGAGCGTTATCTCTCTGAGTTTCGTCCATCTATGCAGATACCGCGCAGAGCCCTTTGATACCTCTATTCAGATCTTATTCTTCTTTGACCTCAAAAGATTTCATAGTAATCAGGGCAAGCGCTCGATGCAGATATTGCTTCAATAGGTTTACTCACGAACGGGGTGTTATTTTTTTTTTCGATTGATTTTATTATTCGTACGAATTAGCCGGTTAAACTACGGAGTCGTCGCCTTAGCAAGCGACGTGCATATTAAGTTCATTAGACCAGTTGCACTGCGACGAGTGCAGTCGTGCAAACTATCGTCGCACACCACCATGAGATTGCATCGACGCATTGTGGAAATGTAAATTTTTATAAATAATTTATTTCAATATTTCAATTCACTCTTTTCCGTTATGAAAATAATGCTATTTCCATTATTCGAATTTTATAGCTATTGTAATGATACAATCGAATATTTCAATTGTAAGCGATCCATATTCGGAATTATTTATTTTAAATTATTTATGACGACGTATCTTAATTGAAATTCAAAATATATTACGTTAAATTTGGCATGTTCACAAAACTTCATTTAATAGCGATAACTTGACATGAAATGATTATTGCAAGTTTGCACGCACATAAATAAATTCATCGTTACATTTTATAAATTTAATGTGACACGCTCGTACATTCTTCGCCTATTGCAATTTTGTTCCTTTCCAGACGCATATCAAACGCACACACTTTATTAATTTATTCATCTTTTTTCGCAATTTAAACTTTTTCCAGACTAAAATCTTTTTCGCTTTATCTTTTGAGAAAGTTTAAATCTAAATTCTTCCAAGTAAACAAACACATACATAAGAATATTTTTGTATTTGCGTTTTAGCATTAGAAATACTATATATAGAAAGCTCCTGAATGATACATTGCGTTTGTTATTGCTTGGCATCGATCGCTTTAAGTGTTCGAGTGAAGTATGTAGGTATTACCTACGAGCCTTTTAAGCCGAGTACACGGTTGAGTTTTACCGAGTGAAACTTCCAATAGATATACATACCTACATAGGTAGTAAGCTAAGATTTTCATTGTGCTTATTTCTTACGGAATAACTTATGAATGATAAATAAAATAACCAGGAAAATTTAGGAAAACCGCGTCGTTTGATCTCGGTACTTTTGTCTCGTTCCTATCGTGAAATTAATACGGCAAGTAATAACATGTAAGGTCCGTATAAAATGTCCCAAACAGAAAAGCCCCTAAAGTGAAAACAAACAGACGACGTGATAATGGTGGCTCGATACGGGTCAGGGGTTTGAAGCCGATGGTGCGCGTATCGCAAACACAACGCAATCTCTCCCCCATTATTCACACTCGACGAAAAATCTAAACACACGTTTTCCCATTATTTATCTACATAAAATATATACGAGACATATCGTAATGTGAGAATCTTTCGCTTAAGTTAGTTTGTCGGAGTTCAGAGATTTTCTAAGGATGTTATTAGAAGTGAGGTAGTCACGCCAGAGCTTAGGTTGCGCTAGTGTGAGTATTTTGTGTACGCGTACATATGTACGTATGGATAGGGCTTTCTTGAGCTTTCTGATATGACATGCGCGACATAAGCGACCCACTTAAAACTTGTTTACCGACTAAACTTCTCAAAGGAAACTCTGTTATTTATTGGGGAGAAAAAAGCCTCAAATTTCCCCGTATTGATCAAGTTCACTGTGAATATATGGACATGTTTGCAAAAGTGAAAACCTTTTATAACAGTTTTATTTTATCGAAACATTGAACAAAGTTGGTGTTGGTTTATTGCAGTGAATTGAAGCGGTCCTTTGACGCAATAGAACCAACACTATTTGAACACCAGACTTTTACGGTTTAAAATTTGATTTAGACACAGAAAGTCAAGCACAGATTTTTCAATTTATTTCAACTTATAAAAAGACGTACATATTTTCAACTTGTTAACACATTTATAGAAATTATGTAATCTTATTTAAATGAAAAATTTAATATTTAAATGTACTTTACAAACCTTTACATACGTACATTATTGTAGTTATAATTAATTAAGCTCGATTTTCTTTGAGTGTGTCGAGGGAAAAAAAATTGTTTTTGTTGTTCACTCCTAATGGTTATGATTTACGATTGACGAAAAGGGCCAGCGCGCGGTGTTTCCTCTCGTGAAAAATACAAAATGAACCGACCAGACGCAATACAGAGGGTTTCCTTTCCTTATTTTTTTTTTTTTACAAATGGGTCTAATTCTTCATTTTTATATCTAGCAGACAAAAAATAATGTAGGTTATACACCGCGAGCCGACCGTTTCGCGCACGGCTCTTCGACGGGCCACGTGGCTTATGTCCGGCCATTTTCCCGTTCATTTTTTATAGCCGACTGAAACGAAACCTTTCTTTGGAAAATTGCTATAATTGGAGCAATCAGAACTATATACATATGTACATACAATACAGTATACTTGCGTTAGTGCGTGTGGCAAAATCCGCTTTTGAAAGCTCGCACATCTCTAAAAACATATACCGAAGCCTGACACGCAATCCTTAATGCATTTAGCTGGCGAATTTCATGTACATAGTAGGTACTTATGTATGTATTTTATAAAATTCTTAGACCAATTCTGACGCACACTATTATTATGCTGGTGTATCGATGAAATTTTATATACAAATGTATGTGTATTGTACTATGCACAACTCCGGTCAAATATGAACCTTATTGGTAAAGTTTCATAGTTGTATCGTAATTCATAAACGCGATTATCAATTTTGGAAGTTCAGTGAAGTGAATGGTTGTGCGAACACGATATACGTACAAGTACCTGTAATATAAACACAGATATACACAAATGAATGATAAAACCTTTTTGTAGTTTTATCAGATTGAATTTTGTATTTCAATTGAAAAAATTAAATAGTTTAAGAATCTTTATAACAATAATTTGCAAGCGTGTGTCGATGTGTCGTTTTGACTGTGTGATACATATTACGTACATACTCGTACTAGTGCAATCTGCACGATGTGTGCAACCGAGCTGCAGTTATCGATGCACTGACAAACTGCGCCCGACGAACGTACGAAATTGCTCAATAAACAGCGTGCAATTGTCTTAATACACGGCAGGTGACATTGTTAGGTTGTGCTTTATATAAATTTAGGAAAATTTAGCGATGGTGAATTGGTAAATTATTATCTTTAATTTATTTATTAGCTTCCAAGGAGCTAGTTATGAGTTGAAACTCAAATTATAGAAAAAAATTTCAAAACGTGGAATCTATAAGTTTATTTACACACGTAATTTGTAATTTATATTATAAAATTTGTATATTTTACTAGTATGTATCGCTTGACTTCAGTGGCAATATGCATTTGAATGCAAATCGCGTTGACAAATAGACCAGTGATATATGATCCGTTTCCGATGCATAGGGGGTGCAACTATGTGCACAACAGCCGCTAACTGCGCGAAATAAACTAATTCTATCCCCCTCCGCCCCTGAAGTCGCAAATCCGACAAATTTGCACACGACGAAAGTTCTCGCAATTTTCATACGTATTACGTATTAATTTATTTACAATCTTTACACAACATTGCAACGATGCGACAATTCTAATTGTTCGTACATCTTTTGTGCTTCAGTGTTTCATAATTCGCCACTTGCTTTGTTCATGAAATGACTCTTCATCTTGCTGTTTTGGAAACGTTTATTACTATTGGTATATTATTTGTGTCAGAAGATTAGTTAATGTGAGATAATTTTAATTTTATGATTTTTAATATTTAAATTAATTTACAATAGCTTTGTTGAGTTTTCTGCGTAATAATTTATTGGTCTAATAACGTTTTATAATAAAATCGATAGCAGTAGTTATCGTCCTATGTAAATATTTATTATGTAGCTCAAATGAGAACAGTTAAATTCGGAATTCGAAGAATGAGCTATCTCCAATAACTTAATCTAAACATACAAATATTTAATATAGCTATTTTCAATTGAAATATTTGTAATGGGATATTTTTTATTACATTTCAACAGAATATTAAAAAAATATTATGTATAGGGAAAGTTCAATCTATGAAATCGTTTCAAATTGTTTTCTTTTTCAATTCACCTTGTAAAATGAACTCGAAATAAAATTGTTCCAATATATGTACGTACATTAGGGTGGAGTATCAATGTATGGAACTTTTTTTTTTAGATAGTTATAAAAAGTTGCCTCCACGTCATACCTCTTCTGTCCAAAAAAATCTGCTTAATTAAAAATGTTTTTCTGGTCTCTACCAATACTTTTATCTTAATACTTTTACTTGTATGAAAATTTCCAATCTCTATAAATAGCAATTTTAATTAGCAAATTAGTATTTATTTTTACTATACATATGTACATATGTACTTTACTCATATATACTTATATTTACTCGTATGCCTGCCTCCACCGCGCTCACAAATTCACACTTATTTGAATAATTCAAGGAATACGTAAATAAATTAGATTTTTACAAAAAGTACTTATAATATTCAATAAAGTTAGGGTAATTTTATGAGCGTGTTATCAAAAATTTTGTATTCTGTGTTCAGATTTCGAAATTTATTGGCAAATTTTCATTTTTCGCCTTCAGGCAGTGGCCTGAAGACACAAAATCACAGATTTTTTTCAGTATATTTATGAGAATACGGATGATACAACGAAACTTTTGGTAGTTATTACAATGCCGATTTTTAATTTTTGCAATGTCGCTCCACCCTAATGTATGTACATACATATGTATGTATGTAAATGGCAATTGAGATCGATTTTCTTAAAACTTTTCATTATAATTTGAGGACGAAATAACATTGTCGCAACAGAGTTCGTTTTAAAATTTCGATTGAAAAATCAAACGCAATTTTAATGTTAGTGCAAGGTTAGACATTAAAACTCGCAAAGTTTAAAATTTTCAGTGCTAATTTAGGGGTGGAGGGTGTGCGGCCACCCGGCCATATATTTACCAGATAAGAGCCGGGGCCAGGCGGCCGAATGTAAATCATATATACATATTTCAGCTTCTTGGCCCGCTCATATTTATTTCAGCCAGTGAAGCAATCTCAATCTTATCTCGAACTGAACAATACTTAGCGGGCCGGGGCCGTGCAGCCGCCGATTTATGGGCGCGCATTGTCTTTTGCAGCGAACGAGGATTCGTCGGATCGCAGCATCCCAACAATCTCGTCGAGCAAAAAAACGTTACACACACAGGCCAAACCAGGGGGTGTTTGAACTCTGTTCGCCGACTTTCGAAGTCGTATCACTACATCACCACCACCCTCGAAGAGAAAGACGCTCGTTATCGTATCCAACTACTGCACATACTAACCATACAGAAAAATCAGTCTTCGTGTGAAACTTTTACACGCAGCCGAAAGAAAACTCTTTCACTTTCGAGCCATTTTCTAGAGAAGATTGTCTTTCCTTATTATTGTAGTAGAATATTAGTATTAGCCACACCTTAGTACGTAACCTAGTGAGTAGACGCCGGGTTCGTGAACGGTCGCTGGTAGTCGAGCCTGAATTTTTCAACATAAATTTGTATCAGGCGCGGTATAGCCGTTGGAAAAATTTGAATTATATTAAATTATCCTCTAGGTAACTTGTGTACGCTATCTAATGAATTTATTTGAAACTATGTACTTTCAGTATAAGTTGATGAAAAAAATAGCAGTGTGTAGCCGCTACTCACTATACAAATAAAACTTCTTTGCAATTTAAAGCAAGTGCAATGTACAAGAAAGAATACAGATGTGAATGTGAATATGAAAGAATTGTGTAGACAAATGTAGCGAAAGTTGAGGCGAGCAACACACACACACACACACACACACACATATGCATTTTGATAATGATTGGACTGATGGAACATGCTGTATTTCACAAAACAATAGTGTCTCTGTTACACTTGTAACGTGTACGCGCGCGAAAGTTATTGTTGCATGTTGTGAAAATTCGTATTATTCACCTATTCACAGACACTACACACGCGCAATGTGTATTTGTGTGTGTGTGTGTGTGTGTGTGTGGCTCGCCTCAACTCTTGTACCTGACGTCTAACCTGAGTGGGGGTACCCGGGGGGACGTTTCGTGTCGAAACATTTTTACTACACTGAGGGGCGGTGCGGGGCGCAGAGGGGACGCTCGAATTTTCGGGGCGGATCTCTTTCTCTCACGAACGCGAAAGAGCAAGAGAGAGGGCAATAGCCTACCTCCAAACTGAAGGAGGGGTGATATGCGTTACAGCTTATCGCTCTCTCCGTTTGTGTGGAACGTTGGATGAACCGGTTTTACTCTACCGAGCGAAAAGAAGTCTTACTTCAAAAAACTATTCCTCGGATTTTTCACTAAGCAATATTTTAAGGATGATGAATGATTATTTTGATGACAGTTTGTGAGTCTCCCCTTCCAACTTCCGATTATTTATTATTTTGATATTTAAAAATTACAAAAGTATAAACGAAACGTATGTGAAAATAAAGGCGATCGTTAAGTCGTATGAATGTATGTTTGGTTGAGTCCTTTTATAGCGTGTGGACAATAATTCTGTTTTATGATCATATTCGTAATTTATGGTCCTCTCAAGCGGTGCGGGGACTCCTCAGCCCCGGTTTGCGACAACAAAAGTCGGAGACGGTATTGTTAAGTTGTAATCGAGAAGACCACTCAAACAAGCGGGACCCCAAATAAGCCGGCAACTTCGCCGAGTACGTTTTATTGCCAGTTCGGCCCTGGTGAGAGGACACACCATGTAACCAGACGACGAGGGCAAATGGAAACGTGCGCCAGGGGTAGGAGAGGGTAGGGGAAAAACTTATTACAGAAAGTGGCATTTAATGTGCCGACAATATGAGAGTATGTATCATCATAAAGCGTTATATTCCTTTTGCCGAGAGTTGCCACGCTCATATTTCGGCCGAGGGCCATTTGCATCGGCTCTAAGGGCTGATTTATTCAAAGGAAAATTTTAAATTACCAACGGGCACTTTTCGTGGAATGCGACCCATTTTTCACACTAATTCCGCCATTGATTGCTTAATATTGCATGTACCTCACTGGGGACTATCCACCATTGTGAAAAACATCGACACACAAACATAAAAATCTGTTGTAACTATGTATGAGCGATTCACACATTTTTTGACCCGTTTTCGTTTTGATTTATCGGATTACTTGTGATATTATTCGAATGCTACTTTAAGTTGGTTATCGATAATTTTACTGAACATTCTGTATACACAATCTCTTAATACATAATATTTAATAGAAATATGTAGGAGAAGCATCTTGTACAGAGGTGTTTTGGAATAAAATAGACTGCCGGATGGAATTCGAAGTTCCAAAACTATTGAAAAAATCCTGGCAGTCTTAAAAAAACATCTCTGTACAGATGCTTAGTTAAGGATTATAATTAATTATCTTAAGCTACTATATTATAAAAATAAATAAATAATTTACTATCTAGATCAAATTTTGAGTTAGAACGATTTTCATTCAAAGTAATTCAGTTTGATGCTCACATGACATTGTCATTTTCGTTGGCGCACTGTGATCAAAATTCGGCAGAGCAACGTCTCCATAAAGGTGGATGGTCTATTAAATGTGTCTTTAACGATAAGGATTAATCATAGTAGCTGACGGGATGGAATATGAATGCGAAAATGTCGTGATTTCAATGTGAAAGATTTCAACATTGCATAAAGGAGGCCGTAAGAATGATGGATGAATGGAATTGGAAAGGTGGTTCCTTTCGTCTGACAATGACGCACGAAGATGATATGAATTTTGAAATAACCAAGAAAGCTTTCACGAATAACGCAATATTAAAATCAACTTTGATAAATATAACAAAATAAACATCGTTTCCCAATGATGAAAAATATATCATAACCCAGCTGAGGTACTTCAAATCTCATTTATTATGAAGGTGTACGAGCCGAGCACACGGCACGGGTCCGAAAACGTATTCGATGTAAAGGCGACCGACATGTTACGAACAAGTGCAAAGGTTCTCAAAGGTCCTACGTCGCACTGACACGACCCGCGACGAAAAGGTTAAGCGCGTTAAGGGAACGCAAGAAGCGAACCGTGCGCGAATAAAAGGGTTCGTTTTCGTGTACGAATCGAATTCGGATGATGGAATTTTGTTTCGCAAAATTGGCTCAATTCTCTGACAGTACACCGGAAGCGTGAATATCTAATCGAAAATATCTCCAAGTAGCCGAGCGTAAGAAGCACACGTGTCATTAGTCAAAACTGTCTCGATCCTAGTAAATCGATATGTTTGCATGGTTCGAGAAAGCATATTTTTAAAAACCGATTTGTGTAATCGACAAAAAATTGTATAAGAGTACCTACCCAATTGTAAGCACGAAGAGAGAATACATTCTGAGGTAAACAGATCAAGTCTTCCAGTTGTTTATACAAAAGGCTGGTATACATTGTACAGAAAAGTACACTCTGTAGTGAGAGGTTCGGTTCGGTCTCAAGATAAATGATGTATTTTTTGAGGGAGTTCTATTTTAAGTTGGTGTGTTTTCTTTTAGATTGAAATTTACCGTGAAAAACTGCTAAAGAATTTACCGATTAAATTCGAGTTCGGTTAATCTATTTATTTTTTTAAAGCACAACTGTGTGCAAAAGTTATTCGAATGAAATTTAATATGTATGTAATCAAATCAATAAATTTTCTCTAGAGCTGCGTCACCGTGTGAATGATGAGATTTCGATTAAAATGGACTATTTAATTACCTATTGAATTATTCATTGAAATTCCATAATTGACATATTATAATACGCCAGTGATTGATTAATGCTATATAATATTAATTATCTTTAAAATTTATTCATCTCTAATGACATTATTGATCAGCTATATCGTTTCATATTTAGAAGACGATATATGCATGTCATGCGACTGTTTTCATACATATGTGTATGGGAATGTTTTAATGAGTTGTATTGTAGATATGAATATTTTTTTGACATTGATTTTGATATTTGATACAAATTAATGAGAACTTTAAGTGCATGCTGTAAACTTTGTCATCATCAGGCATTGTACATATGTACATACATACATACATATGTACATATACATATCTATATCCATAAATCGTTTTTGATGTGACAATAGGAGAACATTTACGATATAATGCGCGTGTGCAATCTGAATAATATGACACGTTTTTGATTGTTTTCAGGTGTGTTCGGTGTTGGGCGTGAAAAGCAGTTTTCAGCAGGCCGTGTGGGGCAGTTCGACCCCCTCAGATTACGACTCTTATGGCGGCCATCAATCACCAGCTTCGCCCGGATACGGAAGAGGAGTTACTTTGTCAGGACAGGGCGAGGAAACCGTTCATAGCAACAAGGTACGCATATTCACCACTCTCGTATAATTAATTTTCGCCGAGTCTACTACGACCTTTTAAATATCGCGACATCATTTTGATGGACTCAATGCACTATAAATTATTTATTAATTCAATGTCGATAGGGTATTGAAGAAATTTTGGTGTTTATTTGTATGTTAATTCAGGCAATTTTGAAAGAACTGTATTGTCAAGGAGGAGATGGCGCAGGGGATGAAGTAGTCTCTGGTACGCAATACTAAATATTTGAAACGTAACAAAGATGGCTTCATCCGAAGCTAGCCTGGCCGTTTTCCCGTCCGTCCATTCTGGAAAACTCGCAATAAAAGCGTCCGTCCTTCCAGCCGCGAGATAAACTAAAAGATTTTCCCGGGCCACGCGTCCCGTGGGTTTTCCTCCGCGGCAATCAAATTTCTCAAATAGGTATGACCCTGCACCGCGGGGAATCACCCTCTGAGTGAATGCACAGTGACCCAAAACATGCATACTCTCAATAAATTATATTAATTGTGACATTTTGAAAATTTATAAATTTTTATTGTTCATTCAATTTTTAGGATAATTTTTTCTAAAATTTTGATTTGAATTTAACTGCCGATATAAACCCTTTGTTGTTGACTAGTCTTACGAAATTTAAATATTGACAACCGCCAAAAGTACAATTAAATCTTAGAATTATAAAATATTTAATGGTTTTGCTAAATATTTTTATATCTCCGCATAAAAGCATGATAATATTTTTTATGACAGTATTTATATTTTTAGGCAGGTGTTTGTGGTTTTTGGCACCCAAAGCTCTACGGACAATGGTTTTTCCTTTTCCATTTTCTCTATAGCTGCTTATAGGCATGCTGTCCACCCTCAGCCCCTACATTCCCCCACTTCTACACATGAAATAACATAATTTATTATATTGTACAATTTGATATTTTACGATCGGTGCAAGCGGGATCATGGGAGATACAAAAATGTATACAATCCCCAATATTGCCATTCCGTTGCCACTTTTGTTCTTCCATTGTGTCATGTCTTATTTCGTCGTTTCTTATCATGTCCTTCGTTTCGTCGTCTGACTTATGGCGCTCGATCACATGTAGGGTATAATATTTACTCGTTACGTTCCACTATATATATGTAGTACTCGGTTATTATTTTTTTTTTCGATTCGATCACATCGAATTATGATCATATGGTACATATGTAATGTATGTATGTACATATCTATGTATGTAGTGAGTGTTTGTTTGTTTGTAATGCACGCTCCGATTTCAACAATGTTTTGTAAATATTTTAACGTTTGTCCGATGTTGAATATTTAACGTTGAAAGCTTTATTGGGTTCAAAGTGTGCATTGTTATGATATCGGTTTTTTGTTTTATTCGTTTTGGGCCAAAGTGAGGATTCATGCAAGTACGTGGACGAATGCTGACCTTTCTGTGAATTATAAACGAGGTCCATGATTTGGCGATCAGGGTAGGGACCGGAGTCGAACGATGTTTCAATGGGACTCGACAGGTAAAAACGGACTGTTTTCACGAGTCTTTGCATTTTTTACTCGATTTTTTCCACCTAAAAATAATGTTAGGTGATAGACTTAACTATATTCACTTGATTTTTAAAAAAAATTCTTTCTGGAATATTGAAAAATAATCATTCTGAAAATTCCTACAATTATCTATGTTCAATTCCTACTTAATACATGTATGTACATATGTATAGGTATACAAATTTATTTTATTTTTCGTTTTATAATATTGAGAAACGTATGATACGTTGCTTACTTTTTTACAATCCTGGTCAATTATTATTCTGACAAATTATAATTAAAACACATTTTTGTATGCTTCCTTTCGTTGACAGGACATTTTGTTTTTGATATGCTCTGTGTTGTGCGAAACAAAATATTACGCGCTAACGCCGTTGGCTATACAGTATACACCCTTGTGTAATCGTCACGAAACATCTGATATTTCAGGCAAAACCCGAATATTAAGCTGGAATGTATACACTTTATTAAAAAATGTATTTTCAACGGCGTTTTATGAGTACCTACTGAAAAACAGACGAATTTTCCCGAACGCGTAATTGTATTTTTATTTTTCATTTTTGACAGGTATTTTGTTAGGTTAATTTTACAATAAAAACAATACTTAATCTATATATGTATGTATATATATTTAATAATTTACAATAACCCACCGTTCATACGGTTGTGCGATTTTTTACAATTGAATTGTTGGTTTATAGAACTATAGGTGTTTTATTGAGAAGTAAAATTGTTGAGACTAAATGTAGTTTAATACATTTACACCTATTTCCGGGAAGTTTTCTCCAACCCCAACCAATGGAACGTTATAAAAGTAAATCATCGGAAAAGCGCTTTTCGAAGTTGAGGAAAACCCTCAAGTCTAGTATTGTAAACTCTTTTGGCAGAGATTTGGTAGGGGAAAATGCTCACTTTTCTCGATAAGTCTCGCCCAAAGCTCTTCGGCAAAGGGAACGGATATATCGCCGAAACCCTTAAATCCGTTTTGCTTGACATATATCCTCGTATTGAATGCACGTAAGCAATACCACTAGTTTACCCTATATATGCCGTCACGTAGCTTTTTTCAAAACACGCGCCTTATAGAAGTTGATGCTTTTCAGACTAAAAATATGTACCCACTTGGATATTTCTGAAATATATATATTATTTTTGCAATGAATGCTTGTAAATTCTAACATAAATAAAGATATAAGTAAAAAGGGTTAATCGAGTAACATTCAACATTGGGGCAGTGAACCTAGTAGGACTTCAGAGCTCCAATACACACTTCAACCCACAACAACCCAAGGGTCCACTAACTCAAAATTGAGTCGAAGCCTTTTTCCGTGATTCAGCAGACGAAATGCGATATTGTCTTCTTTGTATTTATATTCGAATTACATATGAGATTGCTTTTACCATATATCATTTTATTTTGTGCAATCTATTAATATTAACTTACAAGTAGGTAGATAATTTTATTTTTTTTACAACGAGACATAAGAATTACTGGATAAGTGCAAAAAATTATTTGAGTAATAAGTTTTCTCGCAAGATTTATCTCGTTTCATTTGTACTGAGATTTACTTGGGTGATGTGGGTAGATACTGCGCACGTTCGCTTTATAGCCGCGCTAATTAAAACAACGGAAAACTGTTCTTTAAAACACCTGCCCTTCTAACTAGATTTCATTATGTTACTGCTAAGGCTGTGGTTCATCTAAAATATAATTTAATATTCATTATAGCTAAAAAAAGGTTGTAAGCAAAATACGAATCAAGTAATAATATCTATAAAACAAACTTCTTTGGCTTTGGAGCAGAGCGTGAACGTCGCCATGCCGTCTTTTAATAAATAATCACCTGTAAAAAGCGATTTCGCGTTATATTTTAGAAATTGGCTGTGTGATGGATTACAGGTGATGCGAAAATACATGTCTTTTGTCTTCCATCTATCTTCGAGCGTCTAAGAGGCTTTGAATTATTTATACACGTGAAAGCGTAGCGGCGTCTTTCGATACCGTCGTTCTCTGTCCTCGTGCTCGTACTCGAATCATTACCACTCGCGATTCCAATCCAACTTTCCCATTTGAAAAATTCCAAGTACGTATTTCGAACTCGAAATGGAAGTTTTCGCAGTGCGAATTCGGGATATTAAGAGTTATTCCGCCACCACACCATCACATCGCTTCAGTGAATTTATGTTAGGTGAAACAATCGACGATTCAACGGTTCTACATATATATGTACGTAATGATTATATAGAGCAAAAGTGCAATTTTTATAGTAATTAAAATATTAAGCGAACGTTATACTAAAATCAAAACCTTTGCAATCATAAATTCATATAGATGTGTTTCATTCGAAATTATATAGAGCAGGGGTAGCCAACTTGTTTGTTGTTGCGATCGATTTTTTTTATACCTATGTACATATGTATATAAAAAGTAGTCACGAGCTACCGAAAGTTTTTAATACTCTTTTTAAATACATAAAAAATTTGAATTATTTTTTGGAAAAATTTAATGAATAAAACAGAAATTTATTTATTTAAAATACATGGGCAGTCGGCATAGCCGATGTAGCCCAGGGGTGTGATATAAATTGTACATACAGTTTTAAATTTAACGGTTACAATTTTTAAATAGACATACATACATATGTAGGTACATATTTATAAAAGAATAGCTTATTACTAAAAGATTTATTAATGAGAAGTTTGTGTCTTCATATCTTCTACCAAACGTTGATAGTGGGGTATGTATGAAGAAAGAGAAAATCTCAGGGAATCAGTAAGCAAGAGCAATGATTAGCCTTTGTTAGCTTTAAATATAAAAAAAAGCTGATTCACATAAGTACATACATACATACATACATATGTGGATCCAAAACAAGAATAGATATACATCGGTAGTAATTACATTTTTAATATTTTTCCATTATAAGCAGCAAAATCATTATAAGCAGCATTAAAATTTCATTTTCTAGTATAGTTTTGTACACGTAGAAAATCTCAGAAACCTTTTTCGCAATATTTTTTTTATATTTAAATTGGCTTTAAATGGAAAACAAAGAAATATCTTCGATTTTTTTAAAAATCCTTGAATCTCGCATCAAAGTCTTCCATAACGATTTTAATTTCTACTGCTAAAATTAAAACGGGAATACGATTGGAAATGGTCATTCATATTTCCAAAGTGACCAAATTTATGTTGTTTGAGATCTTTGAATATTGGAAATTGATTTTTATAGGCATTAATGCTACTTAAACCATCTCACGTTTGTATGCTGTAATCGTATTATTTCTTACTTGCAGTCCTAAATTCAAAATGCTCAATTTATCAGTAAAATCTGGTGGATCACAGAGTTAACTTTTCAGTTGTCCTTCATCGATTTCAGATCGGAAAACACGTATTTGGAGAGATTTTTCACGAATCGAGTAAATATTATATCCACGATCTCTTTTTTATTCAGCCTCTTACTAGCTAAAATTTCCCGGTTAATTATACAGTGATAACTCAAAAACTATGGAAATCTGACATAGAGCTATAAATCCATTCACGTGGTCAATCTTTGACTTCGCTCCATCCGTTTTAATAGATCCGTTCTAATGAATAAGGGTACTTTCAAGACAGAAATGAAATTGTGAATCTTTAATAGCAGTATTAGTTTAATTTTTGTTTGTGAAGTCATTCATTTTTCATTTTTTAATGAAAATTGCGAATACGGCCTCGATCGACCTGTTGGCCACCCCTGATAAAGAAAGTCGTTAAATGACGGCGTTTGCGTTTTTTTACGTGGTTTCAGGGGTCGGTCGCATCAGTTTCTTACGTCAACCACGCTTCCGCGTAAATAAATGATCTATGTGGTCCCTCGCCGTGAAGTGACAGCGCAGGTGAAACTCGTGACACTTGGCACAAGCGAATTCCACGGCTTTGCAGGATTCGCTAACACACACATATGTATGTATATATGAAAACTGCCGTCTCGGTATCCGACGCGTTGACGTTTGACAGCCGGTTTTGACATCCCTCCGGTACACTGACAAGCCACTCACGCCGGGAAATGATTGTTTCATCCGGCCATCAGTCGGATTGAGAGCGAGGGCGAATGTATCCCGTCACCCACGCGTACGTACATATGTACATACATATACTATATGAAAACCGATACATTATATCATGATTTTAACTTACAATAAACAAGACTTTGAAGCGAGTATCGGCAAAAAAATTAAAATTAAAATTAAAAAATTCGGGTGTGGCCAACCCATGACTTTATCCATGTATTTGAGGAATATATGTATGTACCTATGTATGTATGTATATGTAAAGAGTAACGAAATTTTTTTTGAAACTTGATAAGTCAATCAAATTTTGCTTGAGCCGGAGAATATTGCCTCGAACGTAGCGAGCAACGAACGAACGCATTATATGTACATAATATGAAACAAACAATTTTCAACGCATACTGAAACATGATAAACCGTCACCTCTACTATACCGATTTTGATGAGTTTTTTTATAAACTCACCATTGCTATAAAAATTCTAATTTTATAATATTATGAAGATTCAAAATATATATGTACATATATTATAGGTATAAATATATGTACTACAGGTATTATAAGCCGAAAAAAAAAAAAAACAAAAAATCCTTCAAGAGTAAACTGCCACTTCCGGTAGACGGATTTTGACCAAAATTATAGAATTTATTTTTTAGTAACTAGATGTTGCTTTAAGGAATGTAATATTACAATATTATGAAGAGACCAAATATTTAAAAGGCCGAAAAAAATAAAAAAAACTAAATATCGTTCAAGAGTAAACTGTCACTTCCGGTTGGCGGATATTGACCAAAATCATAATATCTCTTAAACCTTGCGTGAAAATAATAGATATGAAATTTCAGCTTGATAGATGTGATAGTTTCGGAGAAAAAGATAAAGTTAAAAAGTACACCGACACACAGCCATACAGACATTTGCCAGAAATCATGAAAACGTGATCAGGAGATGATACCTGATACAAATTAGTCAAATTCTCGAGGTCGAATTTTGGCACGATCACAATACTTTATCCGATTAGGATAAAGTAAAAATAGTGTTGAGGCATGTCGACGTGTTCAATAACAATTATTTGTCGTTCGATGTGGGTCAATAGCTGAATTTGAACTGAGCGATGGTGGGCTTATGCGGGGAGTATATCGATCCGTCCCATTGTTGGCTGCAGACTCGTTAGTGATACGGTTTGTTAGAGAATACCTGTAATTTCAAGAGCATGAAAGCTGTTTCGAATGCATGCATATTTTTCAATTCGATTCGAAAACATTTCAAATTAATAGCTCGTCAAAATTACAATTGAATGCTATTCACGTACGCGTATATATGTATGTACATACGACTAGTTTCCATATCGTATTGACGATATCGTTATTCATATGTGAAAATATATTTTTCAATTCGTGAGATTAAATTTTATGCATAGTGTATTATGTACGTACATACATACATACATACATACATATGTAGGTTTCGTGATGAGTACGGTACATACTCGATCTCGTGATGTGCTTGTGTAAACCAGCATCGTTGGCGCATTTTCCTCCCTCTCTCTTTCCCTCCCGAGAATACAATGAAGTTCTCAGACCCTCGAGGCCCGTTTTAGAGGCCTGAGGGCTGAGGGCTAAGGACTGAGCTCACTGTGTGTCTTTCTCATTATGGCGAACGGCGATACATCTTGATTCTCGCCCTCGAACACTTCGTCTCTCCTCAGTGACGACCGTCTCTTTATGCAACATCTAGGCAGAGGTCCTTTGACACGCGCCAGATGAAAGGCTCGGGCCGAAAAGGGCCTCGGAAAAACAGCCTGTGATCACCGAAAAGAAAAACCACGAGAATTTTGCACGCGTCGAGCGGAAAACTCGTCACGTGAATATTGCTTCCCATGATTAGAAAGCTCGTCTTCTAACGATTTCTTTCCCTTTATTTATCTCTTTCATTTTTCGTTTAAAGACAAAATAAAAAAACCTCAATTTCCGATGAACATACGAGCATTCTACCTATATGTACATACATATATATTTTTTTTATATATGTATGTACATATGTATATATGTATATTTTTTTTTTACTACCATTATTTTATATATAATGTTTTTTTCATGTCTCGCCATAGTGACGAATTGGGGCAACCTGTTATGTCACTATGGTATAATTTGTAAATAAATAAATAAATAAATATGTATGTACATATGTATATGTATTTCGAAATAAAAAAATACATATTAATGTTTATTTTTATAAAGTAAACTAGCTGACCCGGCATGCGTTGCAATGCCCGATACCGTTCCCGTTCCAGATCCCGATCCGTTGCCGTTCCCGTTCCCGATCCGTTGCCGATGCCGATCCGTTCCGTTCCCGATCCCGGTCCCGGTCCCGATCCCGTTCCCGTTCCTAGTACGTTATCTGACGCGTGAGCAGGCCCGTTCCTGTTCCTGTTCCCGTTTTTTCCCGATTCCAGATCCCGGTCCCGTTTCCAATCCTGATCCCGTTCCTGATCCCGTTCCTGATCCCGTTTCCGTTCCCGTTCCTAGTACGTTATCTGACGCGTGAGCAGGCCCGTTCCCGTTCCCGTTTTATCCCGATTTTTTTTTCACAGGAACCATCCCCGGCATGATCACAATAAGTCCTGAAAGTTTCATCGCGATCGGTTGAGTGGTTTAGGAGCCCATAAGAGACAGACAAACAGACAGACATTGATTTTTATATATATAGATACATATTAGCCGCTGGCCAATTGCACACGATTGTATTGCAAACAGTGAGACCAATATCGAATTTGCGAAAGTAATCGTGTCATTTTTTAAAACAGTTTGGTGTGAAAATGAAAAAAAATGACAAAATGAAAAAAAACAAAATGGATACTGTTAGGAAGAGTGGAACAATTAAATCGCATTGAATAACCGCTAAGCACTTCCACATATTTTTTTGTTTGCTTAAATTAAAGTTTATTAAAATTTAACTTTTTTTTTCAGTGAACGTAGAATATGATTTGTATACAACAACTACATATGTACATACATAATATCCAAATGCATACATATACGTTATAAAATATGCACACTGAATATTATAAACGGTGATAATCCACCTATAGCTCATAAAATAAGTTGTTTATTAAAGACAGTGCTCGTATTAATATTTAATTTAATTAAAATCGCATCACCTTTATAATTCCTTTTATCTCAGCACTCTCGCAATCTTAATTAAAATTTATAAGGCAAGAAGGAGATTGAAAACTAATTCCTATGTAGGTATAATATGTATTCTGATCGTAAAAAAATAGTTTGGTGGAATATTTAAGGATTGGTGATTTTTTAAAATTTCTTAAATCACCGTTGATTTACGTATAATATTATTTTAAGATACATAAAGTTTAGCATGTTTGTTATAATGAAACTTGACTTTCTCTTATAAAGACGGAAATAAATCTCGAGTCATTAATTTAGTGTGCAGCCTCGCCAGTTGCACAAGAGCGATATGGGTGAGTTGTGACCGTCGCACCTAAGTTTTCAGCCTCGGAGTCCTCTGCTTACACGACAAATTAATACAGTTAAGTGGTTTGGAACCGTCTACTTCCAGCCAGACCATTTCCTTCCTTCCCTCACCGGGAAGCATTTGCAGTCTCCTAACTTAGTTATTGCCAACTTTGTGTATGCCATAGCGCCGCATTCACAATCGTCGTCGCGTAATGCATTCAGATCTGACTCACAAAGTTATCACGAATTACATATCTTCGTCAGCACGTTGGAAAAGATAATTTTAATTAATATCTTCTCAGATTTGCTAAGTGGGTTTTATGATACTATTGAACCGTATTACGAGTGAAATTATTTCGTTACAGGCTTCATGGAGAGCAGGATGGTCTCAATGGTCTGAATGGTCGTTGTGCTCGCGTCCTTGTGACGGTGGTGTTTCCAGACAACTACGACGATGCACATCTCGCGAAGGCTGTCGAGGAGAACCAGTACGATACAAAATATGCAATATGCAGGTATGTGTATTTATAATTCACCATTGCAAGGCGGCAGTTAGCTCCACTCGATATTGTATATAATTCTTGGTTGACGATGGGCGATGCGGCCGTCTAGGAAATGAAGGGTTGTAACTTTGCATATAATTTAAATTGCATAATCGCCGAATAAACCTTCGAGCTCTGAAGTATGAAAGCCTGAAATTGCATACTGCAACGTGGCGCACGTAGGTGGCTTACCAGGAGTTACAATGGCCGCGCCACTATGAATATGTAAATAACAGCAAAGAAAGCGGACAAGCTACCACTCCACCCCTACCGAGCCATCGTGGAATTTTGGATTACATGGAAATTTTTGTAAATAAGATTTTTTAATGAAAATTTCTAGAGTTTCAAGTCAATATCCTAGATATCTAGATTGATAGTATTAACGTTATTTGAATGTTTTCCTTATTGCCACTAGCCATCGCTATATGCTAATGCTGGGATTTATTTTAAGAGTTAGTAAGCCGTTTCAGAGTGCCTTGGTGTTTAGGATTCTCTACAAATCATTAGTACGGAGCATTCTGGAATTTTCGTCAATTATTTGGAGTCCTAGTAATAGAGCACACTGCTTAAAATTGGAAAGGGTGCAGAAAAAGTTTCTCAGATCTCTTTATGCAAGGCTGTATAAGAAATATCCGTGGCTGGCTCTTACTCTAGTGCATTTGTGTTAGCGTTTAATTCATTGGAGTCACGTCGACAGATTTATCTGGGAAAATATTTTCACAAATTATTGATCCGCAAATTCTTGATGAATTGGGTTTTGACGTACCAGGTCAGTTTAGGTTCCTCAGAGAACATAATTTGTTATCCACCCCGATGGTTCGTACTGACATGCTAGCCATGTCTCCCGTTGTAAGAGCCATTTAATTACTCAACCAGGCTGCCATACACATTGACTTATTTAATGTTAGTTATAATTGGGAGTTGGGAGGTTGGTTAAAGTGTTTTTAAATATTAGATTTTAATATTCCTAAATTTTGTTTTTGTTTGTACTTGCTTGGCCACAGTAACGATTTGGGAAACTGCAAGGTTACTGTGGTAAATTTTTGTAAATAAATAAATAAATTTCCTAGTTAAAATACTCAATATAATTTTGTCCTTATACGATACATAAAAGTGTCGAAGTTTTTACCAGAAAAGAGGCTATTTTTTATTATTATTTCACTACATTAGCATAATTGACCGTATGAAGATATTTTGTTTATGACCGACGCATACGCACTTTTTTTTTTGAGCGAAATTTATTCTCACGGCGTTTTCATTTGTTCATTGTGTAGTCAAAGTACGGATAACTTTTTATGTCGTTTCCTATAAATCTTTTGTTTGAATTTATTGTTCGAAAAAAAAACGTAAAAACTCGACCGCGGCAAACGTCTGAGACGCGCGCGTCTCGGTATCCTTTTGTCCGATCGCAACAAAAGCTGTATAGAATTTTTTGAAGCAACTCACACAATACATATGCATTGTGTTATATTCGCATTTAATTGAGTAAAACTGGAACGGTTCTGCGGCCTCCTTGTTATTTGCGTTCGAGGAGATGGTTGCGTTTCGAAACGGTTTTCGGTGGCGCGGAGTTATCCAGTTACCGGTTCGCATCAAAGTTGGTTGCGATTCGTCGAAACGATCGTTGGCATTTCGTCAGGTGGCTGCGGTTCTGATGGCCAACTTCCGGGGCTTTGGCTCGAGTTCGACTTTGCGAAATTTCAGATCGACCAGAAGCTGTGGCTTCGAACCAGACACCTAACCAACCTTGCACAAGTAGACCGCATACTAACCAACCGCCCTCGGCAACTTATCAACCCTTTGCGCCCGCCCGGGTCACAACCCGCATGCTACACATATCAAATCAAACTTTCAGCGTTACGGCCACCCTCAAAATGGCGTTCTTATACGTATTTTGCCCGCAAGTGTACTCTGAAGTGTAAATAAGCAATCTCGGTGGATGATAGCGTCGAATTGGATATGTTGTTCAATTCATAAGGCGCAGGTAGGGTACGTACCTACTCGAAAGTACGAATGTCTGATAAATATCCCAATTTGAAAGCACCGCTATATGATATAAGAAGTTCAACTCCTTGTTGTGTGTATATGTTCAATTTGGATATTCAATCAATTTCTTAAAATAATTCTACACTGTGTACATATATTTTAAGTAAACAAAAAGCACAATTCCATAAAACACAAGGAATTTTCTTTCTTGGAGCATGTGATGTTTTTATTGAATCAATTTATCAAATACATACATACATAATATTAACGAAAAGATTTACGTATGTATATATGAAATAAACGTAGATGTTTCATAGACATTTATGAAATATAATTTAGAAATCTTCGATTAACTTTTTAAGGCAAATCTTCTTAGTGCAAACTCCCAATATTGTCGCCTTATTATTGTATAAATCACTTTTTTTTTTTACTATTCTAGTTTAACAGTCAAATCAATTGCTTGAGTTGAATAATTGAAAGAAAATCGGAATAAAATTTTGATAATAATAATTTCAAAAATTCGGGTGTGGCCAACCCATGACTTTATCCATATACATATTTGAGGAATACAAAGAGTAAATAAATTATTTTTTTAAGTACGTAAGTAAATAAAACGCATTCCCACCAACATACATATACATATGTACATATCATGAAATCACTGTGTTGAGTGCCCGCGCGTATGTAAAATACGATCTTCGGCATATATTCAAATAGGAAAAACTACCACTTCCGGTCGGCGGATTTTGATGAAAATCTTATCAACTCTTAGATTTTATATGGAAATTATAAATATATAAAATTTTCAGCTTGATCGGATGAGTAGTTTCAGAAATATTTTGTGGTAACAGGATTTTTGACTTTTCTACAAGAAAAAATCCCAACTTCCGGTAGACTGATTTTATTGATTTATTTATTCGTAGCTACATATGTAGGTATTGCTTACTATTACAATATTATAAAGATACCAAAATAGGCCGAAAAAAATGAAAAAAGAAATCGCGTTCAAGAGTAAACTGCCACTTCCGGTTGGCGGATGTTGACGAAAATCATAATATCTCCCTGCGTGAAAATAATAGATATGAAATTTCAGCGTGATAGACTTGATTGTTTTGGAGAAAGGTTAAAAGCACCAAAAATCAAGAATAAAAGTACTACTTCCGGTTGGAAAAAATGTTTAAAAATTATATTATTTTGAAGGTTGTTACACATTTCAGCTTAATGTGTATCATAGTTTTGCTGGAAAAACCTTCCAAAGATTACACAGAAATTATGTGATTTTCCAAGGGAAGTACCACTTCGGGTTGACGAAAATTTTTGAAAGCCTTGTGGATTGTAATGGTTGGCACAAAGCATTTAAATATGAAGTTTCAGTGTAATAGAATAAACGGTTTTTGAGTTATTAGCGATTCTACACAAATACAGACATTTTCCAGAAATCATGAAAACATGATCAGCGGATGATATACCGGACACAAAACAGTCAAAATCTCAATGTCGAATTTTTGCATAATCACAATACTTTATCCGATTAGGATAAAGTAAATAGACTTATAGGTATTAATTTACTGAAAAATAAGTACGCCAATCGTGTTGATTTTACACCGAACGCTGCTAGGTGGGCGTGCGCCTTGATTATTATTTCAATGGGTGCCGATTCGATGTGTATTTTATGCATAAATGATATTATTCCACCTCATTATATATTCACGAGTGGGAAGGACCCAATATCACGTGTGCAACCCCCAGAGTCCAGGGATCTCCAAACCAAAGTCCGTACATATCCCAGCGGCCTAGTGGCATGCGCAATTCTATTGGTCATCCCCCACAGGAACTTGCACAGCGACCTTCACCCGTTTAAACTAAACCGCAACCTACCACCGTTATGCCGTACTAGTACATATTTATCCGTATGACTTATTGAATTAACTTTTTATCGCATCTGCAGCACAGCTCGCGTTATTCGGGGTGGATTTTCGTAAGCCATGCAAGTCGCGCCGTGGAGACCGTAGAGCCGTGGATATCTAGGGTTATGTTTACACGTAATTTTATTGTTGAGGTTAAAAAGGTGGTGGCCAACCGAGTCCTTTAACTCAACTGCCTACACACCTGGATGCTGTTCTAGTCTTGCTATCTGCTGCTTGAAAAAGTTTAATTCGGTCAGTAAATTTTGCTCGTATACGTAATATTTATGGGTGCATACATATTATGTAAAATGGTGCAAGTTCGTACATACGAGTATGTTAAGGCCGTTTATTATATTTTTTTGTAATAAAATTTAATTTTATGTCTGTCTGTTTGTTCCTTATATGTACATTGCCACACGGTTTGGTTAATCTGAATTATATAGAATTACTTTCTATTATCTTGTGGATTACATTTTTCTTTCAGATTTCCGCGATATAAAGCTGAGTTTTAATGACTCTAGCAAATTGTCAAGCTAAACAGGCTCACTATTGTTAGTGGAGAAAAAAAATAATATACAATATACATATATGTATGTATGTATGTATGTATGTACTGGAAAATCCTAAAAAACTGTTTACAACTGGAACACCGCTAGATATTTTTTAAATTTCATCATCATCATTTTCAGCCGTTCACCATCCACTGCTTGATGAAGGCCTCTCTAATCCTCTTCCATTCCTGTCTGTCTTAATTTCACCGTTTCCAGAATTTATCGCGTCCATCTGCCATCCATTCTTCTCGCTATGTGTCCAGCCCATTGCCATTTCAACTTTTTCACACGTTTCGCTATATCTGCCACCTTGGTCATGCTTCTTACCCATGTATTCCTCTTACGATCGCTTCTCGTTATACCGAGCATACATTTTTCCATGCTTGTCTGTGTGCACTGGATCTTGCGTAACATTCTTGAATTTAGCATCCACGTTTCACATCAGTACGCATTAGTCATATGCCTTCTTTTTTAAGCATAGCGGAATGTTGGATTTTTTTTTTAAACTTATAGGTAGTTAAACATAATACATAATTTACGATTTTTGTGCTAAAAGTCTGACTGTGAGACAAATTCAAATGGTTTGACGAATCCCATCATTATTATGACTCATCGAAGCAGAATTAAACTGTTCGTTCCTTTTCGATAATATTCTCGATTTGAATTCCTTTCACGTACATAGCCGAAAGTAACTCCAATGTCATAAATCATAGCTAAAAATCGTATTTCAGCAATAACGATTCTCAAGCTTATTATTTTACCCCTTTTGTTTCTTCATTGTTTATTTTGAACGATTTTTCTAAAGTACGTACGACGTTGAGAGCCTGTGTATATAACGCAGTCGCTTTACGATGGCAGCTCTGCGCGTGCAAGTGTACCTGCTCGAGAGAACACGTGTAGGGAAAAATGATTCGGGCGTAAAAAGGCAACGATGGGGTCGAAACGCGTGAAAGGATTTTCCCTTGTTGCCCCATAAAAATATTCAGCGGCCGAGAGGGGATTTTTCCGTATATTTCATTGTCGGTCGGCGGTGAACTCTCGCGTTATTTAGTTTTTCACAGCGGCCTCACTTCATCTCGCAAGCCCCTCCCTACCCCTCCAGTTAGACCAGGATATGCACGCGAGGCTTAACAGCTTCCCTCTAATGTAACTGATTTTTTACGTTCGTTGCCCTCTCCAAATGGTATATGTACTGTGGCGAGGTTTGCGTGTTTTCTTAATAAGTTAACCCTCCCATGCTTTCACTCCCCCGACCGCCCGCGATTAAGACAAATATGGGAAAAATGCCGGAAATACGCGCGAGGAATGTTGATTGGCCGCATCGTGCATTTGACGCGCCCAATAACTTAACTTCATGCGCTAAACTCTAGGGAAATTTTTGTCTTAATCTTGTTGAGTAATTTTGTAATCGAACTGCTTCATTTACAATTTGAACGTTCGTTCGTATAAAAAAGTATATTCAATTGTTATTTGACATAATCGGCGTGAAATAATATTTTCATAATTTTGACATGGATGAGCAAATGTGGTAAAACATTATTTTTCTATATTATACAATATGTATTTACGGCGATAAACTTATAATGATATGTTATATTTTATTTTTAAAATTTATATGGGTATCTGAAAAGGATGCTTTTCAATTTAAATAATATTAATTGGAAATCGATCTCGTTTGTTTAGCGAGTAATGAAAATGTACTCTAATTATGAATGAAACCCTTTAAATTAATAATTATTTCATCGCATCGTAGGTATTTAAAAATATTGTAATTTTATAAAGATTACAAATGTAGATATGTAGTACATTTTTAAACATAAGAATTTTTTGAAGGAACAATTGAGAAAACATATTTTTTGGTGTTATTGTTATTTCGTTTCGTATTATAAGACTGTTTTGAAAAATTTGCGTCCTACATACATCCCCCGGGGATTTGAAATGAAAACATGTTTTTTCATAGAGATTTCCGATTTGATTCAGACATTGTCCAGCGAATCACGTGTGCCGGAATACGGGGCTGAAGGCAATACCATTTTGGGGGTAAGGCCGTACCAAGCAGCCAATAAAATATGATATAAAAGCCTGAAGGGTCGCGCGTGAGCCTCCAAGCGCGAGAGGATGATTTCCAATGGAAACTAACCCCCTCTCACACCACCCCGACCACACTGTGGATCCATCCAATAGGCTTAATGTCCCATGCGACAATTTTTGAAAATTCTTATGAAAGAAAAAATAGCACATTTACCGTTTTACACGTGGCCGTGGGTTGCAGACGGCAAACCCAATTGACAAATAGATTTGTAATAAATGTATTTAAATATACTGCCACATTTATTATTATTTATTTCCCCACCGAATCAAACATTTTTTATGAATATACAATACTTAGTGACATAAATTCGCCAGTTTGGTAAATTTCGGTTACGAGCTGTTGCTAAAATGTTCGCCAATTTGCTACCGTACCAGATACACGTTCTATTGATCTGTACGATTACTCTAAACGTGCTCTACTTTTGGGAGAAAGCCGTTGTCGATTGGTCGTAACTACTGCACATGCTAGCCTACTAATTGGAAAATGCATCGGCAAAAGTTACACTAAATGAAAATCGTTACTATACTACTAGCTAACGTGCACGGCTCGGCTCATCTTGCTTTAGTATTCATGCAATATATGTATACATTTTAAATATTCTAAATATGCAATCGTGTCATTATAAATGAAAAATATTAAAATGAATGTCGCGTGTGAGCGTTATAAAATGAAACGGCTCATACATATGTACATATGTATGTACATATATATGCTATCGACAGCTTTATTTGATTTTTTTTTTAATATAAATCGTTCTTTGGTTGACTTTTTGATATATTCAATTTGTGTCGATATTTTTACATCAGTTATTTTTCTTATCGGCTCGATTTAAAACCGTATGTTTGTGTTGTGTGAAAGGCAAATATTTCTGGGTCGAAAGGGTAGTCAACAGTGGTTGTGGTCCCGCGGGCTTCACCCCTGGATTATTATTCATAGTTGGACGAGAGGACCGTGTCCGACATATTATTGTATTGTCACCGTATTCACCCTTGGGGACGTTTGTGATCTGATAGGCAAACTGTTCCGTGAGCTCAACACCCTTCGGGGGAATCCCTCCGTAATCATCACGCCTTATTCAGATTTTCTACAAGGTAAACAGCTATCGGAAAACGCCTCTTGGGATTTCGACATCGTAAAAATTCCAAAATTCCACACCCATACATATGTACATGCCCATAAATCGCACGAAAAATGCAAAAAAGTATTGCACACGTTCCTAAATTTTGAGACAATAAACAAACATTCGAATTTAATATGGCATATCTACTCGGTATATGCATAGGGTACATATGTACATATATAAAACGTACGTGTAGATTTCATTATTTCAATGTTGACATTCAATTTCATGCGAGTGAATGCATTCAAAATATTGACCAACATCAAAGTTATCGAGAGCGGTCGGCGAAATTTGATAATAGCAGAGATGCCGAAATGGTTCGTTTGAGTTTCAAAGCTCGTGTCTACACGCCATGAGCATACGTATGTATGTACATACAGGTTGATTCATGTAATAATTTTTAATGTAATATTACCACTAACATTTATATTGAATCGTGATATGTTAACAGGTACATAACTTGGCGATGTGTATTGTTATTTTCGGTCATTGTGCGCGTTTCGACGATGTGTGAACAAAGCCTTGACACTATCTCGTATTTAATTATTACATATGTGCGTTCGCTCCGTTTCCGGTCAGGTTATATGTATGTATGTATGTACATACATAGACGACGCTGCGAAATAAATAAAATTGCTACGATTTCTGGGGATTCTGCGGTAAACGATTGTTTAACGACCGGACGAGTCGAAAATTTGTGCGCAATCGTGTCACCGCGACCGGAATAAAGATAAACAGCGACACGCGAATAAAAGTGGCCTATATTCGCCTGCTGTCATGTTTTACGTGTAACACCCACCCTCGCACTGAGGTGTTATGAAAACGAGCGCTAAAATTTACTGCGTGCCTCGCAGCGAAGGGGTTAGAAACCGACACCGCAATTTCCACCCTTTCGATTCTACGAAAACACTCGCTATAATTTCTGAGGGATTCGTATATAAGCCGTCGACAACTAATTATACTCATTCGTGCACAATCTTGGCTTATTAATGAATTATGTATGTATTATTCACATTGATTTTATTTTTTTAATATAACAAGCAATTCAAATATTGACACAGTTTTCGTAGCAACTATTACTCGAGTTGAAATATTTTGAATGAAACGAGCTATAATCGTATTTACATATGTATGTAACATCAGTCACAGCTACAGCTCATTGGTAGAGCCTTGGACTCATAGACGAAGCTTCGAGGTTCGATTACTGATGCGGTTGAAAGATTTTCTCGACGTTTTTGAGTACTGTTTTGATTTACATACATACATATCTACATACATAGATCGGCTGTCGCCTGTGAGAATTTGCGTTTATCCGACTTAATTGTAGAGAAAGTTATATACAAAATTTGGCACTACGTAAAAACAGTGTAATTTCTTTGCCACTCAATAGGCAACGAGATAGTATATGTATAGGTGGGACCGCACTAGGCGGAACTGCCCTGCGTGATACGGCACGGCCAAAATATGGTTTGTATGAAATTGTATGAGATAGACCGCACTACAACTGCAGTTCAAGTGCGACAATTTCATACAAACAATATTTTGCCGCGTCGTGTCGCGCAGTGCAGTCGCAGTGCAGTTCCGCCTAGTGCGTTCTTACCTTATACATATGTATGTACATACATGTAGGAATGATTTTTGAGTGAATGTGGCGAGCAGGCATGCGAGGTGATGAGAGCGCTAGCGAGGGTGCGAGGAGCTGTCAGTTGTCCTTTGACGACCCGGTGAGAGAGATGTGCGTGGAGACTAATAAACAATGAAGCTTTGCAAACACGCCATCTATTATTTCCAACGATCGCCAGAAACCAGATCGCACATATGTACATGTGTTGGTATTATATACCAATAACTGATGAAATGTTATGAAAAAGTGGAAAAGGTTTTAAAAAAAAGAAATATGTAATGTGATATTTGAAACACTGCTCGTAAGTCTACATTTAAGTGGTACGTTTTTGATGACTTTACGGCAGTGTCTCGCTCTTTTCCTTCTCGTATCTCTCCGTGTGTAAAATAGGTTGCGTACCCCTGCCGGAAAAATATACTGCGGTCGTAAACACGCTGTCGGACGGGGTAGTAAACACCGGTCTGCGTATCCGTGGACATTTCAATTTGTACCCGTGACCGAGGCTACACCCACCCTATTCCCTTACCCCTCCCCTCCCCTTCCCCTCCCCCCGAAAGATTAAAATCTCTCGTTGATCTTTTATGTTTAATCTATTAGAATTACGCATTGAACAAATGAAAACTGTGGGTGAAAGGTGTTCAATTCATTTCTTAGTAAATTTATTCAATCATAAAATTTGAGAACAGCCTGTACGTAAAAAAAAATATTCACGTTGAATGTCTATTCGAAACGGTGAAACGTTTGAGCAGTTACGCATGAGTGACAAAATTCTTTGCTCGTGTAATAGAAAAATTCGTCGTATTTTGGAAATTTTTTGTGATATCATTCCTCGATAAAAATGTGTCATACTCGTACATGTTTCAACATAAAAAATAGCAGAATCTTCATTCATCGCATCCAGAATATTTACTTTTGTTGAGGATATATCGATGGGTTAGTGCGCAGATATTGTATGTCCAGTTTTGTATGTTTTGAGAAATTTAAGATGCTGGGATGATTCAGATTTATGTATATCAGATCCTTTCCTAAAGTGCAATATTCTAAAACTGGGATGAATTATTTAAAGTTTTATGTAGGAGTGATTGGACATATGTACATACAATATAATTGCATAAATGACAGTCTGGATTTGGACATGTTACATTAAAGCATGAATAAAAGTTGCATAATATATTTATATAATTTTTTTTAAATATATATTTTATATACATACATATATTATATCAATCACAATGCTTCTATGTAAGTAAATGTCAAAACTCAAATGTCCTATGCTGTCACTGTGTGAACAAGAATTTTCCTACAAAAATGTTGCATGTTATGTATTTGTATAATGCAAGGCATTCAAATATACGATTTGGAGATACAATACTTTTAAACATGAAGATGGACGTTTTGTGCATGATAACTCAATTTTGGTAAAAACTGGATATACAAGTCTGTGCACTGACCCGTCGATATGTATGCATTTACAATATTTAAATTGCACGATTTTGAAGTGATTCAATTGTGAATTTATTTGGGAAATGAATTCGAAAATAATCACGAAGCTAAATTTTAATCGCGTATCAATTCAATATTCGTACCGTGATTTCAAATGTAAAAATGTTGTGTGTGTGTGGAAAGGTCCGTTTTATTTTTCTCGCGAGCTGGCGACGCCATGTGACTTCAAAGAAAAATAGCGTCTTTTATATACATAAAGAGAGGCAGTTTAAGGGTGAACTTTGGGTATGCAAACGCTCTCAGCCTCTCCTTTGCGACGCCTAAAATGAAGTCGACTCACCGTGTGCCAACGGGAAAAATCGATGGAAATCAAATCATTTTCGTTTTTCCCTCGGTAAACACTCAGTCCGTGTCAGTCGGCACATTTTCCTCGGCCGCTTCCGTACCAAACTCGCACATTTTCAATGGATTTTCCGTGTTTCTGAAACTATTCACGTGTCTTCTTCTGTACACAATCTGACGACAATGTGTGCGGGTGTGTGTGTACAAAATATGCGATCGTGAGTTTAAATGATGAAGTTTTCAATCATTTCACGCCATCTGCCAATACATCTATCTCTCGATTTGCAGACGCTCTTTATATCTTCCGCATAACGAGGTGTATTGCATGTATATTTTAGTTGATTTCCCGGCTATGAAGAAATAAATGTAAAAAATAAATAAATATTGATACTGGATGTGTGTTTGTGGCGTGAATGTGATAATATTATTCGTAAATAAAGTTTGAGAGTCGGCAGCGATGTATTCGAAGTGTGCCGAAAGGCTCGCGTAATTTGTTGGTTTTTCTTTGACAAAAAAAATGGAAAACTATTTTTCTTCTTCTTCATTTTTTCCTTTTGTTTTTAGCTTTCTCCCCATTTGTTTTAACTGTTTTTTTCCTCTTCCTACGAAATTGGAAGGATTGTAACGTTGCCAAAGAAGAAATTGTGTTCTGTATTTCATTATTTAAATTGGACAATAACGTCTATTCGCTTTTCGCTAGTTGTATTTTTTTCCTATTTTGCAAACATCCGATACAAAATCTGACGTGTGGCTTTATTTTGTAACTAAAAATTTTATCTATTTGTGCTCAAGTATAATTACATATAAAACAAACTTAACTAAATTCAATAAAACTGATACTTGTAGAACCTGTATCAAATATCATTATTATTTCTAAAATATCATTGAATAATATGATCATAATTTTGAATTAATAATCTAAACTTTCCAAACCAAATGCAAATTCATTGTTTTGAATGAATATAAACTGGAATAAACCATAATAAGCCGTTTATTATTATAAATAAACGGTTTATTTTTCAATTTGAATTTCAACTCATTTTACGTGCGTATTCAATGTGATTTTATATTTTCGAGCAGAAAGACTCGATAATAATATTTTAATAAATAAACTTTTGTAGGGTATAATCTAGTTCGTAATCTGAACTACGCACTCAATAGAAAAAACATAATATTTACATTATTATTCGCAAATTTTTTCTCTTAGAAAATGAGGCGTGAAAGGCAGGCATCTTTACACGACCTTTTATCTGTTCGTTGAATATAAAAACGGGGAATGATGCAGCGTTAAGTAATGAATAAGGCTGTATAACATCGAAGATCCTCCCATTTTCCAACGATCATATTCTTCTGTGCGCGTCACTTATAATAAGTTTCGACGATCAATCAAAGCGAACTTTCGTTGGGAGGATTTCTTATACAAATATTATTACGCGGCGCTTTTCAGCGCTCGGTTTTTCCCGTGGAAGTGAGAGTAGAAAAGCTCGCTGAATAAGCTCAGACTCAATCCATTAGGCCAAGAAGCGGCTGGCAAGAGGAGGAAACAATGAAAGAATTTGAATACCCGGCGGTGGTTGAACGAAAGACTTACTACAAATAACGGGATTCATGAATTTCCCTTATGAAAGCACAGTCACTGTTTCAACTAATTTTGATAATGCATGCTGAAAAAAGAACTCATTCATTTCATTTTTGCCCATTAAAAATACCCCAGTTGGCAGTTACACAATTCAAATTCCAAATTATTATTTTCCGGTTAAATGAATTCAAAGTTGGTATATCGATTATGTACGAGTATTTACTCCTATTTACTGAAATTTTTAAAGCATAATTGAGAATTGAAGAAAAGTCAAAGTTTCTCTTTTTTTAAATTTTATGTAATTGTGTAATTGTAAAATTTTATGTAATTGACCTATTGTATTCTGTGAAAATTACCAGTATATATGTATGTAAACATTTCAACTTTGTAAAAGATGTTACATTTCAACATGAAAAATTTACGTGACGGCAAACCCCGAAAAATGATTTATTGTTCAAGCTTAACTGCTTCTTACAAGTATTTCGAGACTGTAAACTTTCTCAAAAGTCAAAAAACTTGTGCACTAGCCGAACGTAAAATTTTTCTCTCGATTTCTACTTACTATTTAGATAAGTTTCAGTGACTTTTTAAACTTTACACCTGGTTTCACGACAATATAGGATACCAGTTTTATTTCACGTCAAAAATGGAAAATCAAGAGAAATGTTAATTCTATAGTTAAATAAGATAACTACTATCTAATCTTTCTCTTTCTTTCATTTTAAATGTTCTCATTCATGAAATGATTAGATATGTATTCATATGTCCATACATATTTATGTATATCCCTTCCCACCTTTTTTCCTCTCTTCAATCATTAATAAAATAGTTTTATTAAATAATAAAAAAGAATCACTAAAAATCCTAAGCCTAATTTTTGTGCAAAGCACAGCTTTTTGGATTTGCTTTTATGTGACGACACAAAACCAATTTCATCACTGCAATAGCACAGCCCGAAGCGGTTAAGCTCAAAAGAGCTTTTGGCCAATTCTTATATATTTTCTTTGCATTTAAATATCGGGATATTCATTTTGCTCTCATTACATTATTTACACATCGTACATATGTGTTTAACGAAACATAATAATTATAATGATTTCGAAAATGTACATTCCCACACATTATGCACTATTAAATTTAAAAAGTCAAAATGTCGAGAGGTTTTCGTAGAATTTTCTGAAAATGTTTTCGATTCGATGTATGTATTTGATTTGTTACCTCTCTTATTCTCATCTATGGCATAAAAAGCATTTCGTGTTTTAAAAACGAACAGCCTTATTACTGCGAGAAAGACGTTGGGGTTAAGAAACTGACAAATTTGTTAGCGTATCAGTATGTATTCCGCGCATGCGCTCATCTTTGCACCCCACCTTTCGATAACACCTTATATTTTTGCAGCCCCTGAGCCATTATTTCGTATAAACCAATTTCGCTTGACATCATTTATTTTTTTCCACGTCGAAAAAACAGGCACATCCTAACTTTACTACACAGATCATTGCAGTATGTACCTACATACATATATGTTTTAATAGTATGTACATACATACATATAAAAATCTAAAAAATAAGTCATCTTTAAATGAATATGATAAAAACACGTAATTATTTTCTATGATCAAAAACAACTAAGGGGTGAATATGCTGAGAAGTAGGTTAATTGGATTTGTAATTAAAGTGCAGCATCATTATTACTTCACCGCGTAGAAAAAAACTGATAATAATTACTCGTATTACATATAAAACAACATACTTTTTTTTAATAGTATAAATATTTTCAATACATTTTATAACTTTTATAAAATCTTATTGTGATAAATTCATGATACATTTTAAATTAGAATATTCAAGCAAAGGTTTCTATCTATTTTCAATGTTTCACATATTGTTTATACAATGTTTGTTTCGTGTGGTGAGACGTCGCAGTATCAAACGCGCGTGCCAACTTTGAAACAAACATTTAAAAATGTACGAATGAATTTCCACAAAACCGAAAGCTGAGAAGGATCTGGGGTGCCCCAGCCCGATTTTATTTTCCTGAGTGATTTATTGTTTTTACCCTGAATGCGATGCTTACTTAGTATTCTTCAGTCCAACGCCGCATCCATTTTTCTTGGGCGGCTGAAAACCCTCCAACCGTGTTTGTTTTTGACTGCCCTCACTAATTTGCATGATATGTTCAAGTGTTATAAAAAAATGTATATATTTCGCCTACTTATACTATTTATGATTGAATGAATTTTAAATTTTATATGTACTCGAGAATTTCATATTTTCATTGTTCATTTTTGGTACTAAGTAAACACTCAACTTAGTTTTCCATCTTGATTATTTTAAATTATTGCATCTATGGTAGTTTATTTTCCCAATGAAGTAATTTTAAGTAATTCCTTATCATTTTTAAATTAAGTGCACAGATTTCACGCATTAAAATAAAATAATATATACACGTTTATTCGTGTTCGAAGAAAGTTGAAGAAGTGGGCAAATTTTTTCTCGCACATCCGTAGAGCTGGCATTTTCGTAGAGGGGAGTAGTCGTAGACTGCCATAAATCAAATAGTCTTTGGCCGAAGGAAGACACTTTGGCAGAGGGGACTTTTATTATTGTTTTCTGCTTATAAACTCTTCGTCGGACTTCCTAAGACCTATAATGGAAATATTGCCAGAAACAATATTTCCTGTCACATAGCCACTTTGGGAATTCTTTTTTCGTTGTCGTGATCAACAAGGAAGAAATTGTTTTATCATTTTTCAAACTATAAAGCAATAGATTAGTAAGTATTAAATATTTTAATAGGAAATTCAGGAGTGAACATAATCTACTTACATGACAAGTTCTAGCTGACTATTCTCATATAATTGAAAGCATTTTAAATGTACCGTAAGATGCTCGATTTCCGTGACGGCGTTTATACTAGACCTTTATTTATTCATATACATACATATGCACATATTCTTAAACAGTTAATTAAAGAGAACCGGGTGGTATATTTATTACTACAAACATACATACATATGTACAGTGCTATTATACATACATAGTTCACCGTGTGAGCGAAGTCAAAAATAGTTCTCATTATTCAGTTTCGTTCAAAGCTTATATTAGCAGTGTGCGCTGAAATTTTGATTCGCTATTCAAGCAACGAACGTAGTTTTATACTCGATGAAATTCAGATAAAGGGATGCATTTGAGTATTGAACTGAACATTGGATTCTCTTCAAGTCATGCATATAACAAAAAAAAAAAAACGATTGATTCAAAAAGTGGAGAATACTAGCTCATCGACCTTCGGTTGAATTTAGTTAATTTTTTCATCTGTGATTTTTTTTTTTATTTTAATATATTCATGTATTCTTCGCACAATTGAAGGGGTGCACAGTTTATTCACGCATGATGGATTATTGTTAAATTGGCGCGCTTCGTGAACAATTGCCATATCATGTGTATTTTAAAATATTCATTCGAATACAAATAGCGATGAGATTTGGCGTGGCGATAAGTTGCGTTCGTGCAGGTAAAAGGTTAAATGAAATCGCTCTGTATGTATTGGCTCGATTAGTTTACGTATTTATTGCATACGTGAGTTCTGATTTCATATATGTATACATGTACATACATACGTATGTACCTGTATGTGTATTATTTAAATTTTCATATCTCTCCATCGGGAGATTTCATCGCGTATACATACATATATGTACCTACATACATACGTGCGACCACATTTGTGTTAACATGCCGCAATTTATTCAAATTAATATAAGCACCTATAAATTTTTACCCGTATAATACCTACTATAAATACCGATAGATTTAAAATGTTAAATTAATGAATATCTACGGTGCGTCTACTTTCAGTCAATTTCCATTCAGGTATTATTTTAATTATAAGGCCGAAAACCCATATTCTCACCGTTGAAATCATACGAATTTTAGAATTTGGTCGCTCTATGTAATATTCATGTGTTTGCAATGCACGAATTGGATTCGGTTGCCACGTGGCCCTTACGGGCCCGCCCTGTATAATTAATTTTCAGCCGCAGACCAAGTGGTCTGTTAAAAATAGGTCGGGTACGTGTAACATCTCTGTCACTATGACCTTATTATGGCCGCTGCAGCTATGGATAATGATTATACTCCAGTTGGTTGTCGAATACTTCAGAATAAGTGTCCAGTTATACATATATGTATTAGATATATACAAGTAGATACAAAAACGATACAATTTCTTTAAAAAAAACAGGTATCGTTTTTTTGTGTCCATCTGTATATGTAATTTTGAATAAGTAAATTTAACCATTGAGTTTGACCTGGGCTAGGATTTCAAATATAGATTTTTGGTTCTTAGTTCAAATTCCAAGCTTTGCTCACCCCCTATCATCGTATAAAAGAGCTTATCCGTGACTTAATTAAATAATTTTACACTCTCATATTGAAGGCTAAAATTTGTACCTTTTTGTACGAATATTTACATATTGAGCTCACTAATTTGAAACGTTATATAAATATAAATCTATTTATATTTACCGGTTACGTGCTGCCATCGATTATACATACATATATTTAGTTACGTATATTTTGTATTTTAATCTTAGTTAAATCTTGATTTATTCGAAATGCTTTATTGACATCTTCACCTTCCATACCTTCACTTGTACTTACCCTAATGAAAAGCTCGTTATATAGATTTCCGTCAATCTGATACTGTTTACGAACATTACCTGAAGTGCTATAACAGAAATAGTTTTATCTATATAAAATATTGTTAATAAAGTGAAACAATATACGTAATCGATGGCAACATATGTATATGTATGTATGTTGTATGTATAATATGACGCTTGACATTTTTTGAACCAGCAACTCCCTAATGAGATTTTTTAATTTTCCTTCCCCCATTCAATTATCGCAATAAGAGCGCTGAATCTTGACCCGTACAATAGTCGTCATAATTAATTATTCATTTCGACCTTGTTTTACTTTTAACTTCATCAATTCAAGATCACTCCTGCGAGACCCACTTCAGATGTGCGCCCGTACACTCTTTTCTCGGCAACGAACGAACCTAAGGCTATCTTTCCGTATACCCTAATTGAATTACTTTCCATTCTCTTCAAATAATTAAATTGTTTCTCTTAACTTTCGTTCGATTGGACCAAGTCCATCTTATCGTACATTTTTATTTAAATGGATCCGAATCTCATTGCAGCGATCAATTTGCCCCGGAGCCAACGGCTCAAGCATTAACGACACAATAAAGTTTGCGCAAATTCCTTCCTTTGATTTTTTTTCATCGACGCTTCTTAATTCTCCTTTTGATGAATTGTCCGTAATTAGGGCTTTTCTTACAAAAAATACATAGCAATTATTTTAGTATGTTGATTTAAATTAACAAAATTTATCACCATCACTTCACATACAATTACACTACAGTGGAAGTTCCACGAATGAAAGCTCTTCGTTTTGTAAGTAACGTAAGCCTTTCAGTGTCGTTTGTTTTCAACTCTTTCAGACACCACCAAAGACATTCTCGCTTTTGGCCAACTCACTTGGAAGGTTTACTTTTGTCAGGCGTGGGTTTTCCCGGAAGCGATAAGCACCTACGAGTGATTATTGCTTTGTGTTCCTCCGGCGAACGGAAGTAAATTAACCTACAATCAACGACGCCATTGTATCGCTCGGTAAATATGACCGAAGGAAAACTCTTCTTTTTCCATTTCGAGCTTCTTTTTTTTGCCTCCTTTCGTCGCTTCCGATTTGAAACAATCGCGAGCGCCCTAAGACTCACTATCGCATTGTTTTCAATGCCCATTGTGAAGGCGAACCTCGTTGGAAATTAATTTTATATAATATTTGAATACTTTGTATGTTTTATGGGGAAAATATTGAATTTTTCATAACAATTTATTTATTTTTATAGCCGTGTCCCGATAGCCAGGACTTCAGGGCTCATCAGTGCTCCGCATACAACCAAGTTCCATATGAAGGAGCCCTCTTAACGTGGACTCCTCATTATGAAGAAACCGAGCCCTGTGCCCTCACTTGCAGAGGGCTTCCACACGCTCACCCTCAGGTACTAGAGACTCGAATGCGAATCATTAATAGACTCACCGCCACACAAACAATATTACTAATAAAACTTTTTAAATAATTAAAATTTACAGGACGGTCCACTGCAACTCGGAGAAGCCGACGAAGAAGCTGTGGTCGTCGCTCAGTTGGCAAGCAGAGTGCAAGATGGAACGCGTTGCAGACACGGAAGCCTCGATATGTGCATCAACGGAAAATGCCAAGTATGTTCGATCACTTTCGCTCGCGAAACGAATCTACGCACACATATAAAGTGATTTATCTCACTTTGGTCGCGAGTTTACAACCGAAATATCCGGCAGGTTCCGCGCGTACCAAAAATTTATATCTTCCGTCACGGATGACATATAAAAAATTCATATTCCTTAACCTACGTAACATGTGACAATGCGAGCGCTATGTTTCGTAAATATCCAATAAAAAATTCTTATAAAGAAAATATGAATTACGGTAAGGGAGAGGAGGGACGGGTGAAAGTGGGAGGTTAAATTCCCTCAACGGTGTACCTACTGAGAATCTCCCCGTACCTGTATAGCGTATATATTATTTAAGAGTGCGCACGTACCGTTGAAAATGCCGAAAATTTTCGTTACCTATATTTTCTTTTATATTTGACGGTAAATATTTACGCACATACATATACATAGCATCGGGCGTGTGTACATACATACATACATATATGCAAATGTAGACGATTTAAGTTGTTTTATTCGTTTTAGAAACCGTTTTACGTCGACCCGTCCGTTTCGCTTTCAGCCGGAATATATCACCATCGGGACAGTCGCAATTTGATTTCGTAAAACATAAAAACCCTTTTTCATTTCACACGGTACAGGTCTTTCGCAACATTATCTATTTACTGCACATTTACGAGCTCACCAATAATTCACGAGTGCGTGAATAATGTGAACATTTCAAAGAATAAACGGTTGACGCAAATTTAACTTCCGAATTTGTCCAAAAAGGACTCGACCAAAACTCGATGTAAAATAAATACATATAGTGTTCCTACATTTGTGTATTATTTTAATGCTTCAAAATATTTAAATTTACATATGTATATTCTAAAAAAATTATTATTTCATGCTAAAAGAGTCAAACTAACAACACGGCAACCAATTATTTTTGATGCGCAAACAAAGAAAAATTTTGGAATCCAACTCACGGTTCTATTGTAATATAATATACATGTGTATTAAATATTATTTCAATTACTATTCGAAGAAATTTTATTTCTATAACAAAATGTTTGCTAAAAATAATGTATTAATAAGGATGGACTTACATATGTATGTGTAATGATTTGGTTCACTTTGGCATGGTTTGTTCCACACAATGTGTATTTACTTTTTTTTTAGACATTCTTCGGAGATTGATGGTTTCGGCGTATCGAGGCAGTAGTAGGTCCTCGAAAGCTTTCTCGGAAAATTCTCCGTTGCCTATTTTATATCGTCGAGCTTCGTACCATTTCGTGGACTAACAGGAACGGCGCTAATTATGCGCTAACGACAAACTGGGGCGTCGTGATTTATGACATCGTCGAACCCTTCCGGGAGGACGGACGCTCAACACGACAAACAATTTTTGAAGTGTCCCCTTCAGAATTGTTTTGATTCGATAAATAATGACGTCTCTTTCGTTTTTAATGCGAAATACAGATATCTAAATATAATTTCTTAATTTAATTGTATGTAGCTGCAGTTGAAATTTTCACAACGTGCAACGAATAAACATTGTTGTATTGATAACGGAAGGCCGCGCACTAACTCACCGAGTAAAAGGAGTAAACTGAGTGTTTATGCAGATTTGGGCAACTTTTACAATTTGCTGGGTCATTGCCGACTCCTTGTGCGAACGCCACAAAGGGAACAAGACGAGGGTGGGTATACCAACCCCGCACATAAATAAGGGCCACGCGCACTTATTTGCTCTCTCGAAAATCTCTGGCCATCCGTGGACCATGATTAACACAACAAAGTGGCTCTCCGCCTCCATTCTCCTCCCCTCCTCACTCTTTTCCTCATTTTATTTATATTTTTTGTGTGTATGCGGTACTGTTTTAATAGATGTAAATTTATTTCGGGTGCGTCGTTAATATAATTTAATTTAAATGGAGAACGGTCGTATTTGCATTTTTGCGCGACAGTCACCCCCGCCCAGTATAGTTGTGTAGACAGAAAATATTCATCATTATCAATCATGTCCACAGCTAGAGACCGACAGGGGTGTGTATTAACGCGCTACTTCCCCTACTCTTATCATAAATAAGAAAACAATTTGCTGTAATTTTTAACAGTTTTTCAGTACAATTTTATTTAGTGCGGCCTAGGAAAGTACACGTATCCGTGTAACGAAATATTATTTCGTAAAATACTCTGTCGGACGTACATACATACATACATATTATGTAGGTACAGTGCACTTTCGATATGGCGACAAAAAAACCGTCGTTAGTATGCTTAGAGTGTCACTGTTCGGAACGAAATTATATTATTCATGAAAACCTTTTAAAACAACGATAAAAAATGTTCCAATGTAATTTATTGTAGTTTGCGCGAGGTAGGAGTAGTTTCATTTTGGGCGCGTTTTTTTTTACCGACGACCCGAACACGGGCACCAAGTCACGTTTAAGTACATATGTTTTCAACTTAGGTCTAGACCGCTGAGAGAAAATCGTTTGAAAGTTTGCCCCGTAACTTTAAAGAAAATCTAGAATTTTTCCGTTCGGCTCGCGTTTCGGTAGAGCACTTTGTAGGGCGGGCACGCGCCACCTCAAGAGTCCAAACCTTCGGCTGAAACATAAGTTTTTGACGATTCTCAAGTTGAATGCAAGGCTGAAGATATAACTTACGATATCCATTGTGTTTTATCAAATATAGTGAATATAACATAATTATTAAATATAAGTAATCATCTAAACATTCTAAAGACTTAAATTATTTTTTTCTATACATGTACATAGTATCTACATATTATGAATACGATGATCGAAAATATTGTATCTCTATTTTGATGACGTTACATTGTATTATTAATATTTTAGCATACATTATTGAAATATGTACATTTTCATACTAGGGGGTTCTACAAATATTTGTTTATAAACCATTCTGTATGTTTGCTACTCGTTAGTATTCAGCAGAATGGGCACGTTTTGAAAAAATGCAAATGCCAATAGAAATAACGCTTCGGGCGCTAGAATCACAGATTTTTCTATTTCATTCGGTATTTCCGGGTATACAGACGAGAGTAATATGTACAACCAGTCGTGTATTTTTATTTCATAGTACATATGTACATAGTTCATTATAAGATAATATGGTTGTAGAAATTTTGATTATTTACTTTTTGAAAGTATGGAATTTTCAAATACTTTGATTTGTGGTGCTATGAAGAATATTTTTTCGATTTTATCGTCGAATTGCAATCGTTGCGCGGAGTTGAAAATCGTCATCCACGCGGTTGAACCTTCGCGTCAAATTTACGATCGCAGTCGCCTAGCAGATCGTAAAGTTCACCTCGAGTTCAATGTAACGTTTCTCATATCGACCATACATACATACATACATACCGGAAATAATTTCGAAAAATTCCAAAAATCAAATGCATCACTGTGACTTTCTTCCGGCTTTGTATGCGGCAATGGCTACGAACTTATCAATCAAGCGTTTTATTTTTTGTCTCACAGTGTCAACAAGAAAAACGGGGTGGGGAAGGGGTGGTTTTGTTCCACTTTGCAGAAATGCCTTTCTTGCACGAGAATGCGAGACGAGATTCGGGGATAAAGAGGAAATAAAATAAATGGTCGTTGTTGATTTATAAGGCCATTTTCACGTTGCGTGACGTCATCACTCAACTATGTACATATGTACGTATAACGCTTCACTCAACGAAAACTTTTGTGTTATTTGAATTCATGTGTATTCCTTTAAATTTTTCACTTTAGACATATGTAAATATTATTTACATTATATTAACTTGAAGAGTACTTATCTATTATTTTGCACATTTAGAATGAAGTATTTATCTACATAGTACTAAACCATAAAAACGAAAAAATATAATTATAAATATATTATAGATATACCGGTAAATTTGTACGAATGTATAATTATTTAGAATTTTGCGGAATTACTTTTTAATATTAAATATTATATTTTTTCACATAAATTTAATGAATACCGATAAAATTGATTTTCGATCGTTAAATGGCGATATTTTATTTATTACGCAAAGACGATAATTATCAATTTATTAACAGTGTTAAAATGCTGTACTGGCCCATTATTTTCCACTTAATGGTTCTTTGTTGATGCTTGATACGGACACTATGATAAACGAGAATTCCTCGCGTTCTCGGAAACTAGATGGTATTCGCTTCAATTTTCCGGAATTCCATCAATGCACCGAGCGGAAAATATTTCAAAACACCAAACACAATATAATGTACTATACGTAGTATTGATTTAACTAATGATTAACGATGAAGTTATCGCACCTGTACGCGAAAACACGCACAGCATGGCGCAATAAGTCGCGTCGCGTATAAAGCAAACATAACTTGGCTCGGCTACATATATATGTACAAACTTCCCGATTTAGGACATCCATTTTCCTGATGCTCAAAAAATACAATGGACCTCCATAAAGCGACCAACAATACGTTTAAGTGAGCCGCGCTGGCAAAAAACACGCGCCGTAGAAACACGTAACGTGAAAATTGAATCAGTGGAGACCGGCTTTTCGCGACACGGAAAAAAAAACTTGTTAGATGAACCACATGGGAAGTGCCTGCGACCCACTATTGTTTGAAACCTTTTTTTTCTTTACCCCAATACATCCCCTCGAAATACTTTTAACGGAATGTCATCACTTGTGTATATTGAAAAACAAGAAGTGAAAATTGAGTGATGTACATATATTACACATACATACATATGTATGTACATACACCAGTGCCTAGTTTGATATTAACCACGATTGAAATCTCATACAAATACAAAAATTACAATATGTTAGCAATATACATATGTATGGTCAACTTTTATGGATAAAACCTCCCAAAGTGATCCTAAAAATTATTATTATACGTACATACATATATACATATGTACCTAGGTGTGAAATTTCTCCTTTTAACAGCCATAACATTTTTTTTTTTATTCTGTTATATTATTATTATGTAGGTATGACCATGTTAAAAACAGGAGTAATTAAGTGTTACATTAACATATTCATAATAATTAAGTGTAATCCCTTGGAAAACACGAGGAAACGTTGTGTAGTCGAAAATTTGTATTCGCGTAATAATCTTATAATTCTTAATTAACTTTTTAATTACTACATTTCGTAAAATACCAACGTTATTAATATTTTCTGAGGCTCGTAAGCGTTGTAATATTACAACAAAAAATTGCTGAAATTTTCCTCGAAAAAATTAATGTGGTGGGGGTGCTTTTATATTTTAATAACTGTCAGTTGTACCGAGTGAATTTTAAAAATAGATTCAACCAAAATATTGTCTATTCTAGAAATTGTTTAAAAAATTCAAAAATTAATACTCTTATTATATAATATCTTTTTAAATTTTGTTTTACTGTACATACGAGTGGAGCGGTCTTGTACATATGTATGAAGAAATTATTTTTTTTCGTAATATCAAAAAACTTGGATGCGGGATTAGTGCTCTATCACATACCCATCATAACTGCAAAATATCTCCTAAAAATATTAATGTTTACTACTGCCCCAAGCTGCTTGAATATTGGGAAAAAATATTAAATTTTCTCGCCTTAAGAATCCAAAAACAGTAAAAGCAATAGCTTTTAAAATAGTCTCTTCATCTATGAATTTGTTATGAGGAGACTCTGTTACATCTTCCTAATTTATAATATTTCCGCTCCACCCTAATGTATATATTATATTGTTTTTCCTGCATAACGATCTGGACGAATATCTGTAATGTCATGCAGGATGATTATGTAAATAAATTAATAAATATATGTACATAGATATGTACGTAGTATATGTAGATTAAGTATTGTGATCGTGCGAAAATTCGACCTCGATATTTTGACTGGTATGTATCAGGTATCGCGCCCTGAGCACGTTTTCATGATTTTTTTTTTACTATACGTTATAGTGAATTAATACACGCCATATGTCGATATGACGATCGATTTCAACTTTTGTTGAATATTATTCGTATTAAATTAAAAAAAAAACCAAAAAGACGACAAAGATAAATATCGATTTTCGTTTTTGAACGCTGTTCGGAGCTTGAAACAACTCCTTCCCCTACCCTAGCACCCAATGTTATTTGAATAATCTTTAGAAATATGGTGCAATTTATATTTAGTGCCGTCCGGATGGGCCCTTAAACAGTACTTTCCCGGTGGCCCGGGCCTCTGTAGGGCACGTCCTTGCCCATTCATAACAAAAGAGATGACTCCCGAAGCAAAGATTCCTAGGCCGTATTTTCGCATATTTAAATACAAAGTGCAAATTTAACGTTGTCGAAATTTCAGAACCCAAGTTTATTTGGAGGGCGTCGTCGCCGTGGAAATGTGTCGATTTTCTCCTTTGGTCACGTAACTCGTTAAACCGGCTACACACTGAACGTTACGCCACTAACATCTTCCACGGCGGCGTGCTGGAAAGTGCATCTCAAAGTGTTCGGAAAATACACAGTAATACTCGAATATTTTCATCGAAACTGTAAAAAAATCGAACATCCAAATTTACACTAGAATTTTCGTCGAAGTTATTACCGACTGAATTTCAAAATTGTGTATAGATATAGAAAATTATACCATGTATGTACATACATACATACATACATACATATATGTAGGTACATATATCATTTATGTTTCAAAATCAAAGTTTGTATTAAAAAAAATTAACTTTAACATATTAGGTGCGTAGGAGCATGTTTATTTATTTATTTATTTACAAAAACGTCCTGCAAGACATTACAGATATAAATCCAGATCGCCATGCAGGGAAAACAATACATACATATACATATGTATGTATATAGTATCCTAAAACCACAATAAAAACTTAGAAACATTAGATAGATGTATGTACATAGAATATAAACATAGCACATAATATAATTATACAAAAAATATTTAAAAAAAAAAAGTTAGATAAAATTTGTGAAAAAATAAAAATAAAAATTATAAAGAAAAAACAGAAAGGCTCGAGAGTCATAAAATAATATGTTACGTGTTATGCATAACGTGTATCTATCTTAAAATCTAAGCGTAGTCTCTACCAGGTTAGCATAACTGCCAGAAAATATATCGATAGAGTCAGCCACCAGGTTGAGTAAAGCAAGGTTTTTTGCTGACCATGCTGCAACAGCATCAAGATCCAATTGTAATAAAGCGGAATTCATTGTAGTTACAATTGTTCTATATAGTTTAAGATCGTCAGCAAAAAGTGGAAATTCTGAATATTTAATAACATCAACTATATCATTAACATAAATCAAGAAAAGTAAAGGGCCCAAATTTGAACCCTGTGGTACTCATGAGTGAGCACTATATTCTGGCGAGGATTTAGAGCAATGGAAAACATATTGTTTACGATTCACAAAATATCTTCTGAAGAGTAACATGAGACTATTGGAGATACCAAAAAGATTTAATTTCTCCAATAAAATCTCATGGTTCACTACATCAAAAGCCTTCTCGAAATCCGTATAGACAATATCAACCTGTTTATTCGCATCTAAAGACTTAGTAATAAAATTAGAGAGACACAACAGATTTGTTACAGTAGACCGAGAGGGTCTAAAGCCATGTTGTTGATCAATCAAGAAAGGTTCACAGTGACTAAAGAGATATTTATGTATTATTGATTCAAATAGCTTTGCTGGAGCAGAGAGAAGTGCGATAGGTCTATAGTTTGAGATATTGGATTTATCACCTTTTTTTGAAACAGGAACTACCTTGGTATTTTTCCAAAGATCAGGGAAAACTCCTGATTTAAGAGACATGTCGAAGATGAATTTCGATGGTACGATAAGAGCTGCTTTGCAGTTTTTCAAAACAAAAGTGGGAATATTGTCAGGACCAGCCGACTTAATGGATCTAAGCTTATTGAAACCATAATCAAGATCAGCCATAGTGAATTGGTCCAATGCTAAAGTAAGATGCCATCCATTGTCTGGTAAGTCATCCAAAAGGTTAATGACACGAGGTCTGTTTCCTAGAGAACAGTTTAGAATGCTACTAAAGTGACTAGCAAAAGAATTTGCGATATTTTGATAGCCAATAACAGGGGACAAATTATATACCATAGATGAAGGGTAACTCGAAGCTGAGCGTTTGGAATTGATAAGCGTCCAGAACGCAGAAGAATCTGCTGAGAGAGCATGTTCACAATCTGATACATATACTCGATGACATTCACTAATGAGAGATTTGGAGAGACGACGTAGCCGAATAAAGTCCATTCTAGCCTTTTCACAAGTGGTGGCTTTCCATATTTTATGAACATAGTTTTTACGTTTAAGAATCTTAATCAAGTCTCTAGAAAACCAGATAGGATAATTGGCGTCATCAGAAAACAAGATCTTTCTCTTCCAGCAAACAAACAACAACAAACAACATTTAATACATCATAAAATATACTGTAGAAAGATTCAAGAGCATATTTACATCACTACATTTAAACAAATCATCCCAATTGCATAGCGATAATTTACTGCACAAGATATTAAAATCCATTCCTGGCTTAAACGACCATCCAGCTCTGCCAAAGTTCAGAGTATCACCAAGTGATTTATGATTTATAAAATCATTTTCCGCTCGAATTAGTACGTTTAGATAAAATAAAAAAATATTAAGATAGAAAACCAATCCTTATAAACGTGGTGAAATAAAATATTTCCTAAACAAACGCCAAATAACATGGGAAAAAAATGTGTAAAAAAAATATATATTTTTGACTTTAAAAATTTGTTAGATAATTAATTATAAGTATTTCAAAACAATAAAAAATTACAATCAATAGGAAAAATACCTGACTATTGATTTCAATACTCACTTTGAGCACAGCAATACTATATTTTGAGTTATAGGTCGCAAAAGCCAAAAAAATGGATATTTTTTACATTTTTGAATCGCGAATATCTCATAAATGAGAGCATTTCAACAAAAATCATTATTGGATTCGAATTTAGTGGGTCAAATTTAGTAAAGATTTAATAATCTCCGTCCTGGGTTTTAAAAAACGTGATTTTTTGTTGCTCACTGTATGTAAGTTGAAATAAAAAGGTTAAAGTATAAAGTTTGCTTTTTTACATAAAAGTGGAAATATTCCTTTAACTTTAATTCAAAATGATGAAAAATTTTATTGCTGAAAATCATTCTTCAGTGTAAATGAACTAATAAGGTGTAGAAATTCAGCCTCCTCTTCGGGATCTAAGTTTAACTCAATTATTGATTTAGGGCTTTCAAAATCAAATGGATTTTTTATCCAAAGGCTTTTCTTTACTGTTTAAAATTTCCGCACTGGAAAATAGTTATCAAAGCTTTGGGATAGATGTGACAATATCTCGAGTTTTAATTATTTTAAAATATCTTCATTGACAATGTTAAACAATGATAGGAGAACTGATTATTCCGGTGTTTCTTCCTTTTGTCGCGACCTATTTTATTTATTTTGCGACCCACCAATGGGCCGGGAACCACAGTTTGCATTAGTGGGACTGTCATGGAGGCTGCATCACCAGTAATTGTAGCCATCTGCCTCTTCAATGCCCTGGCCGCCAATAATATTTATTTTTAATTACAAAAACACCCACCATGACATAACAGCTCAACCAAATCGCCATAGTGGGTAAAATACAAAGATAAAACATGGTATAAACTCACTTGACCCTTAGTATTTGCTCAATCAAGCAACTGTATCTTCCAACGAAAATATCAAACGAGACAGCTACCCGATTCAGCAGATTGATTGCTCTGGCCACCGGAGAAGATGACTATATTGATTCGTGCCTCAGGTGGATAGAAAAGTAAATGCGGATGCATATGCTGCCTGGAATTACGAAATTGGCTCGGTACACACAATTTCATTTCTCTTAGGATCTGAGGAGTGTGCACCAAGCCAATCAGCAACTCGTAGAAATGCTTTCCTAAAAATAGTTGCCGTCTAGACTCCAACAAGTAGACGCCCAGGACGCCCTGTAAGAAGGCAGTTGGGTATATCCAAGGATAGCGCCTAAATTCCACCATGTACAAGTACCTTAGAAACTTCTTCTGAACTTTTTCCAGCATTAATATATGGGTCCTATTACTAGGACTCCATATACATAATAGAAGAAAATTCCAAAACTGTTCGCACTAGTGATTCATAAAGAATCTTTAGTACCATAACAGATTGAAAGGGCTTACTCACCCTTAAAATGAAACCCAGCATTTTAGACGATTTTGAGCATACAGCTTCAATATGCTTACCAAAATTCCACGACGACGTAAATAGGACACCCAAGTCTACAAAACTATCTACTGCATCCAAGTTTAAGCCATATACACAGTAAACATTTTCTATTTGGTTGGGAGACCTGGAAAATCTTAATGAACATCATTTTTGCACATTGAGACGCAAACAGTTTCTTGTCGACTAGGCAGCAATAGAATCCAGATCTAGTTGTAGTAGAGTAGTATCTTCAATAGACTCATCTACTCTGTACAATTTCAGATCATCTGCGAAAAATAGACATTCAGAGAAATTTATGTTATCTACAATATCATTTATAAAAATTAGGAACAGCAGAGGACCTAGATTAGATCCTTGGGGCACACCCGAAAAAGTAAAATATTCCGATGAAGATTTGGAATAATAACAAACATATTGCGTCCTATTCTCAAAGTAACGTTTGAAAAGACTCATAAGGTTATTGGATAGGCCAAGTTTGTTTAGCTTCTTCAATAATATCTCATGATTTACTAAATCAAAAGCTTTTTGGAAGTCTGTATACACAATATCTACTTGTTTTCTTTTGTCCAAAGATTTGGAAACAAAATTAGACAAACAGAGTAAGTTTGTTATTGTCGATCGAGAAGGTCCAAATCCATGCTGTTGATCTATTAGAAACGGATCACAGTGACGAAACATGTAGTATGTATGAATAATAGTTTCATACAATTTTGCTGGGGCTGAGAGTATCGCTATCGGTCTATGTATAGTTACTAATAGACGATTTATCACCCTTTTATGAATGGGAACCACTTTGGAGTTTTTCCATAATTTAGGAAGGACCCCTGACTTCAAAGACAAGTTAACAATGAATTGTAATGGTATAATATGTGAAGTTTTGTTTTATTTTAATACAAATGCTGGTATACAAATATTGATATATTTTGTATGCTATATGCTGGTTTTGTGTCTTATCTGAAATTAAATTTAACAAGAATATTCACCCAGGAGGGGGTTGCATATTGATTGATATTTTTACTTGTTGTATATTAACTATGTATACTTTTTGGGCTTAAATAAATAAATAAATAAATATTGTTCTTGAAAGAAAATGTTTGGGATCTTTGCGTCGCGAAACTTACCTGTCGCTATATTTTATATTAGCGAAACTTTTTACGAGAAAGTACCGCAAAAGCCCAATGAAATCATAAAGAGTTGATGACGTTACACAACTCAAATATTAAGAAAGCTGCAGTGGAGGTTTTTTGCGTCATTACACCCGTTATTACATTGTCCCGAGACGCTGAAGTGACTCTTCTGCAATTTTTTAGCATATCGTAAAATTATACGACGTCCCACACTTAACGAACATTATCGCGATATATCAAGTCCGGTCATTTGCTGTTAATTTCAGTGTTACACATATTATAGAGAAGGTGGGGCGGAAACTACGCTTTAATTAAAGAATTTTTAATTAAGGCGAGTTGACGGCGTCTAAAGAGGCCGCCCAGTTGGCTACTGTCAACGGTGACGTGTAACAAATGTACTTTACGTGTTTAAGAAGGAAAAACAATTGGACTATTGTGAAACTGTGGCACAATGGCTTCCGCGGAAAATGTGCTCGAAAGCAGGCGAGGAAAATTTTCGCACGCGGAAAAATAAGCGTCTCACGTGGCACCACACACAACACAATGACTTTCCAACGGTAGACTTTCCACTAAATTATGTACCGTCGCAGAACACAAATATCGAATACTTATTTCGGTTATACGTGTTATGTACATATATGATATTTCATAACTCGCTATCATAAAGAACGAAAAGACAATTAATGCATTCATCAATAATATAACTGCAAATGCAAGGTACTCTTTGTATTTGGAGATCAATTAAATTTTTTTACCATTACTGTTTTTCAATATATGTATTCGTTATGTTATTGACAAAGTCAAACAATTAATCCAATGTAAATTTATAATTGTAGGTACATTTAATTATTTGTATTATTTGTCAATATGAATTATTGTCGCTTTGTATAAAATAAATATGCAATTAAAAGCCTAAAGTAGAAGCATATTAATTTTCTAGCGTATTCGCAAATCCTTGGATAGCCAGCTGAAGTGTTTCGCTCGTTTCAAAGCTTTTCGTTCAACAAAAGCTGGCAGCTTTTTCCATTTGCGGCGAATAATGGAAAGTGTCGCCGAACAACCATTGCGAATCAATTAATTTTAATTAATTTTCGAAATCACGATTTTCCACCCCTCCCTACTACGTTCTTCACATCCTCGAGGCGAAAAAGTCGATTTGCAATTAATTTCCCTCGTTCTTTTTTTTTCGATCTAATTTATACCTCGCCACTCTAAAATTCACATAGAGCCCGATTCGATTTTAATGTTCCAATTAATTATTTTGCAGAGGGTGGGCTGCGATCTACGCATTGGCCTCACCAGGAGGGTGGATGAGTGCGGTGTGTGTGGTGGTGATGGATCGTCTTGTGCTCGCCCACTTTACCAGTGGGACCTCACTCCCATGTCACTCTGCTCTGTCACTTGCGGTGGAGGTTTGTAAAAATCACCCACAAACAATATCATTGTGAACTTTCTACTTAGTATTTTCGTATTCCAGGCTACCGAATGTCGAGGCCGGTGTGTAGAAATCGCGTCTCTGGAGCCGATGTCGAGGAGCAATTGTGCAACGCCTCCCAGCGTCCAGAGCCCACGGTTCAACAGTGCAACAACCACCAATGTCCTCCCAAGTACGTATTATAATCGAATTTTATTTACTGAAATGTCAATATTATATAGCACGGACAATGAATAATTATAACCGAGGAGTTGGGCATTAAATGGACGTCATTGTAAAAACATACTTTTCAGTAGTGCTTGCTCACGTTAGCCTGGCAATTTTTCTCAGTGTGAGACGCTGAGGCCGGGCGCACACTGGGTACGTATTCGTAGTGTTGTAAAATTCTCCAAACCGAGAATTTTCTTTTTTAGAGCATCTGATGGACAAAATTTGTATGTACATAATGCAATGTACCCTGGGCTCCTTCGGCCACCATGTATTTTAAATAAATAAATACTAAATATTTAATACTAAATAAATAATCCGGGCTAATACTTAGGAGAGGTGATACGGATTACACTAATAATATTAGTTTTCATCAGAATTGCACAAATAGGCTTACAAAAATATATACATGTGTAGTGATTTTTGTTTGAGTTTGTTCACGTCATTTACTGCAATCGTGTCCTTGTCATTGTCTTTCAAAATAATATTTCTCTCTCTTATTATGTATGTAATTTGTAAACGCAGTATTCTCACTATCTTTCAATATATTTTCATCTGGCTGTTGTACACATGTTTTTAGCATCCGTGACAAATACTAACTTAGATGGGGCGTGAATATGACAAAATTTTTACAATCTTTTGTGCTAAGTTATGATTAAGTCATAAATTGAAACAATTTCACTAGAATATCATAACCAAAGCAATAAAAATATGTATACATAATTTATTGCTTCCAGAGTTAATCAGCATTGTATTCCTGTGAGAATTTCGCGGAAAACGTTCATGCTAGTACTGCAATGTTGCAATGACGAAATGACACATTCAGTGTCGTTAGAATGAAAAAATGTCACTCAAAATGCTCTCAAACACTCTAGAAAGTCCTATTACTCCTATTAAGTTCTGAAAATATCCTAGAGTCCTCTAACAAGCTATTAATCTAGAGATGTTTTATAACCAAGAAAAAAGAAAATTCTCGAATATTCTCGTAGAATAATGGAGAATAATCTGTGGAGAATATTCTCGGAGAATAATCTTTTGGAGAATTTTCTCGACGTACAACACTACGTATTCGTACGAATTCGTGTCGTACGTATGTTGTTGTCCCTCACACGTATGGCGTTGTATCACGCCCAGAGAGAGACAACGCCACACTTGTGAGGGACAACAATATACGTACGACACGAATACGTACCCAGTGTGCGCTCTCTCCGATGCTCTGCGATTAGCTGAGACGTAGGCGCATAGTGCGCTAAAAAGCGGTTTTGCACCAAGTCTCACTCGGTCTCACACTGAGAAAAGTTACCAGGCTAACGCGAACAAGCTGTACTTTTAATTTATTGTTTGTATCTTTTAAGTTCCTTTAAAATAAACATATGTACATATGTATATTTCGAAGTAAAATAATAAAAATTGTAAAAAAAGGTAAAATTTGTATTATCAAATATCATTAAGTACCAAAAATATATAAATGACAAGTGTATTTTATAAATAAAATTAACTAAATATCAAGTTAGTTTATCATTCAAGGTCATCTTTTTAAATTTTAAATCCATGAAAATGGTAGTAGAAAAACACTGGAAATGTATTAATTGAACCGTTATTAAGTTGTTTAAGTCTAATTTTAAGTTAATGATAGTTTTGGCTAGAAACATGTGTGATCTACATATTTTAATCAATATCTCAAAATACAAAAAATGGACTTAAACCACTTTCATTTATAACGGCTCAATTAATCAAACGCACTATTTTTTTTTTGTAATGAAATACATATAAATCAAGTAGTATACATAATATGTACACTGTTTCAATTTTTGTGGTGGAATTTGGTACAACTGTTACACTTACATACATATGTCCATTTTTGGATTTTTCAGGCAATTTAGAGATTATTTTCTTTTTATATTATGTACATACATACATACATATATGTTTATTCAAAGCAACTAGCAAATATTGATTAATATCAATTGCATCCAGCTTTTGAATTTTAATAACGTACCTTTAGAAACTGAACCGATTTGGATCGTATTTCATGACACAAATGCGCACCGATGCTGCATTCTTCAATACCAAACACGTGTTAGATAGATACAGGTGTATTAATATAAATATTATATGCTCGTTTGAACGATCAACACCGAAGCGCAACTGCGCGCATATTGAAACCGTGTGCGGAAAATGAAACCTTAGCAGTTGAACAATTTTTTTAATTAAATAACTGAAGATCGTGTAATGTTTGTAAAAATAGCCTTTTAAGCTAAGACCCCTCAATATAATATTTAGAACATCTCATACGAACGTTTCTAAATTTCAGATGGAGTGCTGGTGAATGGGGTGAATGTTCTACGACTTGTGGGGGTGGATCACGCACTAGAAGAGTACAATGCGCGATGCACGCGTCAAATGGTTCTTTCACTACCGTGCCGGAAGATGCTTGTGCAGGACACAAACCACGACATGCAGAGTCCTGTGCAGATCGCGAATGTCCTCAGTGGCTCACCGCACCTTGGTCCGGGGTAACCTTTCAATATTATCCGTCGAGTCCGTCCCAAATATTGGTATTTAGTGAACTGTTCCAACTGTAGGTATTTAGCCTGGGCACTAATAGATTAGTCACTAGTCCATTAGTGTACAGAACAACCATCCATGGCTCTTGACGAAGAAGCACCGTGGCTAACTGAATTATTGATAATTGTGTCAAAATATAATATTTCTGAATGGTGCTTCTACGAGGGCGCTCTGCTTTATATTTAGGTGCATTGATGGGTGCTGTTATAAATATTCATAAATGCTTTGAGCTTACTCTTCTGGCGTTTTTATCATACAAAACGGTTTAAAATGTCCTTACGAAAAACGATTTTTAGGATTAAGTAGGTATATAATTTTACAATTAAGTAGTATTATTATTGTTGGCAACATGGTAAAATTCGAATATATAAAATATTTTTTTGATTGCTGTTTGTGTATGCATATTTGTCATTTGCATTCGTACGTGGTTGCGGATTTTTCGCAGTTTTTCCGCGTTTCCGCTCGGTACGTTTTCCCTTTGTTGACACGTCGACTACGTCATTTTCCAGCGGTGCTACGTACTTTTTGTGTTTCTCCGGCGCTCGTTTTGCGATAAACAAAACGGAACACGTAATCTGTAAAGCCTTCCTTCTTTGCCTTCGAGCAGTTCGTTTTCAATCAACTTTCCGCAATGCAGAACCGCGCCGGTTGCAAATTGCGGTTCACAACCTTCGACCAGTGGTCAAAATATAATTTTCCTAATGCACCCATTTTGTATTTTCCAATAAAATACGACTGTTGAAAACATAGCAATTGTATGTATATTGATCTCAAATCGTAAATATTTGCCGTCGAGGAAATTTTCCAGCATATATTTACATTTCGAGCACACTCGTTTGCAATGGGCACCGATTCGGAACCGAAAGTGGAGAAATCTTACCCTGATTTTTCAGAAAAGCTCAGTGTGACGTGTCTGCGCTTCAAAAGGCTTTTCGCAAACCGACGAGAAGCAATCACACCCACACACATTTCAATACGTTTCCTCAAAAGGAAATCCGTCTGCTACTAGTACTCAGAACGCTTCCGTTTGAACAATGCACATGAAAACACTTTTAACAAAAAAAATCAATAGCGTTCAATCGACAAACTCAATTTCTATGGTGTTAAATACACGACTACATCTTACTTCACTTTTTCTTCCCCCCCCCCATTCTCACTTCTTTCGACGTATTATACTTCTATAATATCTATGTATATCACCCTTTGAAGTCAAACGTGTCGAAAACAAAAGGAGACCCTTCCCCGAGTTTAACGCGAAGCGAGAGCTCGGTCGTTATGTCGGTCATAAAGTGGAATAACTTCAATCACACGAGCATAGTGTTCAAATTTAACACGGTCGTAAATTATAATACAATTGTTGACTATAAATTATGCAGTTACCCTCCAGCGAGATGACGTCTTCATTTATAAATCAATGCGACACAAAGCCCCATACAATCGACAATCGAAGAAAACGAAATAAGATGGTTGGTAAATATTAGATTTATAATAATCCAATCATCTTTAAAATAGTAGCATGTATAATTGTATATTATACCAGGTTGGATTCGCTATTTTAATCCCATTATTGAATTTGTGTATGCAAATGTATTGAATGTACATTTGTGCTTATGTGTTACACGGGATAAAATCGAAAACAATTTCGCTTTGTATTCGAACTTCCTTCGACAGTGTAGATAATGGAACAATATTCGCCGCAATACTTAATGCCCTCCGAGTGTTTAAATGTGAATCTCTGTTTCAGAGGGGCTTTCATATTAAAATTCGCCCTCACCTGGCGCATGTGACTTTCGGTCTCTCTATATTGTGAAATTAAATATATGCAAAGTCACGGTTTGACCCGAAGCCCACGGAAAAAAAAACTCACTTTTCCCACTCGACCTCCCCGTATAATGGGATACCTTGCCTTGCTTTTTTTCCCAGATTAAATAATATCCGATAGCTTTGGTAGTTATAAATCCAAAACCCAGAAATCCCACGTAATTTCGCATAATTTAATAGACAAAATAAGTACACATACTTTAAAAAATGTTAAAGTTATTTTATGCACTAAAGCTAACTACTCGTACTTGATTAGTTAGTTTTTCATCGAGATAAAATAATTTTCCACTCTAAGAAACCAGATAATGGCAAAATCTATACGAGCTATCAACAAATTTGAGTTTGCAATCTGTAAGGAGCTTTCTATAGAAAGCTTCGTCAATTTCTTAAAAGCATCGATATACATCTTTCAAAGCTCACCGCTGGGATTTTCACTAATGCATTTTTCGCGTATGCCAGAGAAAAGTAATCTTTTGTATTATTAAATTTCGTGAAATTCCATTGAAATTTCATACAGAATTACTTGACGGCAAATTGTATTTGACAATAAAATGAAATATTATTTTTTCATAAAATAAAGCCATGAGATATCCTATGTACATATGTATGTACATATGTTTGTACATATTAGAACACTCTGCGCAAATCGAATCAAATACAGTTGCTAACCTCCCTTTGTTCTCGCCTTAATTTCCCAAGTTATATATGTATTATTTGCAATTACAATATAAATAAAATAAATTAACAACGTGTTCTAATTTGATTTCGGGTAAGCGATTCGCTTTTTTTTTTCTTCGTAAGATACATTATTGTTGCGTTAATCGGCTCGCAAACCAATTTCGCCCCCTGCCTTCACCATCAGACATGATTTGAGGTTTATCGGTGTGACGGGGTGGATTTTGGGGAGCTATAGGGTGGCTGCGAAGTGACGGGTGAGAGGGTGAACCGGATAGACTATAACAATATGGCGGCTGTGATTTCCTACCTTCCTTACGTCACGCAAATTGAGATTGATTCCTACCACACGGATGACTGCCGAACAACTCGGTTAGCCAATTTTACACGACTACGTTGCTGGGTTAAAAATCCACGCGAATGTGGAGTAAATTTCGAATCAATACACGACGGCAAATTTTTCACATTTTTATAATACCATACGCTCAGATGAGTTCCGTTGAGAAATATTTCACTATTTTTAAAGTGCTCGGTGTCGTGCGGCAGCGGCGTCCAAGTGAGGAATGTCCAGTGTTCAGAAGGTCCATCAGCAGATTCTAGTCCAGAAATGCCGAGCATTCCGTGTTCTTTGGCAAACAGACCAACAACTTCCCGCCCCTGCTCCACCGGTATTGTCTGCCCCATTTTCCACGACAGCGGAAGTGAAGTGAGTAATTTTTCCGCCCACGCTCGCTCGTCTGCCGTTCTTATTATCGACATTGAATGTTAAAATTCCAATTTCCAGGACGACATAGAGGATTTGATACCGGGAGTGGTTTACCACACCCAACCGCTAATCCAGCCGTATCCACCCCCACAAGCTAAAGCTGAAAAATTGATCGGCGACCAAATTGTGCCATCGGAAGCGACGTAAGTATATCACAACAACGACATCAAAAAAATCGCAGCATCCTCATTCAGTATGAATCGAAAAGTTCCTCATCATTCGAATTGAGTACATATTAAGCGAATGTGGAGTCGACATGGGTTTTTGATCACATTTAGCACACACGACAAATTTAACCACCACACTTCATTACCCCAATACAATTTATTACGTATGTAATGAAATATTCATACAAATCCTTATGTATGTAGATAACACGCATGCGACTCAAACCACTTTTAACTTTCTAACGAATTCTACAAAACATTCTTCCCAGCACTAAATCGCGTAAAAATTATATTTGTGCCGAAATCCTTCAATTGAAATATTCCAAAATCACATTCTATATCTATACCTAGCACAAATCACTTTCATATATTTTTTATGCTTTTTACTTACATTACTTCTTTTAGTTGGTCTTCGGAGCGTTATCTATGTATTGCATTTTATAACATTTATATGTTTCGTGACATATGTATTTTCTTTACATTTAGTAGGTAATTGATACTCGAGTTGCATCCGACGAGAATGCTTTTTTGAGCTCGGCGACTAATAAGCATTCTGAAGTGCTCGAAAGTCATTCTTTATCAAATATTCATAGTGAAAAAAAAATTGGAGTTTTCGCGTCGATAGTTTTCAATTGTTGGCGAATTTTCAATTCAATGAGCTGAATTTAAATCAATGCTCGTTTCGCCACCGGTTTTGACCGAATCAACATTCGAAAATATACAATTGAAAAAATTATATACATAACAACTCTTTTATACAGCTTGAATCGACTATTGTACATGATTTTATCTATTTTGTTTTATGTTTTCTGTAGTTTTATTGAAAAATGCTAAAATTTGAAAAGATTGCAGTTTCACGCCAATTTCACAACGAAAAAATATGTCCTAATATTTAACGTTAATAGTCGGTGTATTGCTTTCGTGCATTCTAAAATTAACAACCTCTCATTACTAAAATTATGTATTACGTAAGTTTTTTTTTACTTACAATTCATTTGTGACGCTTTCTTTCACTCGGCTAAAATCGCGTCTAATTCTGTCTATATCATTCACAATACATTTTTAAAAAACTGAATATTTTGTCCTTTTCAGCAATTACAAAATATTCTTTGCTTGTGGCTGGTTGTACGTAAGGTATCAAATCCAACAAATAATTACATTGCATCTTACAAGTCAACCTATATAATATTTCCTTATTCTCACACCACATTTCTTATGAGTTTATTTTTGATGAAATGCCCCATTAATGAATTTGCAGACCAATTTAAATATGTAGGTGTTTTTTATTTTGATTTTGACAATAAAAAATACATTTGATTTTTGACATAAGGAATGGCCTGCTAGCTATCGTGTGATGCACTTTGTTTTAATTTAGTGTTACCATTCATCAAATTCCACACAAATGTTTTTGTATCATTCGTTGACTTTATCCCGTTTGAATTACAAATATTTTATCCAAAGGAGATATGTGTTTTTCATGTTATTACTCGTATGATTGTTTTGTGTATTATCAAGACATATTGGGTTAAAATTCTAATCCTAATGCTGTGCCTTACCATTAATCTTCCAGAAAAACCCAATTTTAATTGTAAATGTTTGTTATACTTATGTTACAGATTTATATGTATGTATAGGTATAAATAATGTTCCGAGTTTTCAGTTTGAATGTCACTGCAATTGCAACTTACGTTATCCAAGTGTAACAAACATTTATTTGAACAACAACATTTAGTTTATTATAAATGCAAACATCCGTTAATTTTGTGTGCTAATTTTTCGTTTTATTATATTTAGAGTTAAATATTTATTAGTTTCGTACGTATTATTTTAGAAAAATAGACAGTTTTGACCTTATTAATTGAACTGATTAACTATATATTGCTTAAAGTGTGGAATTAATAGGCATTACATAAAAAATATATTTAAAAATGTAGATGTAAAAGTTATTACATATTATAAAATTTTCAGTGAAATTTTAGTTTATAATTTTATATACCGTAGGAAATGTGACAGTTAATTTTCAATTTACCACTTTACCAACAAATATAACAATTTAATATTAACATAATTTACACAATACGTACCTACATAGTAAACTTGATTTCTAATGAAATAATATATTAAGTAATAATATTTCTCATTACTGGAATGTATTATTTACATGTTTCAAATCATTGACATACTTTATATATTAAGAACTTAATATTGACTAACTACATCATTTTATGCAAATGTCATCTATCATATACTTTTTTCTATTCAATCTTTTTCCTTACACTATGTTCAGTCTATCACATTCTTTTTAATACAAGAGCACTCGCTTTCTGTTCGTGCACTGATGATTATATATTCCAATAAAGCACAAATCTACGCACATTTACCTATAAAATATTACAGCACAAAATCTGCATATCCTACTTTATATCTTATTATATATTTGGCTTGTGGTAGTTTGATATGTTTTGACTTATCGATTTATTTCAACACGTTGTCCCTTCACTTAATGTATTACATAATTCTCCTACTTGACTTATGAAACATCTGTGATGAAAAAAGACGTTCCCTTTTATCAAAATTTCAAATATTTGATCACATAAATCATTAATATGGTTGTGGCCGCATTATGAAATGCGATCTCTTCTTATTCATAATGGATTAGTTTGGGTTCGACAAATTGGGAAATGGAAATCAATACTTATTTTATCTCCATTTTGCCTATTTCAATGTTCACGGTTAATGGTGATTCCGCGTGTGGTTGAATTATTGATAAATTAGCAGTTCAACTTTATTTAACCAAAATTACGTACGGGAATATCCTGGATACATAGTACCATTAAAATTAAAACGTATACCTATATTAAATCATATTAAAATTACCTAACTTTAATAACATAGCTATGTACCTAAGATTTACATTTATTTAATGTGTTTATTTTAAATTTGTGTATAAATGCGTTAATGAAATTTTTTGCTGAAATTGTCTACAAAATGAATCGCTAAATGAAGATCGACTGTTCATTTAAATAATTTTCGATTGTTAAAAAAATATACGTACCGATACCTAAAAGCCTTGTATGCTTTTATAACCAGCCTTAGCTTATCAAAAACAAAAATTAATTTAATTTGTTAATTTTTCTTACATGAACATTTTTTCCAAAGAATGCAAATGAAATTCGTCGTTTGCATGATGTGAAATTTACGTGAAATTGCGTGTTTTTAAATTTTATTTGTTTTATATATCAACTGGTAATGATTTAACAACTGCATGATTCTTTTCCATTTCGATTTTTTAATAAAATGAATTTCAATCGATTAGAAAAAGTTTTGGTGTGATCGATCATACTTTGTAATAAAATATACTTTAGTAGCAAGGTTTCAAATGCATTATATAATAATTTATAATATGTGCTCATTTAAAACGTAATACTTATAAATTAAATAAATTATGAATCCAAATGAAATATCGAATATTTAAAAATATTTTAACTACGCAATTCAAAGTTTCGCAATAAAACGATAAGATACAAAGCATTTTTGAAACACAGCCACTTATTTATCTTTTATTCCTTTTCTACAATACATTTTACACTTGAACGTCTTATGAATTATGACATAATACTGTGATTAGGTATATTATACAATTTTATAATTGAATAATACGCAGCGTTGAAAATTTAAAGACAAGCTGTTATTAACATTATGGTATAATTTGGCAGTTTCATAAAAGACGCTGAATGGGGACCGTGTAGTGTGACATGTGGCGAAGGCGTACGAAAGCGGGAAGTGCATTGTAAGATATTCTTGGAATTCAGCAGAACGATTGCCAAATTGCCAGATTACAAATGCACCGGCCCGAAACCTTCAGAAGAAACCGAGAGATGCGTTATGGAACCATGCTCGATGGCTTATGGAACTTCCTACGGTGACTCAAACGCTCCCACTTTATATCCACGAGATACTTACAGGCATGTCCTATATACCTCTTAATAGTAATTATATATTTATGTCTTTACGTTGTAAAATCTAATAAAAAATCAATAGAGCTTCAAACTACGGTGATCCGAATATAAGAGTTGCACCCGGTACTCCTGGAAAATCTTATTCGTGGAGGGAACAAGGCTATACACATTGCAGTGCATCTTGCTTAGGAGGAGTTCAGGTAAATCACCAAAATGTTTATATGATCTTCAAAGTATTTCAATTGTATTATATTCAATGTATATAAATATTAGGAACTCATAATCAATTGCGTGCGAGAGGATACAGAAAAGATAGCTACGCCGTACATGTGTGCACCTGAAACAAAGCCTGAAAGCAGAATAAAAACGTGCAACGATCATCCTTGTCCTCCGAGGTAGTGAAATTTTCATCTAGAGTGTGATTATATTTGAACTATTTATACTAATTTTATTTTAAATCTATTCCAGATGGAATTATTCAGATTTCTCAGCCTGTACGGCCTCGTGTGGCATCGGTATTCAAACGAGGGAAGTCAGTTGTATACACGAGGTAAAAAATGGAATATATATGTACATTAATTTTATTTAATACATAATATTACACAATTGAACACTATGCTCGACATTTTTAAAACATGAACAAATTTTTAATTTTTAACGATGATTTAATATTTTTAATCACTATATAATAGGTGACAAGAGGTGGTGGAAACACCGTTTTAGTACCTAACAATATGTGTCCTCAACCTCCTCCTCCAGATAGACAATACTGTAATGTTCTCGATTGTCCGGTACGTTGGCATACTACAGAGTGGAGCAAATGCTCAAAGCCATGCGGCGGAGGCTTCAAAACGAGAAAGGTCTGTTTTTTTCATTTTACGAATAAATAAACACAGTAGTATTTTATAATAAATTACATTAAATCTGTAGGTGGAGTGTAAGCAAATAATGGCCCAATCACACGTTATACAAAGGCAAGATAATTTATGTCCTATGACTAAGCCTCCCGGTAGTAAGCCTTGCAATTCAAAAGTTTGCCCAACTGATAATTCAACACCAAACATTACCACGTCCAACACATCCTTTATTCAACACAACTCGAAGAAGAAAAAAGTTAGTAATAATGTGGTATAAATTTTCAGTAATACTATGTATATTTAATAATCATGAGTAAATGACAAATGATAAAATTTTTCACTGTTGCATATTCAAGATAAACTTAAAAATCGGAGGTTCGGCAACCGTATTCTCAGGTACTCAAGTGAAAATTAAATGTCCTGTGAAACGATACAATAGAACAAAAATTATTTGGGAAAAAAGATCACAACTACATATATAAAACAAAGAAATTCAAGATTTCCAAAAAAGTATACCTTGTGAATATTGACATGACAATTGCAATACATATAAGTGTTGAGCAATAATTTTATTTTACACAACTTCCAGGGAGCACTGCGAATTCAAGATTTGACTACCAGAGATTCAGGAGTATATACATGCATCGCCGGAAAGTCGAGTGCCGATTTGAATCTGATTGTCAAACAGCGGCCTGGTGAATTTCCAAGTTCTGAAGAAATTGAAAGATAAAAATCGAATCCTTTGGATGACCCAAACGATTCGGTTGACCGGTAATTATTAAAAATTTATTATATTTAAAATATAATAAATTAAAAAGAGCATTGACGTTCTACAAAAATGTAGAAGGTATGCATAAAAAGACATATATATAAAAAAACACATGATTTTGCACTTGAAGAATAAGAATCTTGTATTAATCGGCTATAGAATCAAAAAATATATAACAAGAGTATATTTTTTCTTATTTTGTACTCCAGGTCTGTCAAGTGTAAAACACATGGAGAGCTGTATTAAAAATTTAGTGTCGTCTTTAATTTTTGAACAATAAAAAAAAAAAAAAATTTCTCTTATTCCCTTTCATAGTTAAATTTAAGAGCTGTAAAAACATGTTTTGCTTATTGATGTCAGAATCTTAAATCGTTGAAAAATGTTTTTCTTTATATTTCTTGATCCTAGTTGTTTGTAGTTTCATGTGTATTTGTGTATGCAAAAGTAGGCGGAGTGATTTTAACTCCATTTAGTATCGACATCAGAGCACATTGAAGATGAAAATGCCTATTTCAGAAATGATGGACGGTACAGACCATTTATAGGAGGTGCTGAAGATCATTCGCACGAGCAACGGCCAGGAGCAGATCAAACCCTCCTATCGAAGCAAAGAGAAAGAATGAAAGAAAAACAAAGAAAATTAGAATTGGAAAAGGAACGCGAAAGAGAAAAAGAAAGACAGGTTAAACAATTATTTATTATTGATAAAATGTTGTAGTCCCATATACGACATTGATCCATGATGTAACATAATCAATTTATAGATGTCAACTACAACTCCAATGCCTGTTCGCTTTTATCCTCAACCTGACGATGATTACAGCGACAAGGATAGTGGATCAGGAGCTCATCCTGTAAGTAAAACTATGAAATATTACAAATATACACTATTTTTAAAGATAACTAATGATTTCATATTTTACGAATATGTACTTGATTCTCGTTCTAATAGTAAAATTTGTATATACATAATTACATCGTCTTTATATTTGCTTAATTTGTGCCAAAAACATGAATGTATGTATATTTATAACATAATATCTGTGATTCTTTATTTATAAACTATGCATGCAAAAATCAATCAATTTTAAATGTATTTTCTTGTGCATTCAGTGACTTTTAAAATTTTTTTGAATACATAAATTAACAATTAGTTAGAATTGCACAACTTTTTGTTATTAATATTCTAAAATAATTTGTCCATTAACTCAGATATGATCAAAAAAAATGTTTTCTAAACAATGTAAAATAACTATTTAAATTTTAAGATTTTTGCAGTAGTAAAATAAAAATAATTAAATTTAATAAAAAAATAATTGATAAATGAACAATATGAACATATCTGAATTAAAATTTCATTAGTGTTCGTGAATATAAAAAAAATGTAATCTTACTAAAAGCACCCTCTCAAGTCATCAAAAACAATTTATGTTCATGCTGCACAAATGGAAAAAATACACAATATAGGAAGACGCAGTTCCAACACAAATGTCGATTGCAGGTGATGTAATTGATACACATCAGTCGAGTTCAGCTACCAGGCCAATGCCACATTTTCTAAGGCTCTTATCGAATCTTCAGGTGAGGAGCACCTGATTTAGAGTCCTCGTATTTCAATAAAAATATATTGCATTTGATTTACACACATGTGCATGGATATTTACAAATTCTTTACATGTGTCTATACCTATACAATGTACAACTTAAGAAACATCTTAGTCTTGACCGATCTAGAATCGATCTGCGCAGACTAGCTGGGTCTGAACCAATGAGCTCCGTCATCATCTCGGCTTCTTCGAATAAACATTAACGATAACCAACCAAAGTCGTAAATCTTGGACAGCCACAACCTTCTTTTTTAGTTTCATGAAAACAAGGTGTTTCTTAAGTTGGTTAGAATATATACAAATGTCTCAATGAGGATAAAATTGTTTAATTTCAATTAATAATGTAATCAAACTTCGAATCCAAATTTCTCCTTGAGACACTTGTATCTTGTATATATGTATGTACATATGTATTCACTTAGGTGATAAATTTTATATTACATACATAAAATAATGTTTTTTTGTCTGTCAATTTATTTTGCATGCATAGAGAAAAATATGATGATGGTTTCTTAATGTTGTTGCAATTGATTTGATTTTTATTTTTTCCACTAATTATTTCTGTTTTATGTGTTTCCTGAAAATGTCTGGATTGATCTAATTTATGCACCTATTACTACCATAGGTAATTAGTATACACTCACTATTTATAGCATGACAAACTTGTTTATCAGTTTTTGCATTATTAGTATATTTACGTATAGTATACGTTCTTTGTACGCAATTAACTACATAATTATTTCAATGATTTTTTTTACTTTATCCCATATACATATGTACATGTATGTATGTATGTACGTAGTAGAGATAAAGTATTGTTTTATTTTGTATGGCGGTGATTGATTAATGTTTGTGGGTGAATTTATTCGACATATGTACATAATAATAAAACCGTGTAATTGAAAAATAAATTATTCTAAGACTTTAAATATAGTTGATTTCAATAATTTTGCATGCAATTGGTGCATTGGCTGGTACATACATACATATGTACATACGTATGTATATATATGTAAATAATTATGCTTTAATTTTACACAATATTATTGCATGAAAATTTTTCTAATAAAATTTTAATCTCTGAAATTTTCCCTTATTAAATTATTTTATTTATTTAATGATTTAACCAAATTATATAAAATCACCGTGTACTTAAAAATTCTTGCAATTTATTGAATATTAAACTTTTTTAAAGTTTAATTACAAAGATTTATTAATTTACTATGTGTACTTATATATACAATTTTTTTTTGATTATTTAAATTTATACATAATATATAATTAAAGTTATACGTAATATATGTATGTATAATACGTTATTAAAGTTATATGTAATATTTATATATTTCTTTTCAAAATTTTGCTTAATTTGATTTCTATGCATAAATATGTTTAATTATAGTTTATTTTCAAGCTCGATAATTTTAATACCTATTTACAATATATATAAATATTTATGTGACAATCACCGAAGCATATTTTAGAATTTATCAGTACTTTGGGGTAGGGCCAAAAGTAATTTGTGTAGCGTAAAAAAATAGATCTGAGCATTATTTATCCCAATAAAACCTAAATGGTAGAGATAGCTTATAAATCAAATAATATTCAGCAAAGTTCATTTTATTCACAATATGCTTCGTTGATTATCGAGTTCACAATTCACACATACATACATACATTTAACAAATCAATGTTATATTTACAAAAAAATAAGTCCATTTATAATGATATGTGCAGATGTTTTGGCCTTTCCAGGCGTTCAGTAATTCAAGAGGACAACGCATGATAAACGAACTTGAATATGAACCTTTACTCGAAAACAAATCTGACAATTTAGCGATGTCTAATGTGGATCTTCAACCATTATCTTCAAGCTTCCAGTCTTACTCGTTTTTTGATGATAACATTAGCGATAGTAACCATTTTGGATCTTCTCTAGAAAATAATTCATTGTACACTGACCAAGAGAATTATTCCACTGTTAGTGATATGACAAAGAGTTTCAGGTATATTCATTGAATTTTATAGCAGTCAGTTTATTTTTTTATAAATGAAAACAGTTTTAATAAATTAAACATTCTGTAGTTTTTCTACTCTTAATAACGATGAAGATACCACCGGATCGATTTCTATATTAGGAAAGGGAAGTGCAGACGATCTCAAATTTAAATGGATTGTCACTGATTGGTCTGCATGTTCTCAAACTTGTGGAGGAGGTGGATTTCAAATGCGAGCTGCACAATGCATGGTAAATAATGAGTAAATTTATTTAATAATAAATAATTATGATAAAACATATTTATTGAAATGTGTATGTAGGTCGAACTTGAGAATACAACTCAAAATGTGGAAGCATCGCTGTGTGAAGATGCCGAACTAGGAACGCCTACGACAATTCAAAAATGTGGCCAAGATGATTGTCCTATGTGGCAAGCAAAGGAATGGTCACTTTGTAGTAGAGCTAGATGTTTTGACTGGAATACAGGTAGACTATTTTTTTCCCCACTGAATACTACATACATACATACATAATAAAGTATTAAATATGTATGTATATATCAAAGTATTAAATATTTACGTTTTTAGTATTAAAATCAAAGTATTTATAAAATATTGTAGCTATGCAAAGAAGATTAATACAGTGTATCGGAGGAGATGTGGTTGTATCGCCCGCACTTTGCAATACACATGAAAGACCACCGCACAGACAGGAGTGCTATAACGACAAATGTAAGGGAGTTTGGAGGACAGATCCTTGGTCAGAGGTATCATCATAATTTGACATTCATAATATAATTACATGTATCTAATCAATTCTCATTACATTGATTAATTTCTTCTGTATGTAGAAATTGTTATCTGATTTCTTTGTACCAATTCATCATCAGAATATATTATTGTTTTCTTTTTTTTGCAGTGTGGTGGTCCTTGTGGAGAACAAGGTTCGCGCTACAGAATACTTCGATGTGTGTGGTTTGGAACTAAAAGGCCAGCCGGTAGTGCTTGTCGTCACAGACCACGACCGGCCGTTGTAAAACCTTGCATATCCCCACCATGTCAACACGAGCGTACGTTTTTCACGTTTCAAATAATTTAAACCATGTCTATTCAAGTGCAAAAGCAAGAAAATAAATAAAGATTTATTTACAGAGATCGACTGCAAGGATTCGTCGAAGTTTTGTCAAAATGTGAGAGCGATGAATTTGTGCAGGGTACAAAGATATCAATCACAATGCTGCCAGTCTTGCAGAAAACATTAATTTTTCGTCAAATTTATCAAAATCGATATGTTTACGAACATACATGGTTAAATTTTGATATTGAAATTGTTTCAATAATGAACGTTATGGAATATAATAGATTTTATATAATTATGAATTTAAAATATTTCCACATCCATTGTTTATAAGGGAGATGGATAATGAAAAATAGAAGTGTTTAAAAATGTATAAAACCATAAGTGATAATATTATATCAGAGTGGTTATAATCATTATATTATCGATGTTTACGGTATTAATTTTTATGATTTGATTATTATACTTATTTGAATTGTTTAAATTTTTTACGGTATAAAAATTAAAAGAACCTATATACATATTTACTTAAGGCTTTACGACCAATACAATGCATTCTTGAAGTATTCTTCATTAGTCATTTTAAAACTTATCGTTCTCAAATTAATATTAAAATTATATAACTAATTATACAATTGTAAATAATCAAACTGCACTTGTATACTTACACATACACATTGCACGGTAGGGAAAGTCGATGCGCTGCTCTTTCTACATACATACTTCATTTTAAATACATTAATTTATTTACAACAATTGTGAAATTATGCATTTAAATGAATTATCGATTTTTTTCTTCAATTTTTAAATGTAGTACGTATTGGAAATTTTATATTATTTTGTACTATAAAAATGTGTAAATACATAATACAATTTTAATGATGATAAGCACTTATTATTACAACAACTGTTTAAATGTGTGTCAAAGTTATCTAAGATTTTAGCCAAATTTAATTTAATAAATTTTATATTTATGATCTACATAATTGATATTAACTATGAATTAAACATGTTATATATTTTGTTCCATTATTCATTTTTATGATTTGTTCTGAATTTATTTTGGAATTAGATTATACATGATTATGAATGAATTTTTATTTCTAAAAAAATTCAATGTTTAATATTAATGAAAATATCCGTCCTGGATTATTATATCAAAAGGAATTATTGTGTTTAGCAATTTTTAAACTAATCTTTTTACATTATATATGTACAATATTCATTATTTCTCGCATTTTATAAGTAATAGAACTTTTTTGAAGGAAAATACAACGTATACATATGTCAAAATCTAGCAGAAAATTTCTCATAACAATACGATATTTAAATTTCAAAATCAGTTTCGCTCCACATATTTTTATTTATTTTTAAAGTAATTATTTGATTAACATTTTATAGTCATACATAAAATTATTAAAGTATAAATTGAAATTTAAAGATGCTTTCATTTTTTTAACATGAAATAAAATTGTGTCTTGTTGAAATTTGATCACAGTTGATATTTAGTTACATATACATATATATATATTATCAACTCGTGTATTGCAATCACCTCTTATCAAAATGAAATTACAAAAAAAAATTGGATGTTAAATAATTTATAGTAAAAGATGTAACCGAATTGTATTTGATGAAATAAAATATATACAAAAGGTGCTCCTAATTATAAAATATATATTTTTGAATTAACCATACTGCAATTTCCTTTCTTATTCTTGAATGCCTAATTATTTTCAATTCAATGTGAAAATCTTTTTTTTTTTTTTATACTTAAAATGCTTTCATTATCCAATAATATTTATCAAATTAATTTTAACGCTGAATTAAAAAAAATAATAAAAAATTAAATATGTAAATTGTATAATTATTTATCTATTATCACCATCCTTTGCTTGTTTTTCAATGGCTAAAATTAAACATTTTAAGTATTTTAAAATTAAAGTTCAATTATACATGATATATGTATATGTAGGCATATATTCAAAAAATGATTGTAAAGTTATTTATAACTAACTAAGTAAATATTAATGTTCCTTCATAAAATAAATTTATATTATACATGCAAGTATATGAACATATGTATTTGTGTATTCTGTATATAATTAATGGAAAATCTATGTGCTGTAATAATTGGTTTTTTTTTTTAATTTCTCAAGATGCATTCTCTTAAAATTATTAATTAAAATGCACCTCAATAATGAACAATATAGATTATTTCAAACTTTAAAAACACTATAAATTGGGAAAATATCATATTTTGCCCAATAATTTCCAAAAATGAAATTTAAATGTAAATACTTACATATGTATGGATAATTTATTTGCAAGCCAGTGTGATTGGATATTAAATCACATACATTTTAAGTCCTTCTAAAGAGTATTTGCAATAATTACATGTTTAAATGCACAATTATTACTGTTATACTATTGTAACATATATTATATATTGTAAAGTTATTTTTTTGGTATTTAATACATTCATGTATTAAATACTAAAAAATATTATGTTTATTGTAATAGAGATATTGCATTGAATTTGTATATGATTTTCATGTTATTAATACCGACATGTTATATGTTGTGAAAATATTTTCCAAAGCCAATGTTCATAACTACTTTTAAATTGACAATGACATGTCTCTTTATAAGTAATATTTAGGTTCTAGAAAATTTACAAAAACAAATAAACAGTGAAAATTTTATATTGTATTATTATTGTTCTTTTTTTATAAGCAACTTACACATGAGAATATGAGATACAGAGATTAAAAATTCATACTAAACGCTTTTGATTTAAATGTTTCAACAGCATCATTGTAACATAGTGTCATAGTGATTGCTGAGGATTGAATTTACTGCCGGTACTTTAAATTGTATTTGATGATCGAATCAAAACATTAACATTAGTATGTACATACATATGTTGTTATCAACATATCGCACACCTAGATCAAAACAGTATCAACTCAAAAATTTAGATTTTTTAGTTAATCATGTATTTTGATTCTACAAACGAAGCTGCATGAACCAATAAAACAAAATGAAATGTTTTAATCTGAACTTTCTTTAATATGCTTATTTTCATAAAAAAAAAACAGTAAATTCCTATCACTTATAGCGAAATGACAACAAGTTTTTCGTTGTCCCTGAAAAAAATGTTTTTTTGAGTTGATACTGTTTAGATCTAGGTGTGCGATATGTAGTAAATAGCTATCTATAAACGTGCTCACACTCATTATTAATTCTTTATTTTTCAAGTACTGAACATTAACTATTATTTTTGTATTTTGTATATTTGTTTATCGACAGCTATTTATATGATCTTTAAAAAGGCTTTACAAATAAAAATTATATAATACATATATGTACATATAACATAAAAGAAAATTTATACAGCCTTGTAATGTGTAATATTATTTTTCAAAGCTACATATATTCGAATACTTAATATAACAAGAGTCAAATGAAAACATAATATGTATCTACTCAATTGAAGCACCAACATGTTATTGACATAGACATGAGTACAATGTACTACCTACATGTGAGCATGCTACGCTTTTATTTGGTGATAAATAGCTGTGTTTGGCAGATGCTCCAAACATGATTTTTAAAAAATATTCAATAAAATCAAAACAATCTGGTATGTTCAACTCTATAATGTAATATCAAACGGAGAATAAATGATTAACAATTTAAAAGTATTCTTCATTGAAAAGAGATAAATATAAAATCATTTCACTTTAAATCTCATCATTTTTTATCGGCATTTAAATTAGTTTATTTTAATGAAGAATCTATTTACGTATTTTTAGATTTATTGAAAGTACCCAGTTTGTGATCCATGTACATACATATGTATGTATATATTGGTTTTTTTCTAAATTTGTACATTCTAATAATGAAATATTGGAAGCCCCTGCAGTGATGGTAGGAAATTATCATCATGTTGTTACTACGGCTAATCAGTGTTATCTCAAACATCACGAAGAGTAGACGTTATTTTAAATTATATTCCAAACCGTTAAAAAATAATAATATATAAGATTAATTGAGACTTCAACTTATCTGATTTGCAAAACAAATTTTTAAAATGATTGAAACAAATGTGACTGGCGATAAAAATTCGCCAAAAAATTTTAAAACTGGTCAAGTTATCAAACCTGAGATAGACGAAGAGTCTGTGAAAGCCTTGGCTGAAAGGCTCTACGGAATATCTTGTTTAGAACTGAAGGAGTTGAATGGCTACGACGACAAAAATTACAAAATCGTCGAAGATACCAACATTAAAAATCCCCTCATCACTAAACATTGGCCTCATGGATACGTTTTAAAAATTATGAACTCCATGGATTCAGAGAATTTGTCATTTGTGGAAGCTCAGACGGAGACTATGCTATTTTTAGGTATGTCCCTATTAATACGATTAAACTATCACCTCTCAATCGTTCATCTTACGGGGCATTAACATTTGAGCACAAGCCATTATCTCTTATTTGCTTCTCTAAAATTAAAATTAAGAGCAGTGGAGTAGTCTTATCTTATATGCTATGTCTTTATTTGAACGTACGTATATAATATGATTTTGGGAATCATAAATACAGAATTTCACATAAAAAGTAAACGTATATGACAAAAAATATATTATTTCAATATTTTATGAATTTTTCGAATAAAATACTGTTTTCTAAACTGAATCAACAGTCTGAAAAACACACTAACTGTATTTACACTTAATATGACCGATTTCACCTCAGGACTCTCAACATTTACATAAACCAATCATGCTAATAAGCCTAATATATGTATATGTACATAGAAACATGAAATTCGTGCATGATCTATGTACATATGTATATATTGACAAAATGCATCAAAAACTGTTCATTTTTCTATCATTGAAAACTGAAAAAATATGAATATTTGAACAATAAGAATGCCTAGTATAGATATTACAAATTGGATACGGATGCATAGATAGTGTGTAATTGAAATTCAAATTACAGTTATGGTATGCTGTTAGCGTATCGCTGAATTGTACACGACGACCATGTAACATTTAAACTCACATATCCAACTAATGCAATGACATATTGTATGAAAATCAATTGACACACATTGAATATATTCTACAAAACTTAAATCACAATGTTTTATTTATATTTGTATTTTGAAATCACAAAGTACATTTAACTAATTTAATATATGTATGTAAATATATTTTCTGATTTTATCATATTTTATTGTATTGCAAAGATTAATTGAAAAATTCCATATTAGGAAACGGCATTTATTAAAATTTATTAATTCATATTAATAAATTCATAAAAATTATTAATTGTACATTTTTAGCAAGTCATCAAATTTCTTGTCCAAAGCCAATTCGAAATGTGTACGGACACTATTTTTCCCGAGAAAAATTATCATCAGGAAAGAATCATGTGGTTAGGCTTTTAGAATACCAACCAGGAGAAACTCTTTTATCAGTGACAAAATCAGAATTTCTTTACTATCAAGTTGGAGAATATGTTGCCAATTTGAATCGATTGTTAAAAGTAAATATAAAAATTGAAATATAATATGTATATCAATTTAGAGTTGATTTTGAATAGAAATAACTCGATTTTTTTTTTTTTTTTTTTTTTTAAGGGATTTTCTCACAGTGGATACATGAACCTCAATCATATATGGATGCTACAAAATATACCAGAAGTTGCAAAATTTAAAGATGCAGTAAAAGAACCAGAACTACTAGAAATTCTGGATCAAGTCATAAACGCTTTCAATGAACGTGTTATACCAGCTATTTCAACTCTGGCAAAAGGCATAATTCACGGAGATATCAACGAGCACAATATAATTGTGAGCCTAAAAGATCCTACAAAGTAATCAACTTTTCCATTTCTTAGCATCTCTCCAATTAATTCAATTGCATAAAATTTAAAATCTTAATATTTTTAAGGGAAAACGATTGGAGATTCTCAGCAATTTTAGATTTCGGAGATTCTCATAAATCTTGTTATTTATTTGAACTTGCTATTACTATGGCCTACATGATGTTATTGACTGGTGATGTAAAAACAGGAGGTTTTGTTCTCGCCGGCTATTCTACAATTAGAATCGTACCTGAAAAAGAGCTCAAGCTTCTACGAGTAAGTAATAAAACGTATCATTGCATTATCTTGTTTTCTTTCTTTATCTTTGTTGGAGATATAATATCTTCTTTTTTAGATATGCATCGCAGCTAGACTTTGCCAGAGTCTTGTTATGAGCGCTTACACTCATCAACAAGATCCAAGTAATACCTATGTGTTGTCAAGCAGAAAAGGAGCACTGGCTCTGCTTCCTTTGATTTGGAACCAATCTGATCAAGATATTAGCGAACTATGGAAAACAGTAGCGGACGATTATTTAACTAGAAGTTCAAGATAAATTATTACAGACACGTGTTTAGTAAATTTTATCCATGTAATCATTGATCATACAATCATAGTCTTATACTAGATTAAATTGTTAAATGTAGTAGAGTAAGAACATGTTTGATTATTACAAATAAATATATATTCATAACAAAGTTTCATTGCTATTTATTATTTGGTTAGACTTTTATCGATTTTATATTTAAATTTAGTCCAATTCATATTATAGTAGGTATAATAAGCTTCTTGAAATTTTTCATATTTTTTTATATTATTATATTAAAAAAAATAGAAGAAAATTTAAGTGCTATCTAAAATACAACCTTGATATTTTTTTAATACATATGTATATAAAACTTCGAGCCATCTATATATTATAAATATATACTAAAGAATGGTCTTAAACTAACTAAACAAATTAAAAATTATTTCTGTTCATAGGTGTCTCTTTAATTTATTATATTTTTCATTAAGTGTAAACTGCAAACAAATAAATTCACAGTATAATTATAATTAATTACCAGAGCTGTAGAGTCGGTTTAAAAAATTCCGACTCAAACTCCTGAAATTTTCATAAGACCGACGCCTTTAGAACCTTATAAAACAACCAATATACTGCCGTCCTAAGCCCACTTAACGTAACTGACAAAACAACAATATCGAGATAAATGGACTTGAAAGTTTTCTTCGAAATTTGTGTTTTTCTTCATATATTACTGATTTATTTAAACCGTTTTTTAGTGGATGGGGTTATTTTCTATTGTGTTTTGATAATTCTGAGGAAAAATTAAAAAAAAAATGATACTTTAGTAGTTACGTCACTGTTTTACACTTACGTTAAATTTGGAAATCTACTTAATTTTAATAACGTAAGTGCTATACGTGAAATTTGCTTAGGAAATCATATGTATTTTAATAGTTGCGTTATTTTAGCTAAGCAAAATGCTTCGGTATCAACTAGCTAAACTAACGTTACTGCATTATCCTTAGACGAAAAAACGTATCTGCACGCAGATATGTACGTTGAATTTGCTATGTATGTAAATGTTGGATACGTTATTTTCGCTAAGTATTGGTGATACTATTTCTCTGCGCATGCAGATACGTTAGATTTAATAGCTTAAAAAAGTCACTTTTGGATGAAGATACATTAATTTTGATATGAAAAATCGCAAGAATACACCCCCATATAAAACAAATCTAACTCATTTTCGTAATTTTTGTCAGTTACGTTAAGTGAGCTTAGGACGGCAGTATAATTTATCGAATTTTAAAAATCATAAAATAAAAAATATTTTTACGAAAGCATTGATTTAAAATTTTGATATAATCAATGAATATAAACACTGCAAGCATAACGTTTATTAAATTATTAAAAATAGGTAAAACCAAATAATTCATTATGTATTGATATGACTAGACATTAAAGCATTACACGAGTTAACGCTAATTTATGTATTTATAATTTTATAAATAACTTTCCTTAAGTTAAATTTTGTGTTTCTAACCGAATTGTATCTCTAAATTGCTGTTACGTATGTATGTCAATAACGATTTGATTTGAAATCGTACATTTTTATCGGAGATTTTAATTCGCGACGTACTATGCAGTAGTCAATAGATTTTTCTAATGATAACATTTTCATTATAATTATGTTATTACTTTATCCTGATCGGATATAGTAATAGCATAATATTGTGATCTGTGAAAATTCGACCCCGAGATTTTGACTGATTTTGTATCACGCTTTCATGATTTCTGGAAAATGTCTGTATGTCGGTGTGTCGTTGTACTTTTTAACTTTAACTTTTTCTCCAAAACTATCCAGTCTATTAAGCTGAAATTTCATATCTATTATTTTCACTTAAGGTGTATGTAAGTGTAAAAGATATTATGATTTTGGTCAACATCCGCCAACCGGAAGTGGCAGTTTACTCTTGAACGCAATTTCATTTTTTTTTTTTTTCGGCCTTTTATATATTTGGTATCTTCATAATATTGTAATATTATAACCCTTAAAGCAATTGTGGAAGTGGCAGTTTACTCTTGAACGATATTTGTTTTTTTGAAGTGGGCTTTTACTTTATCCTTATTGGATAAAATATTGTGATCGTGCGAAAATTCGTCATTGAGATTTTTTTTCTCATAGAAATGTCAAAAATCCTGTTACCACGCAATATTTCCGAAACTATTAAGCCGATCAAGCTGAAATTTCATATCTATAGTTTTTACATAAGGCGTAAGAGTTGGTTTTGATCAAAATCCGCCAACCGGAAGTGGTAGTTTACTCCTGAATGATTTTTTGTTTTTATTTTTTTCGGCCTTTTAAATATTTAGAATCTTCATAATATTGTAATACTATAATCATTATGCTATGTAATTACAATCTGTGAAAAAAAAATCACCAAAATCGTTCAACCGGAAGTGGAATTTTTTCTTCTAAAAAAGTAAAAAAATCAGTTATTTTTTTTTGTGCACGGTTTTTTGACTTTCCAGTTTTTGGTTACTCTTCATATTCCTCAAATAGATGGATAAAGTCATGGGTTGGCCACACCCGAATTATTTTATGTGACATTTTATGTACATAGTATGTACCTACATATATGTATATTATATTTGATTCAATTGCTTGTCACTTTTGACACAGGTCCCAAACAATACTATTTCTATCGAGAAAATTTCCTTACTGGGGTGCGCACGTGAAAAAATGCCGTTCGTCACCCCTGCCCTGTAAGAAATTCAGCCACCTCCACACTCATCCCAGTTCCGGAAAAGCGTTTTCCTCTCGCGCCACTTATTCCCGGTTGAACAATATGGTGACAAACGGTCTCCCCCGGGATAGACGCCGTTAAAAAACACATTCTTGTATTCCCCCAACGTTGGTATAATTATTTCCAGACGTGTTGCCATTCACCAAGGCGTACCGGTATAATTGACATTCCATTCAAATATATTGTGAGATATTGGGAACGAGACTATAAAGTCTCCACCGCGGAATGTATAGATAGGTACGCATAGAACGGACAAGATATAATTATTAAATACCAGATCAAACTAAACTTTCCATCGATCATATTGTTTTTACTTGTGTTTTCCGGTATACCTAATTAAATATCATTTGACATCAATACGTACCCAACTTACACGCATGCGAATAAAAAAACTTTACTTTTTTTTAAGTAAAGTTCACTCGGTGTTTCGATTGGAAAACGCTTCACTTAAACAGGCAATATCAATCGAATTGATGCCTTTTACGGATATTGAAATACGATATACGAATTAATGTTGCGACATATGTATACATACGTCAAATGTAAAACATTTCAAAGTGTGTGCTTATTTCCCGCGAGTGGGTCAGGGTCGGTACATTAGCTCGGTCGCTCAAGTGGAAAGAGGATCTCTAAACAAAATGATCACTCTTAAAGGGGGTAACCCTCGTGAAATGAACCCTCAGAAAGCGATGAAAAAAAAACTAACCCTCTCGAGATCGCTATCTGGGGAGGAAACGCGGGGATCAAAGATCCATTTAAAAGAATTGATTTGGTCGCCGCGTCAAAACCACAGAACAGACGAATGCATCGTGCGCCGCGTGCGAACCACCGTTAGATAATTGCATTTTGATTTATTCAACATACCATACTATACATTGGTGCATATTCGATGTGAAGTTACAGGACCAACTGCATTCATTTCCATTTATTTGGTTGTTGCATTGTTGAAAATTAGTCTTTTAAGCAACACCAATCGATATTGGAACAGTACCAATTACGTCGATACTGAATATAAGATTCGATTCGGATTGATTTACGATGTTGGCGCGTAATTTTCCCTCCAAAATCAAATTTGTACAATGTTGAAATCGTGAACTGAAAGTTTAACAGCCATGGTGGGTGGCAACCCCTTGTTCTGTAAGGAGAAAAGCTCACACCCCCGGCCAACAGCAGCCCCCAGCGACTCATTTCACACCCGACTGCAAACAAACAAACTCTAATGGGAAACACCCCCATCAACAGAGAGAGCCCAGAAATATCGCATTTATATTACAATTATTAAACAATTATTTCGATTAAATTGTGTAATATTTTTTCGGTAATTTTTTAATAAGACAAACGAGAGCTTTGATCATATTATTCAACATTACCTCGATACACAAGATACTCGAGGGACTGTGCTATTTTTCAATGGACCGATGCGCGCACTTGGCAAATTACATTACCCAGTGTTTAAATTTAACCATTTGTTTACTCGGCGTGTATTGGAATAATGTTTTTCGAAGCGCTCGAAATGTTCACTCTTAATTATCAAAACAATTTTCCTCGTAAGTTTTTCTTTCTCGAGTGCTCTCTGTTGACTTTCGATTGCGATTAATCGATATTTTAATGATTTATCTTTTTTGTGTTTAAAATTTATATTCAAAATAGAGATGAACGTCTGTGTGCTTTCTAATTTGTTCGGTTATTCCGCAAGAGTGGAATCGCCTTCGAGTACAAGTCAAGACGTTCGTCGTTCGCTTGTATCAGTAGCAAGCTGTGGTTTAGTGATTCACTTTGTTGTCGGTGCGCTTCGGAAGACTTGAATCTTCACCACCACAGGGCAAACGGAAGTTTAAGATGTCAGCTTTGACCCGGCTCCGTTTATTTTAATACAAAATTTCAAAGAAACCCTCCCCGAACTATATATTCGTGTATGTGTTTGTCTCTGCTAATATATCTCTTCCATTATTTAAAAAAAATAGCTTAAAATAATAGTTAATTACCAAACAGCTAGGTCCTAACTAATATTTAAAAAGTATGCTACATGCATACTTTGATGTTGTCAATAGGCAGTTTAAAATTTTGCATTGTTTTTGTATCTCAATTATGTAGGTACATATATGTATTTCGATCTTGATATTATATTAGAATAGTTGTTGCATCAGAAATACTCCATACATAGTGTCTGTCTACCATATACAATTTTACGCATAGAATTTCGATAGTATGTAATTCATTCCGATGTTTGATGTCTGTATACCTACATCGATTAACAAACAAATGTATAATATTAAAATAACTGCGTTAATCATATACCCGATAATTTTATTTGATCGTAATTATAAATATATATATACATAAAAAGTGAGTTCCATTGAAAGATATTTAAGTGTATGCGGTAAAAAAACTTTTATTTCGCAAAGAAAAGACTAACCGCCATTACAGCTTAACAAGAAGACGTGGATACACAAAGCTACGACGGCTGCTCTACATTATAAATACTACGATCGTATATTTAGATATACGTTTTAAAACAAGCTTTTGTTTGTAATGCTAAACCAGTGGTTCGGATGTATTTTAGGTTTTGTAAATTAAATCTGGTAGGTATATCTATCTTACGGATGTAAATTATTACCTAAGTAGTTTGCTTGTGTGGTATACGATTCTGTAAATTAATCGGATACCGATTTTAATTTAAGAATCGACGACAGTAGAAATAAATTAATGAAGGTGTATATATATAATTTTATAAATTAACATTTAGGGATAATTCAGTCATACATTTCACCCGGTGGGGAAGCTTTAACTTTTGTTCTCCAGAAAGCAAAGTGTAGACACGGCGGGGCCGTAGCTACCGCTCACAAAGGGATATCTCTTATTCTTGTCGCTCTGGTGTCTTTTATCAACACAATATGTCCTTTGAAGGTTGGAAATTGTTTTAACTTACGACGGCCGGTTCCAGGTTCATAACTTGACAAGTGTGTGCACTCCATCCCTACCAAGGAACAGTTCGACAAAGTGAGAGAACTGAAAGCCTCGCCGGGTAGGTATGTGCTCGAAACCACCTCTCGTTTTCTTCGCGTACAAAAAGAACAAATTTTATAATAATTATAAAGGCCTGCATATAATATAAGCAAGCAATTTATTCTATTCGTTTATATCAAACGCTAAAGCTCTGTTTAGCTGGTACACAATAAAGCTATGTATTTGTTTCACTCGTGTGAAAGGTAGTTGTGCATTCCAGGACTCCACAGGTGCTTATAAATCTAATAATCATTAAAAAGGTGTTAAATGATCCTTAGACGTATTTATGCTATCGATATTTTAGGTATATCGTGCAACAATGTACTACATAGATTTACCTTCCTTATGGTAAATTTCTAAAATTCCAATAATCTTAAATGCGAAATTTGTTTTTTGTACTATATTGTATTTTAAAATACTTTTAACGGCATTTTAATATACCATCTCATTAATAAATAACCAATAACCCTTTGCGCCAGACGCCATCAGCGCAGCGTTTTCCCGGACGGACGAAAGACTCTCGAATATCTTTTTCTATGGGAAAAAAGTGGATCATTTGACGGCGAGTGCATTTTATTGCCTCAAAAAAAAAACATCGTATTGTCGATAATGTCTCTTAAATGGCCCCCATAAAAAAAGTGCAAGACTTTTTTAATGCGAACTTCCTTCTTTCGAATGGCTAATCACGCACCATGATAAAATAATGAGAAAAAAATACATTTTCGACTTCGAAATGTTTTACTATTACTATTATTAAAGCATTATTCTTTTGGTATCAATAATTTTCTATACTACAATTGTATTATGTAGTATGTATAAATGTATTTGAAATAAAATGCTCAAATTTATTGAACCCCGCCCCCAGATATGATTTATGCTCTAAAGGGCGACTTAAAACAAGAAGCTTACAATAGTATCTGGGTGAAAAGAGTGGGTATAGGGTTAATAAGAAACATTTTTCAAACAATATTTAGCATATTTTTATTTAAATTTTTAAAATACAATTTCAAACAATCAGTATAATCGAATCTACTTTTGATTTGCACCTACAGGAAAAGGTACATTGAATATAAACTTTATGACATTAATTAACTGTTGTATGTTGTTTTAACAATTAAATGTACCTATAATGTAATGTGATAATGTAATAATGTAAATATAATGTAATTTTCAGTTTGGTACAAACTTTTCTTTATATTTTGTGAAATAAAACAATTCAATGATTCAATCAATGAGCCATCATAAATACATACTACATATATTACTTTTGCCAGAATTTTTCAACGCATTGCTCTTTTCCAGTGATACTGTATTTGCGTGGAAAAGAAAGAACAGTATTATATACGAGGAAAAGAAATACGTATTGTTTCGGATGTCATTGTCACATTTGAACCAAAACTTATGGGAAAAATATTTCGCTTTTATCGATTCGTATTTTTATCACAAGTACCTATACAATAGTGGTGATTCCTTATTGTAAGACCGCATACATTCAATGATACATCAAAAAATTACCAAACAGGAAAATTTTAGCGAAATTTTGTTTGCTTTAAGTTAACAATTGAAATACGTGTGACAGTGTACAATGAATTGCAATTTAGTCAGATAAATTACGATAATTTAATTCTGTAATATTTGAATTCTTGCGAAAGTCTTTATTTCATTGGAACAAGCAGCACAGTTTGAAAAGCCGTGGATCAACGGGTTGTATAGTTCCCAGGTGTTTACTGTTTGCGCACACATTAGTCCGACGACCACTCATGTTCGGTACATCGGAAAAAACGTCACATACTAACGTTTGACGAGTGAGATCCATCGCTATTTCAACAGTTACCATCAGTCATTTAAAAATTTTAAACGAGACGGATAAATGATTGGGAAATAATTGACATTAACAGATTTGCGCAAAACAATATATATGTATGTATATATGTATGTACATATGTACTTGTAGCGATGAACACGTGTTGGGCTTTATAAACATTGGGAAAACAAAATTTATACACATACTTAAGTTAATTATCTATACTAATTAATACACGGCACACTTTACATACTGTAAGAGAGATAAATGAAGCCATTTTATAAAAAAAAATTGATGAATATATGTACCTATGTATGTATGTACATAGGTAGGTACATACTATGTATAATATATAGTAAGTTCACAAATTGACCATTATTTGATTGTAAAAGTTTAAGTTTAAAAGTTTTTTCCTTAATTTACTTATACATGTACGTTTGTATGTACATACGTTCTGAGTATGAATATGGAAATATTTTTGATAGGCTGTTAACTTACCGAATTTAGTTTTAAATAACATATGTATCATTTATTCTCATTAGCAGGTACGACATTTTTAAGTGCCTACATTACATATTTGTATACATATGTAGCTTGATAACCGTAGACTTTTTTTCTCCAGATTACCACGAGTTTCTTCCCCTAGGTTTACCATGTATTATAATTAAATATATTTCGAAATTTGACAATCCCCACATGGCAACATTTATATTATGACTTGGTAGAGGCTAAAAGTTGATGACAGTGACTTAAGGTAGTAGTAAATTTATAATTTCCAATGAAATTTGACAATCCCTACATGGCAACATTTATATTATGACATGGTAGAGGCTAGAAGTTGATGACAGTGACTTAAGGTAGTAGTAAATTTATAATTTCCAATGAAATTTGACTGGGAAACTTGATGGTTGCGTATTTTGAGAATCACTGCTGGCTATTACGTATTCAAATAGGACAACTTCCAGAATGATACTTGGGCAAACAGTGGTCTGAGCAGAGCGCGAGCCACTTGACCGCGGCCGCCGGTGTAAACAATGTCGCGGCCATTGAAGTTACCCGCACTGCCGCCATTGCAGCACATATTATTTGTACTAGTGGCCAGTTTAGTCTCTATCGACTGCTGTCCACCCATAAATTACGACAAGCAGTCAGACAAAGCCGTCCAAATAATCCAAAGTCGATTCCGAGAAAATTTTAGAGAAAATTCATCGACATTTAGCGTCCATTTAGAATAAACAACATATACACAAATATGTAGTCGAGAGAAGCGATTCATCATTGCGATTTGTGTGCGGTATGTGTTAGTTGCATTAATAAAAATTTTATGCACGATTTTTCCATTGAGGTTGCACTCGAGCGATGTTCGGTCTAAAAGGGGGTATAATTTGGATAATACAATATCTAGCCGCTGAAAGAGGGTAATTAATTGTGTCCCGTCTTTTATACTCTGGCTTATTCATTCTTCACAAGATGGAGCTTGCAGACGCAAAGGTAGAAGCTGAAGAATTCCTTTTCAAAAGGTCGGCAAAGATCCGAAGCCCGTATGAAAGTTGTTCGAAATATTATTTGTTAACGTGCACGCTCACGTAGATTTATGTATATAAACGCATATCAAATTTCGTACAAAACTTTTGATCGCTTTGATGTTAAGCTTTATCATTATATAATTATTTCATTCTGCTAAAAAATAGCCTTCTTCCACAAAAGTATTTAAACGTACACTATAATATTTTCGATTATACATACATATGTAGGTTGATATATGTATGTAAACTTGTCCATCATATAAATATTTAAATTTCCCTTTCACAAATTCAATTCCGTTGACTGTCTTTTGCTAATAGCCTACAGGGCGATAACTTCCAACCCATGAATCATTTTTACTTCATTGATTCTAAAAGTCTAACTAACTTCGGGTCGTTTATAACAATGCCATTCATTTTAATTTCCCCTTCACCCGTCCCTCTCCCCATTTCAGAGATGAACTTAATGGATTTTTAATAAAGTTGTGTTCAACAGTCGACTATCAATTGAGTAATCACCGATATTTCAATTCTTACTCCACCCATCTCCTCTGCCTATTAATAATGTACTTATGTATGTATCTATAGAAAATTCTTTTTATCGAAAATATAATATATTCGATATTTTCATCGGTGCAAATTGGTTCGATGTCGGTGTGTTAAATGTTGTAAATATGGGTTCGCCAGCATTGGCGTTTGTGGAGGTATCGAGAATTAGATTGGATGTGTCAAACGCAGATCTGGCGGCTAATCCGCAGACAGTGTCGAGTGTCTAGAGAGGGAGGTAGGGGTGAAACCAGCGTAACGTCGTCGAGGGGTGAGAAACACCCAGAAGGGTTGTCGTTTGTCGTATCCATTGCACCAATAAACACACTGCCAAATCAATCGAATTGGATACTAAAATAAATAAAATGAAAACGATACTTGTTGTAGAATATTTCATATTGTAGGTACTGTTTGTTTTATTTCATCTGTTGAATGCTTCATTGTAATAGTAAGAAGCCGAAAAACGAATCTTCACATCGAGTAGGTATTCCTCTTCGGTCGCATCTTTGTTGGTAAAAATAAAATAAATTGATCCCTCAGAAAATAATAGAAATAGTAGGTACGCAAGGGAAATTGATTTATTCACACACAAACCTTCGTGTACAATTTTCCAGATTGTGAGCTTCCCTTGGACACGCAGCGCGAAAAAAACCGTTCGAAGCTTTTCCGAGATACTATACCCGTCTCTTTATCGCAGCCGAGAGAAAAGTTCCCAGGCGAAAAGCTACGCCCTGGATTGGTATATTTCGTCGAAAATGGTCAAGTCGATTGAAGCTTTTACGTCGGAGTTTTTCGCACCAATTCTTGTTTGCCGACACACTCGACACCTTCCTCTCGTATCATTCAAAAAAGAAATAGTCAAACGGTATCGTGTACTCCATCTATTTTTTTCAATCACGTGTCGTGGTACGAGTCGAATAATGAAATGCTTGTACGTGGTTTGATTGATAACTTCAGGCTTCATTTTTATATTGATATGATTACAGATTACAGATTATAGAATCACAGTAGATAGTTCAAAGTAGATTAAATACACTACTTTTATCCGTTCCACTAATAGACACATTAAGTCAATATCAATTTCATTTCGTTATATGTACATAGGTTAAGGAAAACAGTCGAAATATATTCATAATGATATTTACGATAATTCCATTGATTTCTATTGTTCTAAACCCGATTCTAAATGCAAACCTACTATGCGACCCTTAACTTGCATACACACGGCATCATAGGGGTAGAAGTTCTCCCTGTTTCATCACACATAAGCTGCACTGGCAGTTTCCTAAATAGATTCCATAATTGTAATGAAACGTTATTATGAAATTAATATAATTTTATTCATTGAATAAGCCAACCTTCTCCGAGGCACGTGTGTATTTATGCCTTTTTTCCCTCGTGCCTGTAAGACTTTGTTCTTACTATTATATTGAGAGTGGGGCAAGATGGTACTGGAAACGGAACAATCGCCATGCCTGAAGTGGCGAAATACATTGATTTTCAACAACGACACTACATCCATAATATATATTGGAGCAATCGAGCGTGTGTCTAAACAATGGAGTCAACAGTGTTTTTGGACCTTTTCGTCCAAGTAATTATCAATGTGAAATGAAAGCCGGAACCATTTGATTCGAGGGCACTTTCTCATTGTGTCCTTTGTTCGGTGCCATTGTTTAATGTGGAACAATCGGCTTACAAATATAAATCTCTGGCAATCGTTACGATACAAAGTGAATTTGAACAAAAGCCACAGTGTTTTTGAACGGCCAACTTTGGCGAACAAAAGAGCCCTCGATCGAAAACTATGGAAATTATTTGTCGAAAACCATAACCAACATAATTGGAAGCTAAATTATGGAAAAATATCGTTAAAGCTATCAATTAAAAAAATATTCGAAATCAAGGTAGAAGTACCAAACAATCGAAATTTATTTACAAAATTCACATATTTGTATAAAAATACAATTCTTTTGAAAATCACATTCACAAAATAGATTTAATAGACCCATTATAATTCAATCTCGAACAAATTTGGCCTCAATTGATTTTATGACAAGAATGTTGCGTGCCCATTCATTCCAATATATAAATATATATAATTTCCAGAAATTATACAAAAGGTGAACCCCACTTGGGCAATTCAAAAAAAATCGTTTTAAGGGTTAAGAAAATCCATTATTCCTATTCAATCAAGGTAAACATTTTTTTAGGTAGAACGTTATTTGATATATTTCAATTGAACGGTTCTCTTCAGAAAAACCCTTGATATCACCGAGTTGTATCATATTCTTATAATATGTGATGATTCAACTGAATTTTCACCTAATTAAATTCATATACAATTAAAATTATAATATTATTTTAGCGAAATATTTGAATTTATAATTTTAGAATTATAAATTCAAATAGAAATTTCTAGAAATTAATAAGCCGTTAAAGCTTTCAATATTTATTGTGGCGTTAAACTACATAGATTACTACATATTTAGTACGTTAAATAAGCCCCAAAACAAACTATATAATATATAAATCAAGAAAAATGCAATAACATGATTTGAAATCATGGAGAAACATAATTTGTTCACAAGTAGGTACCTACTTGTGGCAGGTGCCTCCCTCTTTACATACAATATTCAAGTAAGTTTGAGATGTTTTCAAGATAAAGCTATTGTACGTTACCCTTATCTGTTTACCACAAAACCACTGTCTTTTTGAGAGAATAACATATATACAAAGACTCATATCAATTCAAAGGAGCGCAGAAGAGTTCTTGAAACAGATCCAGGCAAGATTCCCCCTTTGTTGTGCTACCTATTTGTTGATAATAATATGTATATTATACTTGACGAACAACGCTATCGGTTACCTGTGCACAATCGACGATAAAACATTTTCACGCAATGTAATTCAACATCTTTATTATATTATATATAAATATCTACTAAAATCGTAATAATTTTCTTTTACTTCTCTTAAAAACTTCTCAAAAAAAAATGGAGACGAATTTATGCCGAGTTGAACATGTCAAAGAATATCATTCGGCTTGACTGACAAAAAAAAAGGTTTTTTCAACTGTCTTTAATAATATAAAAGACACTACTTGAGTTTTTTTTGAAAGTTTTTTCTTTCAAACTATGTATGTACTTGTCGAAAGTTTATTTCCGCGTACGTTCAAAAGATGCATCCGGATGCTGTCTCTCAAAACTAAGAATAAAGTTAATAATATTATTTTGCTTAGTGTACATTTGCTAGATTCACATCTGACTATAGCATTGAAGTTTTTCAAAGTCTTTCAACTATGTATATCGCATATTTTCGTTATATGTATTTATAAGTATAGAATCGTTTGCTACGCTTAAAAATATTTTCTCTGACTATAGCAAGAATCCGCTTGTTTTATTCATACACACGGACTTGCGCCTTTGCAGACAGCTGAAAAAGAAATGACGCTTATTCGCCGAAAGTGCCGAAAAGCGGTTAGTGAGAGGGATGGGACGAAATAGGGGGATGGGGGTGAGTTGGTAAAATAAAATGAATTCAAATAAGTCATCTCGCCGCCGTGAAATATGGAGCACAAAAACACTTCCATTATAAAGTTATCCGTAGTAGATTATTGTTCGGGGCTGCAGAGCGGGACAGAATATAATACATTTTGCCAGCAGAGACATCCCCTTCAAAGTTATACCACACGCTTCTTTGTAGTTAGATTCTCATTGTGAACATAGCCACACGTACAATAAACGATATCCGTAGAGGTCCTTCTGTCGCTTCTAAATCTAAATTGAAATTTGAATTTGGGTACCTTTTAAGGACAATAGATGTATTAGAAGTTTATTCCAAGATATACATACATATGTACTATCTGAACTGTTGAACGTTAGGAGTTCTTCTAATTATAATGCACTACATACATAGGTATGTGCTTTTTTGGATAAATTTTGTTTTTTTTTTCAATATGGGAAAATTGCCGACAGGGCCGATCACAGCGTTACGCCAGTTTTCCGCGTTCGCAAGGAAAGTATTGAAACGGTGAAATAAATTAAAAGTCTTTTCGTTCGCGCTGAGGAGGAGGTTTCGGCGAGTTTCCGGCGCGCGAATTAAAACCGAATAAAATAAAAATAAGTATGGCATTTAATGTGTCAGCCGCAGCAGTTTCAATTTGTTGGCACGCCGACCACTTTTTATTGAAAATTTATAATTCCAATTCTAATTTAAAATGGGACTCGAGTGCCTGCTCCGCTACACCCTGTCTACAAAGTGCTCTCCGACGCTCGCAGATTCGTTTTTCCGCCCCCTCATTATTATTTTTTTCTTTCGAGAATCAAATCGATTCCGTTTAATATTGAAATCGCGCGACATTTCGTTCAATGCAAAATTTCACATACAACGCGATGTAATACCAGCTAAAAATATTTGTAAAAAAAAATACACTCGTTCATTTTAAAACGTCTTTTATAAACATACAATTCACTCTCCCATATAATATTTTAATGATAGCCCGATTCTTTGGATTTCTTTGCCGTCTCCAAAATATATTTTCATAGGTACTTAATGTTGATCATAGATGAAATTTGAGCATTTTAAGCTTTTTTATAATTAAAAATCAATGTACATATTTTTAAATTGCGCATAGAATTTTTTAAAAGCTTCGGTATACCTTAACAAGCAACATATACTTTTAACATGCGCGTTATTTGCTCTACTATTTTTTAATGTGTATAATAAGTGCCGAAACCAGAAAATCAATTGTGTAATGAGTTTAACCGAATCGTACTCCCCCTCGTGCGATATTGCGGGGGTTATTTGTTTATAAAATCAGGGGTCATTTCAATAAAGGCATAATCCCCCAACAGGGTGGAGAGATGGCCGCGCACGCTCCGCGGCTTATTATTCACAATTAATATGGCGTTTTAAAATCCCACATACGAGCTCGAACCGAAATACTAATCGGGGGGTTGCCTGTGCCAAATCAAATGCAAAAAAATATATTATACGTATACCGCATGTATTTTACTGAGTATTTTGTTTTTTTTCGAACGCGCGTATGTAGGTCGGTTTGAAGGGAGAGCAAGTAGATATCGAATGGTTGCATTGTCGAAGATGTGATTTGATGGTCCGTTGTGACAGTGGCCCTCATGAGACTGTGCGACAGACAGGCTGCTGGAGAACCTGCCCACTGGTCAGACAATAGGTGCTGTCAATGCTCCCAAACGCAGGTTAATGAGCGATCATCAATTGGTTCAAATATGCGGCTTATCGCAGAAAGGCCCCGACCACCGCACAAAACCCAAGGAGTACGTTTCAACACTCTTTGTTTTCAATCGACATTACCATTCGAGTGAATCCATCAAAGCAGATTGTTCAAATCCCACATGAGCCAAGTCGCTAGGCAAAATTGATTGCAATCTAAAGATTTTACGTTAATTGGGTTGATTCGTTTGGAATGGAGCACGCCTAGCTTACCAAATGCTTCGCGTTAAATACAATTAATTAAATTCCAAATCAAATTTTACGTAAGTAAATAATCGCAAAATCTGCAGTAGATGGAGGTTTCGAATTTGAAATGTCCTAATATATCGTGACAATAGAAGTCCGCATCGGTGATTGGCACACAAAACAAAAAAAGTGCTTGGGACAAAGCATTTTTTTTTAACAGTGGTGCTCTGCACAACAGAAACGGCCAAAAAATATGATTTTTCCTGGCGGTATAAAATTTTTGTTTAAAAAAAGAATAAAAATAAAATAACAACCGCGTGAGAGATACAGCACAACGATTTTCCAAACACATTTCTAAATATCGATTTTATTTATTTAGTAAAACAAACATATCTATGGTAGGTAGGAACATTTCTTTTAGTGCGGAGAAAAATTGAGAGGGGTAAAATAACGCTTGTTTATATAAATCGTGTGTCAAAAAGAGCTGACCAGTAACGTTAAGTATGCCATACGAAAGCAATAAAAAATATAAAAATCATCCTTTTATTCAAATTCTACAGCTTTCGGCCTTTCTCTGCTATCGAGGTGGTCACTCTAGATTTGTGCAGGAGCATTCGAAGTGTCCAAAACAGGTCAAAACAGCCCTCCGATGCTGAATCAAGTCTTATTATATTTGTCAATGTTGGCACATTCTATTTTCCTTCATTTTTTTTCCGTAATACATAAAACATACATTTGGCCAATAGAAATTAAATCTCACAGCAAATGTTAAACGACTAGAATTACTAGCCAAAACCTTCAAAAACCGATTCAACTGAATCATATTAAAATCATTTGACTTAAATTCATTAATGTTCAAAAAAAATTCGGTGTTTTGGTTTGGATTTCTTTTCAGGATAAAATTTTCTATACGAGTATGTATTATCAAAGATTTCAATTATCGGTAAGTTGATTGGTGTATTCTCATTTAATTAAAATCAATAATGAAAATACGGTCTCCGATATTGGAGTGCAGTCAGTCAGGGGTAGGCAAGTGGTGGTTTCCGCAGACATCAATTGTCTCTAGCTGGAGTTGACGTTACGGCAGCTCGGCTGACCAATAACAAATGTCAACCCTATCTACAAAGGCCCACTGTCTGATTTATGGGGGTGCACGATGCATTTGAGATGCATTTTATGCTGGAATGCATCAAACATTTTTTTCGTATAGGTTTACTGTGAATTTGAGCTATCGTGAATTATGGCATGGTGTTCTAAAACTCACGTACATATGTATGTAGGTATAGTAGGTAGGCTAGGTACCTACCTCTTGATTTTATTCATTTACATACGAGCCGTTTATTTTAAAAATGGTGCAAGTTCACAGTCTAAAAAAAAGAGTAAAACTGGTTACAGTCATGTACTTACGCAATATTTTATTTAAACAATTGACAGAAATCATATCTTCAGATTTATGCCGTTGTAAGGAGGCATTAAATACGTGGATACATAAATTTCAATATACATAGCTCGTAATGATTCAAAGTGGACTAGCACCATTTTTAAAAAACACATATGGCATATATTTGATTTATTATAATATCACGTAAAAAAAATACAAGTCGACACTTATTGCAAATGGCACAAAAATTAGTTAGGCAAAGGCCTTTCTAGGAAACTCTTTCATTTAATTACGAGTATAAAAAATGGAATATTAAATTGGATTTCGCATTGTTGGTCGAAAAGTTTAATTAGTTAAAAATATTTCAGGTTTATTGTGCGAATTTCTGAGAATTTGTAAATAAATAGAAACAAGGAATACGAGACGAATCAAAGATTTAGACGACGACGCTACGGGAAACTTTGTATAGAAATGAGAAAATTAATTCCATCTTCAAGCGCGAGCGCTAAAACTCGCCAAAAGCAAATGTGGAAAGTTTATAATTAAATAAGATTCGGCGACAACTCGAAAATTGCCTTAATTGTATTTTAATTACTCGATTTATTTATACTAAACTTTATTTCAGTTTGTTGTTCAGTGATGGACAACTCCATTCTATCACGTTAATGTTTAATAATTATGTAGACGTAATAATTATTTTGGATAGCTTGAATATTTTTTGTTTCAATCAGGAGAGGTTTGTTAATTAATAAATACATAAATTTTGGTAAATATCGTATATTCATCAAATTTAATACAATAATGTATGAAATAAAACATCTCGTCACATATTAAATTCTACATGAAATCCAATACTTTCTAATCTACACTTAAATCTTAGCAATTGTATTCATTCAATGATATTTAAATAACTCATTTAATGTACTTTGTACATTCACTTCAAAATATTTAATTCAACACATTTGAGTATTCATTAAGTATATAATTATAGCAAACACCTAATTTAGTAACTTAACACCTATACCTATACGAATAATATCATATATATCTTTAAATCTTTATACAAATACTATTTTCCAATTGAATAACTACGGTTTCTATATAAGCAAAATTATTGATTATATTTTTTTATTCAGCTAAAAACATGGACAGATAAAATTACATAATATTTGAAGAATATATACAATTAAAATGAACTACATACATATATAGACATTATAATGACATTATCAATTTTTCTTTATTTTATTATCTTAATTGAATTTCAAATATGAAATGTGTTTTATTATAATTTACAAGTTCAAACACAATTCTCCTTAGCGTTACGTATGTATGTATGTATATTTACATATCCTTAAAATGCTAAAATATTGAAATTTACTACTGGGAGACGTTTACCCAACATCACAATTTATATGTAGATCACGGACAGTAATTTCTATACTTAATTGAAAATTTTAATGATTCCCACAATTCAAAAACAGTAGTACCTACATATGTATGTTTATATTCATATGATATATTAATTATTACCGTTATGTTTAATGCTGCCATAATATTTTTCTCACAATGCAAATTACTGAAAATACACCTATCTTAAGAAATATATTAATTATGTTAAACACAAAATTTGAAACACCTTCGAACGTTTTATTTATTTTTTAGATAACGATTTTCAATCTTAGATTCAATTGAGATAATATTTTTTATCGATTAGAAATGTAAACCGATTCCGCTTAGTTTCAGATTTTTAATTCACAGAACTCTACAGGTTGTTACTGTGTGTTTTTAATTAGTCAGAATAACCATCGGTGTTAGCATGATCGGATCTGGGGGACGGTGGGGTGGCCCTAGCTCGACGGGCCATCATTTCCGGCGTCGGTGGTAGAAATCCTGCCAAATACTCAGCAGGAGGTCTTATCACTGTCGGTAGATATCCGGTTCCGGAGTAAGGAGGCGTCAAAAATCGACGCGACGGCGAAAATTTCATATTTTGTCCTCCGAGCGGGGAAAACGCAGACTTGGTTTGATATCCTGGCAACGAATACGGTGGAGAATCTTGGGTCATGTTGTACGCAGTAGGATTTCCACTTGCCAGCAATGGATTGGCGTTACCGCCGCTGAGGATGGCCTCCATGGCTAAAACGACATCACCTTTGCACTTCGACAGCAAATGTTCGATTTCGGATCTCCGTTTCCCTGGAAAAACTCTCATGAGCACATCGACGGGTGACCTACTTCCGGGGCTGGTGCTGTACTGTGGTGAAATCTTGCCGCTCTCGAACGAGTTGTCCAACTGGGAATCGTTGATTAAATCGTTCCTGTTCGGAGATCCGTGCTCGCTGTCCAAAACATTCGCCGACTGTTGCGGCATCAGATCAGTCGTGTCACTGCTGGAGCTTAAACCCCTTGCCAATTTCCTCGACTCTTGCTCGTTCCTGATGTTGGCCAAGTTTTGAATCTGGTGCGAATACTTGGACGGGGGACTCGCGTTTGCCAAGTATTGCGAATCTTCCATGCCGGCCGCTGGCCACTTTTCTTGCTCGTGCTTGATCGGAACCAGTATGTCGTCATATTGGGTGGATCGAGTCTCCTTCAGGGACAGATTTTCCGGGGCTCCTATCGAGCTTTGATCTGAATTTTGATCTTCTTCCTCTTCCACGTTCAACTCGTTGTCTGTGTTCGGCGATTGAGGTCTGGGAGTGGACGGGGTTCGAGATGGAGACATTCCTCCGTCGATGTCGGGACAAGATCCACTCACTATGCGAGCCCTCTTTTGCACTGCAACAAAAAAAAACATTAATTTATTTACAGATACATAGATAAATAAATTGAAGTGAAATATCATTGGTTGAAAGGACATATTAAACAGTCATAGTAGTAAATGCGTCTGCCTTTCAAAAAAAAAAAAAAAAAGTGCAGCTCATAATAATAAAAGGGGAATTCGAATAAGTACAATAAATAAAGAATTGCTGAACCGAAAGTTTTCAAACTTTTTTTTTCTACTAAATCATAACAATTCAAACAGTGTACCCTTTACAGAATTATATTATGTTTGGGCAACACTGGGGGTGGTGGTATGGAGGAACATTGCGGCTCTTGAATACATTAAGTTTTGAATGGCCGCTAGTTTCATATAATACAAACTTATTAACATAAAGCATATTGTGAACAAGTCCAGAGGACTCCAACAATGGGGCACATTGTGAGAGCAGATAATGCCGAGCCACTATTTCAATTTATATGCAGTATACCGCGCGAAAATTAACAAAAAAATAATTAAAAAAAACACATTCCACCGAAATATTCTCATTTCAAATATAAAGCACGCGCTAGCCGACAAAATTAAGAAAGCTTCGGCGTGCATTTTGTATTAAAATGTAAATGAACGCTGCATATTCTATAGAAATCAAACGGTTTTTTAAACGGAATGTTTCAATAAGTTAGTTCCATGTTTGAAACATAATCCATTTTCTTAGAAACAATACTCGTTGCAGTCAAGCTTTCACCAGTATTTCCACGATACTGTGGGGGGGCTAATCTCTGCGGGGGCTATACAGTTCCCCAAGGACCCCCTGGATGCTTGCAAGGGTCGCAAGCGCACTGGACAAAAGTCCCCAGAGTGATTTAAATGATACCGCTGACTGGTGCTCCAATTAGGCTAAAACGCTTTATAATTGAAGACATTTTTTTTCTAAATGGAAAATTCACATCGAATCTCGTACGTACACTTGATCCATTGCAGTATCGTGCTGCGCTCAATTACTATTCATTCTACGCGTACAATACCATTTTATAATACAAACATAAAACTGAACTGGTAGCAATTTATTTATGGGTTGGTATGTTTTTACTATCCGCATCGAGGAATTACCGGAAGACTCAACAATTATCGATAACTTCCTGATCGATAGCATTTATATATATTACATATTTACAATTGTTTTGTATCGTTTTTAACCACCTTATTCCTAACATATAGATACATACATTATATGTACATATTGATAGCGGGAAAAACCGCGTCAGAAATATTTGTCTCGACTGTTTTACGGCATAATTTATATATAATATACTGTACGAAAATAACGAATCAAAATGACCACTCTTTATAAAAATCAAAATAATACTAATTAATAATATCTAATTAAGCCAGGCGATAGCTCAGTGGTTAGGCTCTTGGACGAAAGTCCGGGGTTCAATTCCCATATCTCGAAATGATTTTCTCGGCGGTTTATTCGACCTTAACTATCATCATTGGTAAGATCTGGACATTAATAAATCCAGATCGGCCGTCTCCTGTTAGAATCTATCTAGCTAATTTATTTTAGTTGTGAGACGGTTTCATAAAAAATTGGCACCTCTTATCCATTATTGCTATGTTGACCCTGTATCCTTGTATTCTTAGACCTGTTTGTTAACTTTCCACCTAACACAATTAAATCTGTTACATATCCACTATTACATGCACTTTTCTTATAAAAAGCGATTCTACACACATCCGCTCAACACACAGACATTTTCCAAATACGCTCATCCATCGCTTTACGGAGGCCCTTGGTTAACGGAATTTCGCTATAACGGAATTTAAAAAAATGTCCGAAAATTCGCTTTACAGAAAAAAATTCGATATACGGAATATTTTTAAATCGACGGTTGAGAGGGGGGAATAGCACGTGGGCGCACTGGGATGATCAGATGATGAAAATAAAGGCCCAATCCTTATCGGCTGCTCCACAAAGTACATATCAAGAAAATAACCCGCCACAGAAGTGATTTGATCGAAAAAACAGAAAAGCTCTTGTTGATATGGTTAGAGGATAATAAATAATCAACGCAATATGCCAATGAGCAGTAGGTATGTTAATACAAGAAAAAGCTAAAAGTCTATTTGAAACACTGGAAACAAATCAAATAAGAAGGGATGGATGACCAAAGTTATATACGAAGATCGGCTTAAAAATAACTTCGTTCCTGAAGTAGAAAAATATTTTATTCACGCATATTTTATATGTATCTGTATATGAAAAAATTTCGATTTACGGAATTTCGATTTAAGGACAATTTTTGAGGGACGGATTCTTCAGATTTTATCGAGAGATGGGTGGGTCAATATTTAATCTTTTTTTATAAAGTTGTTAATTCTTTATTTGATTGTCCTTCTTTGTTGGGTCTTTTTTGTGTTAAAGAGTTCCTACACGAATTACTCGATCTCAATTTTTATTTGAGTGTGAGAGTATCTCGTATACCAATTAGGTACTACCCGAACTCACCTATTCTTAGACTGATTAGGCTTGCCAATAACAATGGTTATTTATTAGATTATTTATGTGTAAATCTTCATTTAGTTAGGCTCAAGCTGATACTTTCTTTTAGTATTTCTTCTTCTTAATTAAAAAGAGAAAAATAATTTTATTATTCTTATTTTTATTTTTAATTTTGTTTTTATTTGTACATTTATATTACTTATGTTATGTTATTATTTTTATCATACTATACGTAAAAGCCTTTTTTTGGCGTACATATAAAAACAGCCAATAATAATAAACAATAATCATGAAAACGTGATTAGGGTACTATTCCAGATAGATATGTATGTACATATCAGTCGTGCGATACTTTGTTTAGTATATGCTACATATAGATACATATATGGATTAATCGCTACAGCAACGATTAGTCTTGTCAAAATAAAAATTTCAAAGCTAAGGCCGGGCGCGCACACTGGCTACGTATTCGTACGAATTCATGTCGTACGTATGTTGTTGTCCCTCACACATATGGCGTTGTCTCTCTCTGGGCGTGAGACAACGCCATACGTATGAGGAACAACAACATACGTACGACACGAATACGTACCCAGTGTGCGCCCAGCCTAATGCAATAATCACTTTGCGGTCGTTGCTATCCTTATACCCGATCCTGCAAACAAATCGGGAGGCAAAAGCGAGTGTATGAGGAAGTAAATAGGCACTGGATGAGGGGAGGAGGGGGGGGTCAATTTGCGATTCCTCGTCCAAAACAATAAGTTGATAATGTGTGTGGGTGTTTAAGTAGAACGAGTGCGATGATGAATGTATCGCGCGGCATCATTGTGCCCGCGGGGTCCATTGTGCCCCGTCCGACAATAAATTGAGTCAGTGTCTACGGCAAGTGGTGGTGGGACATCAAGCTCCACAGGGGGCCACCCCCAATAAATTACAAAATTAAACTGTGAAATGGAGACGTGAACAATAATGAGAGAGAGGACGCACAACAGATACACGCGACCGCGCGCTAACACTCTGCTCCTGATGGCTGCTGCTAATTCATGGCCGGCCGTAAGTAACGTCGACAAAAATCAACAGCAGGTACGGCTAAATGCGCTCGAAATACAACCACAACACACAATCGAGCTTGCCGAATGATTGGACACGACTTTGGTTCACTTCAGTGGTTCTTAGCTCGTGGCTCGTATAATATATATATGGGTTAGTGCACAGCTATTGTATGTCCAGTTTTGTTTTAAAATATTGTAAGTGACATATGTATGTATGTATGTACATCTCTTTTGCATGAAAAATATGGACGAAATGGACATATTGCATATATATTTGAATAAGACAATTACTGTATGTCCAATAATATTTGGATATACAATACTTTTTAAACATGAAGGTTTGATGCAGATGGACGTTTTGTGTATGGCTCGATTTTGGTAAAAATGGACATGCAATATCCGTGCACTAACCCATCGATATATCTTATGCCGTGCTTAAAAAAGAAGGCATGCGACCAATACGTACTGCCATTTATGACGTACATATGTATGTGAAACGTGGATGCTAATTCGAGAATGTTACTTAATATCCGGTGCACACAGAGAAGCATGGAAATATGTATGCTTGGTATAATAAGAAGATATCGTAAGAGGAATACATGGGTAAGAAGGTAACAAGATCAAAGTGGCAGATATGTACCTATGTATAGCGGAACGTGTGAAAAGTTGAAGTGGCAACGGGCTGGAAAAATAGCGAGAAGAACGGATGGCAGATGGACGCGAGAAATACTCGAATGGTATCCGAGAGGATGTGAAAGAAAGCAAGTTAGACCGAGTGGAAGATAGGCTAATGAATTGAAAAAAAATGTGTGGTGTCAAGTGAATGCAGATTGCTCAAGACAGACAGCAATGGAAGAGGATTGGAGAGGCCTTCATTCAGCAGTGGATGGTGAACGGCTGAAAATGATGATGATAGCATTAGAGATCAAATATGATCAATAAAGCCAGGTGGTAGCTTAGTAGTTAGCGAGTTTTGATCCGCGTATGTCGAAATGATTTTATCGTCATTGTTAATATCTGGACATCACTAAACTCACATCGGCTGTATCCTGTTAGAATTTGCTAATACATATATGTATGTATCTAATTTTGTTGTGAGACAGTTCCACTAAAAATTGACACCTCTTATCCATTATTCCTATGTTAACCTGTTATTCAGTCTGGATCCTTGGATCCTGAAAGAAAGCAAGGTAGACCGAGTGGACGATGAGCTGATGAATTGAGAAGAATGTGCGGAGTCAACTGGATGCAGATTGCTCAAGACAGACGGGAATGGAAAAGGACTGGAGAGGCTTTCATCCAGCAGTGGATGGTGAACGGCTGAAAATGATGATGATGATGATGATGATGATATATATGTATATATCTTGTTAGCGGGTGAATTGATTTGATTTGACGTTGCGTCGCAGTTCGAGTAATTGAATTTTACGCGGACAGATGCCCCTGCTAGTAAATAATCTGCTAACGTAACCTAAGGCTGATATTACATTCAGCAACAAAACGGGACACCAGGTTTTTTTTGAACCTCGGCGACCAGATAGATATACAGGTTTCAATGGTAAGTATTACGATGTATTACACGATGCGATTCTGGGTTGCTTGAAAATTTCTTGGAAGTCAATGTTCGCCGAAAAAAATCTTCACCAAAAACCCTTTTCTGACCTTTTTTTGCATCGTCGTACTCAATTGTCAACACAACGCAACGTCAACGCAATTGTTTCGAAAACAATGAAATTCAGAAAGAAATACGAGAGGTTGAATTTTATATATTTTCTACGTCTACATAGAGTACCTAGTTTCGTATAGTATTTTTTTTTGTATGAAGATTATGAGATGAGCAGGTAGCTTGGTAGCTTGAACAGTGGCGCAATGTAATAAGATGCTCGCCACCGCCAAAAAGAATCTGGTGTTGGTTTTGTTGCTCAATGTAATATCGCTCTAATGGACCCACTAATACCAATCAGTCACCCTGGCAACACAAATAAATAACACTATATAATATATGTACATATACAGGATTCGATTATTGAATGCAAGAGTGAAGTATCTCAATTCTGGGTGAACTTTTCAGGAACGTGAGAATTATGAAAGTGCATATGAGTGAAAGGGAACGAGAGTAGGAAGATGGCGCAAGTAGCGTCAGTAGAGTTGTTTAACAACGACCCCGAGAGCTACGATGATAATATACTGAATAAACCAATGAATGACACTACCGCGTTTAATTCAGCCCTATCCTACATGCTACATATTATATATAATATATTTGCGCAAGCGCCTGAATTCTGGGTCCTTGTGGTCACTCTAGCATTGCCAACATAAGAAACAATTTTTTTTAGCGGTGTGCTGGCAATGAGATATTTGTCAAAACTGGTGCACCTATTCAATCAACGGTGCACTATTAAATTGTTTCACATAATTTCAAACGGGTTAGGGGCTGTACTGTTGTACAAACTAGCGCACACGGGGTTGGAATTTAAATCTACCGTCATAAGAGGGGTAAACCAGTTAGTTCATCAGTAAAATTGTTGTAAATTTCATAAAACCAATTTCTCACGCGTTTAGTAGATTAGATACCCACAATAAAACATTTAAAGTAAAATGATATCTCATGTAATGTGATATATCGCAAATGACTGAGAAAATGAGATAAAAAATTATATAGCTACCTCTCCACGAATCGACGCGATTCCAGGAAATGCTAAATTAAATTAGACGAAGTGTATGCACGTTATTCAATATTTATTCATTATTGAAAGAGAAAAAAACACGTGAGTGGGTATTCTGCAGCGACTGTTTCCTCAATTTAGCACAAAAGGGGACCAACCGACCGAAATGAGACCCTCGCAAAAAGTATAAGGTATCAAATAATTATATTGTGTCAAATTGAGTGAAACACAATTACGCCATTTTTCAACAAAGCCCGTATGAATTTCATAGGATCGTTCTCCCCAATGCGAAAAAAAGATTGCATACACTTTTTTATTCAACCTCGTATAATCAAATAAAAGTATCACGTTACTTTTTTTCAGTAGCCCAATATTTATACCTAGGGCATAAGACTGTGAATTAAATGCTATTATGTATACACGGATACGAGTCTATACCTACATATGTATAGCCAGTGTTTTCTAAATTTCTACGAGTCTATTTTTATAATATGTATGTACATAGGTACCCAGTATTAAAAATATTTAATGTAACAGAACACTTAATTCTGTTTTCTTATGCAGTTGTAAACATTGATAACGTGAAAATTTTAATAGCTAAATATTTTATATAATAGATCACAAACTAAGCACTCAACAATAGTATTGCATATCACAGGTATCCATACATTAGATTTGCAAATATAAAAGGTGTCCATTCATATGTGTGTGTTTTCATCAGTTGCGGATTAAAACGTTGCACAATAGACCCCAATGTTATACCCCGTCGACAAAAGAACTTTTTTTTCGTACAAAGTATCACTGTCACCTGTGTAATTTGATAATGTCTTTACTACTATTCTGACCTATTATATTGTAATAATCTCTATTAACTACCTAAAATAGTCAGTAATAGCAAATTAATTCATTTATAAATAAAGATTATTTTATTTTAAAATCACGATATCCAATAATTTGTATCAGTAAAAACAGGAAAGTTGTATTTATATCTTCCAAAGTATTGAATTACGCCCAGGAGAAAAAGTATACGTACAACATTGAAATATTATCCAAGTTATGGTTAAAGGTTCAAAAACTTATGTTTCTCTAAGAGTTTATAAGGCATCTATGTATTTGATGTGTAAAATATTAATACTTTTACGTTTTTTCATTAAAGCTACATTCGCTAGTGAAACTATTGGCATCATATTACATAATAAAGATCATCGGTCTTCTCCGTTCATTCTCAACAATGCCATTAGTACCTATGTATGTACATATATGCTCTTTGTGTATTTGTAGGTAAGTACGTGCAACTTTTCTTTTTCCTCCGTTTTCTTACTTCTTGTAATACGAACGCTCGCATTTATTCCTCTCTACACGTCTGTTGTTAGAGCGAAAAGAAATCGAAGATGATCCTTCGTTGCTTTAACATGGGTGACAAACGTTTTATTACATTTTTGTGTTTTGATACTGTATCATCTCAAGTGAGGACTGAAGAATCCTTTTAAATATATCTAGTCAGAGTCCCGGAGTCAGCTTTCAAAAATCAATAAACTCGTCTGTGTTAGAAAGTCATACCAGAAACTAAGTGGGCTTACATCGAAAAACTGATGTGATTGGATTTATATGAAAATTCTCTTTTAATTGCTTCTATTGTTTCGAAAATATTTCTGACACACACCCTCGAGAGGAAATCGTACATGAAAATGAAGTCTTCCGATTTTATATAGTGTAATGCAGGGGTGGTGGCCACGGGAGGGTTTATTTGTTGAACGAGATGAGATGGATGCGATGAGTTATTCGGAAAATTGAATGGATGACCCCCCGCTGTTACAATTCGAAGGGTGATATTTGATGAATTCACTTTGTAACTGAGAGTTTTTCGCCCCCGATATTAATTTAATTATTTCAATAGGTAAATTCATAGAATATTTCATCTTAAATTTGATTTTCTTTCATACAAGTCATATTGCAAGCTTTATTTACTAGATACCTATGTTTGTTATATTTTGAACGGTAGTGATTATTAGTATGTAGTGATAACGGTAGTGGTATTTTATAAATGACAATTTTTTATTTCACATAACAGATTTATTTGCGAAGGTGCATCATTATGATATTTTTTAAACTCCATTCAGGTGGCTTAGATCTTATTCCAAATTGGACACGTGCTCGTATTAAACTATCCTGCCACTTGAACAGCCACCAAGTTGGCAAACCTTTACTATTGCGAAGGGTGCTATGCTTGAGTTATTTTCCAGGATAAACTCCCTCGCTCTGTCCACTTTCAACATTCAATTCTACTTTTTTATAAAAAGTTACCTTTATTAGGTATGTACATTGAACTTTTGCGCATCATTACAAATTGGCACATTCTAAGCGAATCCCTAAGTCATACGGTTTAATAATATCGTATTTCGCGCGCTATATTTTCAATTAAAAAATTTATGTAACGAAAATGGACGGTCCGGAATTTGAACCTGTATATGTGCATATGTACTTCGACTAGCACTGAATGCGGTAATACATAGAATAACACACTTCACAATATAATTGAATGGGCATCACAACATGAAAACATGTTGTGGGATACGAGATATTATGTGCGCTTTACGTGAAGAGGGAACAGTCATGGCATGGGAACGAAATCGGCTTATTTGTCGATAATATTAATTCCAAAAAACTTACTTTCAACATTTTCACGGGAACGTTGGTTGAAAATTCATTTTTTGAATTGAATTTTTTGCTAAATACATAAAAAAAGTTATCAGAACTTGAGATAGTAATTCCAGGCTAACTAATATTCTGTTGTACTTCTACTATTTACCGATAGGCTCTCAGAGTTATTTTAATAGTTTGTATTCGGACAATTGCAAACTGTTATTCCTTGGGACAATATTTATGTTTTGTATGACATCTGACAGCATAAACAAAATTCCGTCAACGAAATTCGGCACATTCGACTTTCCACGCATATAAGTCTGTATTAACCCTTTGCAGTGGGGTATACGCGACCCCTCGACGAGTATTCACAGTTAGCAGCAGCGTACACAGTGCCAGTTTGTATGGAGGAGAGATGTCGAGTGGACACTTGAAATATAAACGATTCCAATTTCCAAATGTGAGTGGGATGTGTAGTTGATATTGTCGAATAGAATTGTATGGATATTGTACCGATATTGTACGACCACAACGGACAGATAGACGAACACACCCTCACCGCGTACCTATAGGTACCTGAAAATCCCCAGTAACGACCCACGTCCGTGTACCCATTACTACGAGCTCTCGATATCTACCTACCCTGCGAAATATAACCCGCGCCAAATAAAGAAGTTAAAAACCTGTGCCATAAAAAGTTTCATCGTTATTTAATGGATACCCATGCACTCGAGCGTCGAGAGCACCCCGCGAATAACGATCTTTTTTTTTAACCTTTCTTTCGCATTAAAAAAAAAACGTACACACTGCACACAAAAGTATGAAGCCATTCCCGATATGCTCGCTTTATGCGCGCGGGTGTGTGTTGAAGCTCAAACGGAGCGTAAGTTTCGACAACTGTGAATTTCGTATGGATCATTTGAATAAAAACGAAATAAAAGTTCGCCTTTACGACCCAAAATGAAAACTTTGCTTCAAAATGAGGCTTTGAGGTTCAAGTCCTGCACGGCTTTGACCGCGGAACTTTTCATACATTAATTACTTTCAGGCTCTCACACAAAGCAGGAGGAGGGGTGGGAGTGTGGGGCGGCGTCCGGTCAACAAAAAATTATATATAAAAACGTCTGCCCAAATGAATTGCGCAAAAAATGTACTATATGAAAAGCACTCCGCTAATTGCCCAATATAAAAACTGAGCTTTTGCAGTCGAAAAATATGAAAACGGCGTAAACAAACGCGACGTCCGGTTTGTGATAGCTCGGCTTCCGCTCAACGAGCCATCGTTATTAAGTTTTACCGGCTTATTTTCAAGAATTTTTTGCAAAATTAGTCTCCATTCATAAATAGTTATTTTAACATAGCGTAGGTACTAAATTTTCAATGTAGAAGAAGGTTAAATATAATTAAGGTACCTATATAATTTCATTTAAGAAAATTTGATTACATACAAGCCTCGAGTAATTATTTTGCGTGGTAGGTATGTTTAGTTACAGATAAACTTCTATGAATTATAGAAATTGATAAACTCAACTGACAGTGGTATAGATACTATTTTTGGTTATATCTGCATTTCTTCATATTTATTTGTTATATAAAAGTATCACATATCAAAAGCGCATCATTATCAAAAGTATCGAATCGGTGTTACATTATTACGACACGTCAATTCACGACAAAATATATATGTATTTTATTTTGTATACAACGCGCACGTACACATTATAAATATGTAATAAATTCAATATCACAATAATTGAATGGACCGATTTTGAAAGGTCGCTTTGAAAATTCCGAAGTCGTCGCGAATATTTATAAAGTTGTTGATATGGCCCGACGCGCGGATCGGTACGTGACCATATAAAACTGTTTTTATGGTATTTTCTCCTTTATGCGGAACACAATAACCGTTCGTCCTTTAAATGATACTGTGGAATTTTTCATATGAAGTAATAAAAGCTCTATCGGCGAGGCGTTGCATTCCACACATTGTTGTGGAAAAGCGCCGTTTATAAGTAAGTGACTTTCGAATAAAGCTTCTTTCTCACAACCCCCGAGAAAAGCTCTCACACGAAACACTATATACCTACATTATATACTGTATGTTGGACTGTCAGAATTCGACAATAACGATAATTAAATTATGTAATAATGTTAATATTTTATTTTTGATTTCGAACGTGAAATCTATGTAAATATTACCAAGGCAATGTTATCTATATACTTGTAGATGTTGCGTTAGGTGCCGCGAGCGGTACACGATTTTAAGTTAAAGTTAAAAATTAATTAAAAATTGCATAATTCCGTATCATTGAGTTTGACAATATTACCGCTTCCATATTTGAGACTTGTGTACGAAATTCTGTGTGAGTGTGTGTGTGTGCTTAGCTATAGGTATATATGTAAATATTTAATCATGGCTTACCGTGTCAAAATATAACGTGATGTGTGGGGCGAGGAAAATGTGTTCACGGCGGAACGTGCTCATTTTAAACTATGTTAAAAATAACATCTATTGTTTGTTCAGTTAATTACTTAAGCATGTAAATAAGCGACAATGTCTAGAACTACCTTAAATTTTATTGCATGTATATACATATATGTATAACTTCTAGTACTTATCCTACCTAAGTACTATATTTACTGTGTTCATAAGTTGCCACGAATCTCCTAATAAAAGAGAAACATTTTCAGTGGCATATAAAATTTTTAATATCGCGACTAACGTAGAAGATTTTGTATATTAAATTATTCTCTAGAAATATTATAAACTGCGATATAGTATCCTTTTTGTGCGAAATTGTGAAATTAATTAAAATTAACATCAATTACTGCTGACGTTTATGTGAAAAAGTTGAAAAACGTGATGAAAGCGAACACTTTGAAAATCAGGCGTCCGTAAAAATTACCGTTGCAGACCAATTATTATCGGAAAAGTTAGATTGTATAGCAAGTGGGAAAACCATAGCTGGCAACGGGGAAATGTAGCGGAAAATGTAATTAGGGGTGAAACAAATTAGAATTTTTTTTAAAAGCACATAAAAATATTAATATGTATCCACATGATATTTAATATTATCAAAACTTCGTTCATTTCATCGATATTACTTTAAATACACCCACCATCACAACTATGCATTTTAGTGATTCAGTTATTTCTTAAATATATTTTTAAATTTATTTTTCAATATCTTCCACGGTGGGTAATGTATTTATTTTATTACCCGAATCGTATTGTCGGATTTCAAAGAGTTTAACCAAAACAAATATCGTTATGTAATCAATAGGTGTAATTTTTATTTAAATGTATGTAATAAATAGTATGGCATAATTAAAAAATAATAATAATTGCCTTTAGTGACAGCCCTAATTCTATCGTAGATCTGCTATTTAACGTACCACGTAGAGCTGTAGCACACGGTGTGTAGCCACTTAGGAATGTTTTAGTGCAAAGCTTTTTTACACCTATTTAACATGGCTACTCGCTGAAATGCTTGGTAGAAGAGACTTCCCTAGCACTACATAGGTATACGAATACATGTAAAACAACCCCTGCTTACTTCAAAGCAGTATTTTACTTATAGATATTGTATAGTTAACAGCATAAAGTAATTTTATTCCTCTTTGAATTTTGTACGAGTTTTTGTTTGAAATTTTCCTATAATAGATAGGTAGGTATAGACAGTTATTATTTTATTTTTAATTTTGTTGTTGATGATACCTGGCCTCAATAAAGAAGGCTTTCATTTTCCTAATAAGTAGTAAGTGAATCAATATGTAAAATCCATTAGCGTTAGGCGACAGTATAAGAGTAGGTTTGTTTGAAGAGTCCATAAAGATATTTAAGTTAAGCAAACACTGCGCGCTTAAAAAAAAAAGCCTAATAGAAAACCGAAATGTTTTGTAACTAACCGAGGACAAAATGTCACTTAATAGTCAGCAAATATTTATTTCACATTAAAATTCTTAAAAAATATATATTCATAAATTTTAAAACGATATATATTCGTACAAATCACACACACACACACACACACACGCGCGCGCGTGCAAGAGAGCGTAAGTAACCTATTAAATGAGAGAAATCGTCGTGTTTGAAGTAGGCAAAAATTAACCAGTTTTTTCTATTACCGGACAAAGTGCGCAAAGTAAATGGAATTTAGCTACAAGCAAATATTGTGTTATACTGTTTAATTTGGTTTTTTTTTCTTAATGGGAAACATTCAGCCGATTCCAAAGTATAATGTTTAATCTTCGGCTGCGTTTACTTTGTCGTATTTAGTTAACGAAAATTGAAAATAAAATGTGCAAATTTATATTAGTAAATTCACTTACTTGGGGAATCATCATCTTTGTAATGTCTGCGCTGGGGTGTGTCTGACCCAGAAGTGGGTGGTAGTCCAGGAAGACCCTGTCCTGGCCGCGGGCCCGCATATAAGAGTCCCAGCTCACGCGCTTCGCTTTCCTCTTGAGCTTGCTGCCGCCGTAAAGCCACCTGAGATTAAAGATAAAATAACAATAATAATGTTAATGGAATCGCAATAAAAAATAGTAAACAAAATATTAAATTTCCTGCTCAACAAAAAACGGTAATCAAATATAGACTATTTGTTCACATTTAACCTTCGGGCTGTCGCTCGAAAATTAATTGAAAAACAATATTTCAAAAACGGAATGCTAATTATTCAATGAAAATTTAAATCCTACTTGTGCTGCCATAACGCGTTGTCTCTCTGCTATCAGTGTGCATTTGGCGCAAACGCAATCTCTCCAACGGCAATAGCGTTTGTGTCCTTTCAGGGCTGAAACGACACCGTGATTCCTGCATCTTGCACATTTCGGAGTACGCTGTTGAATAAAAATTAACTGTTGAATTCATTTTCACAAAAAAACTTCGAGAATATTTGACGATTTTTTATTTATTTTCAAATGCCTATCATATAAAATCAAAACAATACCAATAGGTATATTTAACGTTTCATAAAACCCATCCTATACCTACATTTGCACAAATTTAATAATGAAAAGTGTCATGTTTATCAATGTACGTACATAGGTACATTGTGCAAATCTATCTACTAAAAACTCCATTCAAACTGAGTATGACCAATCTATCAAAAAATAAGGCTCCAAAATTATAAACATTAAAATAAATCATAACAATATCACAAACTAGTTCATTCGATTACAATAGATATGCAGAGCCTTAACAAATAAATGCTTTATTTTATGTATTAGACTTGTGGATGAGGATGGCAGCAAACCGCCGCTGGCTGGTTGGCAGTGAGCACCTGGTATCTCTCGGAAGCTCTCAGGAAAAAAGCTGGCGGCAGCGCTCCCAAAACTGGATGCTGGGCCACCAAAGCCGACACGTCCATTCCGCTCGTCAGGGGCATCTCCATTCCGAACAGTTTGACGATTTTACAAAGCGCACGACTAATTTCAACTCGGTCTCATCATCATAATATACATAATCACGTTAAAGCTATTCAAAACGTAAACGCAAACGGCACACGAAACGTAGGCACGCTCTTCAAATACGCGAATTCGAATAGTCGACAGAAACTTTATCCTGAAACAATACAAAACGAATCGATATAGAATATGAATACTGCCAACTGGTCAACTTTCGAGGAATCTACCTAATGTAAAAAATCAATGTTTGTCATTTGTAAAGTCGATAGTTTACCATTGAATAGAATTGGAACTCAAATAGCGATGATAAAATTATATTATAATTAACCTTCAGCTGGAACAACTTTGACAAACACTGATATTTGATATTCACATACTTTAAATATTGTGATGAATTTGTTTTCAAATTTAAATAAATAACACCGAGCGAGTAATTTACATAGAGGAAAAAAAAACAATTGAATAAACTCGTTTAAATTTAAATGGCACGACTTTGGAGGCATTGTAATGATGTAATATTATGTAAAAATGATGGATAAACTGACAATGATGTGTAACAGTGTCACTATATGAACAGTTCGTTGGCAACTGACTGACGAGTGGTGCCGGCGGCCAGGTTCGTTGGCTATCCTTGTCGCGCCGACGTGAAACTGTAGAAAGCTTCGCGAGACATTGTGGCTAGAGAATCGAGCGGACCAATCGGATGTCGGAAGTTGGCGGTGGCCACGCCTACTGAGCGCGTGATTGGTCGACACGCACGCACTCACACACCCCCATCACGCCTGATAGTGTTGACATTTTATTTACTTTTACATTTGTGGCCGACAACAATGAGCCGCGCTAAATTAATTCGCGCTAGCCACTCCCCGCATATATCTACATACACAATGAGGCAATGGAATAAAAATAAAACAAAAATATTAGCGCTTATTATATATTATTGTACATTTACTTTTTTTAAGTCTTACACATATAGTTATTTATTCCTAGGTCAATTGGTGAATATTGGATATACGAATGTGAGTAGATATTATTATATCTATAGATTTTAAAAGAGAAGTAAAGTTTTTAGGCATTTTAAAAGATTAACGAGGATTTCATTCGAAAATTGTTTATTTATTTATTTAAAATAGATGGGTACATGGACAGTGGGGTGGAGCGACGTTGCAAAAATTAAAAATCGGCATTGTAATACCTACCAAAAGTTTCGTTGTAAAAATACTGAAAAAAAGCTGTGAATATGTCTTCAGGCCTCTACCTGAAGGCGAAAAATGAAAATTTGCCTATTAATTACGAAATCTGAACACAGAATACAAAATTTTAGATAGCATGCTCATAAAATTACCATAAATTTATTGAATATTATAACTTACCTACATATGTACATATATAATAATTTATAAGTGCTTTTTATAAAAATCTAATTTTTTTACGTATTCCTTGAATTATTCAAATAAGCGTGAAATTGTGAATGCGGTGGAGGGAGGTATACGAGTAAATATATATGAGTAAATTAAGTATGAATAGTAAAAATAAATACTAATTTTCCAATTAAAATTGCTATTTATAGAGATTGGAAACAATAAATTCTAAATTTTCATACAAGTAAAAGTATTAAGATAAAAGTGCTGGTAGAGACCAGAAAAACTTTTTTAATTAAGCAGATTTTTTTAGATAGAAGAGGTAGATATGATGTATGTATAGGCAACTTTTTATAACAATGTATTTCAAAACGAATATCCCAAAAAAAAAAAGTTCCATACATCGTCGCTCCACCCTAATGGACAGGCATAGCCGAGGAGCCCAGGGGTCTGTTTTAATTTGTACATACAGATTTTTAATTATTTATAGTTTTTGAACATAAAAATCCATTAACATATGTTCAAAAACTTATCGAGATGATTTTTAAAGAGATTTGTATTTTCAGAAGTTACTAGCTGATTTGGCAGGCGGCTCCAAACTTCGACCACTATATTTGAAAAGAACGAGTCTCTGACAATTTTGTTCGATTTTTCTTTTGGGAGTCTCGGTGTATGACCTCTGAGGTGTGCGTTTTTATTGAAAGTGAGGAGGTTTTTTAATTGAGCATTTATATTTATTATTTATTATTTTATACACTTCTATTAGATCGCCACTTAATCTTCCCGTCTCCAAAGATGTGAGACTCATTTTCTTCAATCTTTCATTATAGGGTAGGTAGTGATCAAAGTTCAGATGGCATTTTTGTAATCCTTCTTTGGACCCTTTCTAAACATACAATGACTATTTTGAAGTTAGGGTTCCAAACATTTACAGCAAATTCTAATTTAGGTCTAATGTAGGATTTATAAATTTTTGATAGAAACTGGATACTAAATTTCTTAAATCCTACACGTTTAATAATATCTATGTACATATACATACATATATAAATGAATAACACAAATTAGTAATCGTTTTGTATGCAAAGGTTATTCGAAGGTTTTTATTATTTTATTTATTTCATTAGCACTTTAAGTATAATTTAATTGTTTCATTATTTATTGAAACGTTTAATTGTTGCCAATTGACGAATTCAACGGGTGTGATATATGGATGAGTGTGCGCGCACACGTCCCCTCTGGCAGATGGCCGCCAGCAAACAGACCTCCTCACGCGCTGTGCTCTCCCATAGGTACATATTTTCTAATTTTAAACGTTCCTGACCAACAGACTGACTGATTTTATAAGCCGATAGTAGATAACCATATTGTATCTAGGACAATTGGTGAACATGACTGGATGTAAAGAAGAAATAAAACTAGGATGGCGCGCTTTTGAAAGAATGAAGATTGTTTTAAAATCCAACATCCCGCTATGCTTAAAAATGAGGCATACGACCAATGCGTACTGCCAGTTATTACGTATGGATGTGAAACGTGGATGATGAATTCAAGAATGTTACGTAAGATCCAGTGCACACAGAGAAACGTGGAAATATGTATGCTTGGTATAACAAGAAGAGATCGTAAGAAGAACATGTGGGTAAGAAGCGTGACCAGTGCAAAGTGGCAGATATAGCGAAACGTAGGAAAAAGTTGAAGTGGCAGTGGGCTGGACACGTAGCGAAAATAATGGATGGCAGTTGGACACGAGAAATACTGGAATGGTAAACGAGAGGATGTGAAAGAAAGCAAGGTAGATCGAGTGAACGATGGGCTGATGTATTGAGAAGAATGTGTGCAGTCAAGTGGGTGCAAATTGCTCAGCAGTGGATGGTGAACTGCTGAAAATGATGATGATGAAGTCTTACGTAAATTATAATAGCATCGTTTTGAAAATAAAGATGTATCGCAATGCCAATTTATTTTTTTAGTCAGTGAACAAAGTTAAATAAACTTTATCTACTATCGAAAAAAAAAATAGATCAGTTGACTATTAAAATATTTCGATATACCCACGGTTGTTATATTTTGATAAGGTGGCATTAAAAATCAATGTTTATTGACTCTTAAAACAAAAAAAATTCGAGTGTGGCCAACCCATGACTTTATCCATTTATTTGAGGAATACACAGAGTAACGTAAGTAAATAAAACGCATGCATACCACCATACCAACCAACAAACATACATACATACATACATATCATGAAATTGGTTCCATGACAAAAGAGAACAGGACTAAACAGAACAGCGATAAAGAGAACAGTGACAAAACAGTGAAAAAATAAAATATTTATTTTTGTCGAATCTATTTATTAATTACATATAAAAGAAAATATTATAAATATTATAAAAATATATAAATATACAATATGTAGGTATAACAAAGCGATGACAAAACAAAACAGTGGAAAAAAAAATTTTTTTCGTATCTCGATATGTTGTATCTATTTATTAATTAATTATGTACATAATAAAAAAAAATTATAAAAGTATAAAAATATATAAAAGCATCCTGTCGAGGATATCGGACGGTGGTAGATGTGACAAATTTATCAGGGCATTTAAATTAACTGCGATGATTTTTTAAGGCTTGACATTGCATAAGCATTTAATATTTAACATTTTTTATGTGGTTAAAGAAACCTTTCTTTTATTTGTACATATGCGAATAGACGTGTTCCAAAATGAAATTTATTAAATCAAAACATCGATCACGCTTAACCGATCGGTATCTAGTAATTTTTTTACATATCAACAAAACATCTAATTTGAAACCAGACCTTAAAACAATTAGTTCCTCTGAACAAACGCAAACGTCGCACTAATTAATATCTACGCATATTTTTGTTCCATCAATAATTATAAAAGTATAATAATTGTAAAAGGTATTACAATTATTATATATATAAATAATTGCGAAACACGCGTTGACGTTTGATTTTTCCGCGTCATCCCCTGATCACGTTTTCATGATTTCTGGGAAATGTCTGTATGACTGTGTGTCTGCGTACTTGTGTACTCAAAAACCGTTTATCCTATTGAACTGAAACTTCATATTTATATGTTTTTTGCCAGCCATTACAATCCATTAGGATTTCAAAATTTTTCGTCAACCGGAAGTGGTACTTCCTTTGGAAAACCACCTAATTTTTGTGTAATCTTTCGAAGGTTTTTCCAGCAAAACTATCACTCATTAAGCTGAAATTTTGCATATGTAGTATGTTTAACGACCTTCAAAATAATATCATTTTTTAACATTTTTTTCCAACCAGAAGTAGTACTTTTATTATTTTTTTCGTTACTCTTAGTATTCCTCAAATACATGGATAAAGTCATGGATTGGTCACACCTGAATTTGTTTAGCTGTTGGTGTGCACGTGCAACGTCTAGAATAATTGAAGAATTTATCTTCATGTTCGCGTAGTTGCGTAGTTCGCGTTGTTCGTATACTCGTAGATTATAAAATTCTCTAGTGTGGTCCGGTGTGGTCCGTGTGTTCTCGGCCCCCGCCTGCTAGCTGCGACTTTTGTACGATTCACTTCTCCAATTTGAATATGGATGTTAAAATCGTTGTGTGTTGGTAAATGTACTTTATTTAAATAAACAAATGTTACTGTTCATGTTGCGATCTGAGTAGTGTATGACGACTAAAAATACATACATACATACATACAACAGTTCTAGGACGATATGATTTTTGACCTTTTTTTCAGTTTACAGATTTGGAATTATGGGGCTGAAAGGGAGAAATTTGTTATTAAAGTTTTTAACTAGAAATAATTTCATTTACTAAATTATTTATTGATTAGAAAATAATCATAATTATAATATGAAGATTGTGGATAAAACTGTGGTTTATTTAAAAATCGTTTCAGATTTTTGAGAAATCGAAACGGAGTGACAATTTTAACGCCTGTGGGGGCGACACTAAAATCTAAACGATTTATTTCACTGTTGGAAAAATCGCATCGTACTAAATAAGAGTGACAAAAAACGCAACGTTTACACGGTAAAGATCTTTCGAAGACTGCCATAACGGCCATATTTACATATGTATGTATTATAAGTATGCATTGCTCATACGAGAAAAAAAGCCTGCCATTATCGCCATTTTTAATGGTGAATTTACTATGTGAATTTCTGGTGAAAATGGGGGAGGGGATGTTGAATTTGAAAACCATGGACTACTTACCTACATACCTAAATAGGTACGCCCATATGTATGTAGGTAGCAAAAATATATTATATATATATTTTGTGGGTGTTTTATTTGATTCGGAAATTCGATGAATACAGCTCCTATCTACGGTAGTGTGTTGCACAAATTCCGATTTTCTATCGGCCGTAGGTGTAGGAAAAGAAAAAGAAGAATATCTATATTTCAAGGATGCGGACGGTTGGTATTGCATACCTTTAAACATAAATGCATATACCTACCTATAGGTTGGAACTATTGAAAGGTTTATTATATTTGGTTTGATTCGAAATGTAAAAATGTATTGAGTAGTAGAAAAAGTGGAATTTATCGAAATATCACAAGAATATGTAAAAGGTCGGGTCGTATCCGACCCATCTTTCGACAGGGATGATGAAAATAGCATTAATATATTATTCAATAATGTATGTAGTTATATTTGATGTTAATAATACACAGCACAATTTGTTTCATATAGAAACCTATATCAATCAACAGTTACATAAGTAAATCGTGAAAAATATCATTCTAAATCTATATATATAAAAATGAATGTCTGTCTGTCTGTTTGTTTGTTTGTTTGTCTGTCTGTTTGTTTGTTTGTTTGTTTGTCTGTCTCTTATAGGCTCCTAAACCACTCAACCGATCGCGATGAAACTTTCAGGACTTATTGTGATCATGCCGGGGATGGTTCCTGTGAAAAAAAATCGGGATAAAACGGGAACGGGAACGGGAACGGGAACGGGCCTGCTCACGCGTCAGATAACGTACTAGGAACGGGAACGGGATCGGGAATGGGAACGGGATTTGGAACGGTATCGGGCATTGCAACGCATGCCGGGTCAGCTAGTGTACCTATAATTTAGTATAATTTTAGTCGGTCTGAAAATAAACGTGAAAGACAGACATATACATACATACATATGTACATACTTATTGACAAAAAAAATGCGGGAGTTCTTCTCCTGTTTTTATTTTCTTTCTTACCCCAAAGGAGTCCATACAAAAGCCGGCACAATGGACAAGTTACCAAAACAAAAAAGTAAAAGGAAATAATAAAACAAATGGAGAAGGAAAAAGAAATAAGAGCAGTATTAAATATCAATTACTTTTATACCGATAGTACTTACCTATACACGATCACGTCTTTTGAAAATTTCTATTGTGTTAAACTTTCCATTGTAAATATGAACCTACCTTTATATACAGGCATCTAAATAAAATTATCTTCTCGATGCATACGAAAAAAAAAGTGTTCGATCAAAAATATTTTCTATTTAACGAAAGTCGTCTTTTGTATCGCTCATTTTTAATTGTTTCAATTTAATTTTATTATATATATGTAGGTATATAGGTAGTATAAAAATAGATACGGGTAACAAAAAAAGAATATCCCTACAACTGGTGCTCCTCTCACGTTCGCAAAGTTCATCTGATTAATATTTCATCTATTTTGACAGTATTACACTACAATGGAGGGGGAGTGCGAATGTGTTTAATTCAAATTTAATGAAATTCCTGACGTCCCGGCCTTTGGGACGGATGCTAAACGGCACGAAGGTGGCTGACGTTCAAGGGTGGGTTTTGTTCAGGAATTCCAGGATTCCTTTATTGGTGGCTGCCTATTGAATCGCATCTGGCACAATACGAATGGCGCAATTGTCATAGTGATATAATATATCTACCATCTACAAATGAACTGAATGAAAATATATCACCCCGCATACATTTGCATAATATTCGCCTCGTGAATGGAAAAAGGTTTTATACAGACTCAGATATTTGTAGGTACGGTACGTACCTTAAAAATTTACATTTAATGATTAACTCCTTAGGTCGTGGACTCAAATTAGAACGGAATTAACAAAATCGTTTATAAATAAAAGATAGAAACTTCGATATTTATTTATATTTTGATACGGTACCTACGTATTTTTAATTTAGTTTAAAGATACCAAGTACATAGATCTAATTACTGCAGGCTTTGCGTGCACACGAAAGAAGCGTAATGCGTATTCAGTTTTCATTCAATGCAGTACATTTTAGCATCCTCCAAGCTCCCCTTTGCCTATTGTGCGCAAGTCCTCAAAAGACACAAGTAACTGAAATGTATCCAGCCAGTGGAGAAACTGAAACATATTTATGGACCAATCGCGAAGAAGAGGCTTTCGGTGAGTTTTCCCATTGGACAACGGACAAATTAACACGTTGTATCATTTCTTTGTATAATGAAGATGAGACACGCCTATTTAAACTGAGCGGTGTTTGTTTCTTTAATCATTGCCCAGCATGACGATCTGAATGAAAAATATGTAATGTCATGCAAGGTGATTGATTATAGTCGATAGATAAATAAATAAACAAATTACTCTCGTAAAATAGAGTAGTAGTAACATAATTTATGTGATACGTACGGTATATAAAATGTATGTCTATCCAAAATACAAATGAAACTGTATGCTCGTTTTAAAACTAGTATCATAGAGTTTTAAAATATGCCTATATATGTAAATATAATAAATTGGTGGATAGTCTATGAAAACTAGTTCAAATAATAATAAAAAAATATATATATATGTATGTCCATATATACATATATAAACATTTATTCGTGTTTAGCGTAAAAAAGTCAGATATAGTGTAGTTACTTACGATGTTTGAACCACGTTAAAACCATTAATATACGCTGATGGCCAATGCTCCATTTCACAACACCAACACTCAATTAAATAATCCACGCTACGTACTCGTACTATGTAGAGCGGTGGTCAGGAACCGGCGGCTCCAGAGCCTCATTTGGCTCTTTGTATGAAAACCTGCGGCTCTCGCTGTCGTCCAACGTTTTGCGCGAACACAAAACATTGACGAACAATTTACACAAAATCAAAATGAGTCTTATTTCTACATATAACTTCATGGCTATAAAAAGTATTAAATCGTTTTTCAATAATACTTTTTAGTAATAAACTATAGAACATTAAGAAATCCCTTTCATAAATGAAGAACATATAATTTCATTTTGAATATACCTATATAATTCGAAGATAATATGTTGTGGCTCCCAAGCTTACCAATTTTGCAAGGTTTTCCCTAATTTGGCTCTTAGCTCGAAAAAGGTTCTCGACCACTGATGTACATACATACATAGATCAATAAAATCGGCATGAAAATTTTCGTGAATCAAAATTTATACATGGATATCTCAAGATAGAATAATATTATATCTACATATTTTGGGACTATGTATGTACATATAATATGTAATTGGGTACATAGCAGAGAGTAAGTACAGGAATTAACAAATAAAATAAAAATGTTTGAATCATAGCAGATAGTGTACAGATTTTTTTATTTTAATTGTGGTCAATATATATTATATTATTTTATATGTGGTCAAAATAGCGGTCAATTTGTGGTCAAACAAAAATAGTTAAAAAATTCTATAATTTTTGTAAAATGATTTTAATTTAATTTTTATACTATGTTTCTGAATGTAAATTTTTTGGACGATTTATGCATGAAAATATTGGTTTGAAAATCTAATAAAAAGTATAACATTTATATACATAGATGGCACTACAATAAAATATATCTATTATCGGAAATGTAAAAATATTATTTTAAACACAGCCTTAAAAGGAAAATCTATGCTTTAAATGCTATGCTGCAAATAAAATAAAAATAAATTATTTAACTAACATATTACATTTGTCAAGTATATGTAGCTTATTGAACCAGTGTTGCTTAAATATTGCTAATTTCTCTCTGACTTACTATTATATTCCGGCCGTTATTTTTGAGTTATTAAAACAGTAATATCCATATTGCGGGTATAAGTGTCGTTTATTTATAAAAAAAAATTGTAAATTTACTAAGCTCAGTGTCGGTGATTCACTCGCGAAAAATTTCCCACGATGCACCCTTCAAGCCGGTCAGTCTAGGTATATCAGTTAAAATAATAGATAGCTATCTATATTTCTCTGAAGGCAAAATTATTTACTGAGTGCATGTGCAAGCTAGATGACATTTTAAACAATAACTTCTCGGAAACATTCTCATGTGCCTCAATTTAATCTTCAAAAAGGACCGTTTTATTTATTTAGTTTCTCGGAAATTTACCGGCTGACTTTTTCAAATTTACGAAACAACTGCTTTTGTTACATTCGTGTGCTAAATTAGGTACGATATGCTGAAAAACTAAATTTATATATAATTTCAATCCAGATATCACAAGGAAAAAGAAAGACACTGATGTTGAATATTATACTAGTTTTTAATTACAAATATATAAGTTTGCATAATATAAGCAATATTGAAATACAAAAGTGGAAAAAATGGAATGATTAAGTTTCGGCTGGGTCATCTCCGGGATCAGTTTCCCAAGTGTCATCATTCGATGTATCGGAAGCCATCATGCGTTGAATATTAGCGTCACCGGCGTTCATCCGCTCCCTTAAAGACGTCAACAATTGTTTGTTCAATAGATCGGTCTGTGTTCTCTCTGCAGATGGCTTTTCTTCTGCAATTGCAGCCGCCGTCTCTTCACGCAGTTGAGATTCGCTCTTGGTAGTTGGTGCTGCAGTTTCTGGAACGTCTGGCATCTTGTGTTCGTTGGATAATCTTCATAAACCAAAATTATCACGGGCTTCAAGCACCATATATCAGTCAACAATGCAAATGTCAAACTTGACAGGAGTCATTCAACCACGCCCTGGCCGTAACAGCACAAATTCTATCCTTGGCCATCTACTATTTTGATATTGTTCATTATCTAGATTTCGATGATTGATAATCATAATGATGCTGATTATCGAACGGCGAGAGAATATTATGATTATAAATTAAAAGTTATATTATAAAATATCGAAAAAAACTATTTTGGGACTGCATAATTAGAAATTATGATTGAACTGTAAAAAAAACTCTGATTATCCTGTTCATTAAAGGCATGGTTTTGCGAGTGTGGCGGCCTAACCTCAATACGTTGAAGGCAACCGGAAGGGGGAATAAAGGGTGCGGGGAGCTTGTTGCAACCAGAACGAGGAAAAGATATATTTATTTGCACAATTTTCCCGTCACTATCAACACCATCCGTTCCATTTGGGTATCTAGTTTGTTATATTCATCCTCGATCATCAACAATAGCGCTTCCATATTAAAGGCTCGGTTTCGCAACAGATGCCTGGAAAACGGCTGCGGCCACAACAGCCACAACAGCCAAGTTGAACATTTGCGAAACCACGCCTTAATAGACCGAACTGAAATGTACACGCATTCCGACAACTAACTGGTCACTGGAAATGGAAGGGATTTGTGTTTGAAAAGTTTGAACGGCACTACGGACACCAACGCCACTGTGCAGATTTGTTGCAAAACTTTATTCCCTCCACTCGAGTCGAGTGGATCAAACAGTTCTCAGTTCGTTCGACCGCAGCCAACAAATTCTGTACTATAGAAAACTGTCGGTCGCGGTCAGCTCCCCGCACCCCTTCTTCCCCCTTCCGGTCGCCGCCAACGTACCACGGTCGGTCAGGTCACCACACTCGCTAAACAATAACGATTTAAATTTTAGAATTTGTGAATTTATAATGCATAATATTTGTGTAAATTATAAATATAATAAATGCATAATATTTGTGTAAATAATAAATATAATAAATGCATAATATTTGTGTAAATAGTAAATATAATAAATGCACAATATTTACCAAATTAAATAGATTTTTATACAAATTCGGTGCATGGTCGTTAAACGAGCTTTTATTAGCTATGAACTGTCAAATGGTTCTTGGCGCGCGATTGAGATGGATTGGGATGAGATTACTGGTGAGCGTGCTGAGCCACAATTAGAGCGACTTTTGGATCATAACCCTGATTCTCAACTTAGGAATGATTCTGACGACAATGATCAGCACAGTGAAGGTATCCTTATAGTTCTACATACATAATTAAAGGCATAAAAACATTTCAGTGTAATGTAACACGATACAACTCAAGCATTACACAAGTCAGTGCAGTGAGCCGAGCCGCTCGATCCGAGCGCCATGTGCTCCATCGGACTGTCGGTTTTTTGGCGAATCCCTTTGTGTGTTACAAGTTAGTGCAGGTTCTTGTATCGTCGTGAACGCTCGCATTCGCCACGTCTTTTAACTATGCAGTAATGTAACACGCTCGCCGCGAATGGATGTTACAAGTCAGTCGCCCCTTTAAGTTAACACAATAGAATTTTAGCAAGCTCTGTGCTCCTCTCTGGTTGTCTTCCACTACTAATTTTTACATTTTTACTGGTTTTATTGCATAAAGTACTGATTTTTATTATTCTTGCATCCATATGTTTACCAAAAGTGAAAAGCAAGCCAGTTCCCTCTGTGGGTTAGCTAATTTAAGATAATTTTTAATAATCAATTTTACATATTTCAGCTGAAGAGGCTCCAGCTCAACGAGTTCCACCCGCTGAAAAGAAAATTAAAATTGTTAAAAATCCACGTGCAACTTTAAATCCTAAACGACTTACCGGTCCCAGAGGAATACAAACGATTGAAAATGTTTACAAGGATTTCAAATTTCTAGGTTTTAAAATTTTTTCTATTTTCACTTGAGCTATATATATTTTTGTTATCATCGATTTTGTAAATTTATTTAGGTAAATGTCATGAAAAGAAGGACTTGGATATGGTAATGAAAAAATTAGAACATTGGGCTCATAGACTATATCCTAAATTTAAATTTGATGATTGCTTGGATAAAATTTCAACATTGGGCAAAAAGAAAGAAGTTTCTGTTAGTAATTACATATATTCTTGAATAAAAAATCTTGTGAATGTCTCAACCCACTTCGTTTATTATATTTCAGACACATATACGTAAGATACGATTCGATATGTTATTTGATGAGAATCAGGCTATTGATGAAGGAAATGATAAAGACCCGGAAGACAATGAAGAAGAGCCAATTCTGGATGAGTTTGATTTATTGTTAAATCAACAGATTGCATTGGCTCGATCTACTCCAGCAACCACTGCAAAGCTTTCCACGATAATTCCTCAAAATCAGTTGTCTGTTTTTGATGAGTATGTTTTTTTTTTATTTTTCAAAAATACACTTTTAACGTGCTATAATTAATTGTACTATTTATAATTACAGATTACACGTACCTACTTCTTCCAATCGACAGGATAATGCAATGAAAATTGTTGAAAGTGCAACAGAACCTAAAAATATATCAGTAATACAAAGGGAACGAATGTTGCAAAATAGAATAAATGCTGAACAAAAACGATTAGATAGAATGAAGGCAGCCATGGAAAAAAGTAAAGAGGTTCAAATAAATACAGAAACTACACAGAATATTAATTTATAGTTACTAAAACTTTTATACTTCAATATTTTTTGGATGATTAAAACTATATCGGGAAAGAAAAGACTTTTATTTTATTTTTTATTCATCATACTAAGCTGACAATTTTATTTTTACATTTTTATAAATACTACAGCTATTGAAATTTCTGACTTTTTATTTTATCCTAATCGGATAAAGTATTGTTTTAAGTATACGTTCATTATTACATGAAATTGGCATTGTGAATGTTTAATTCACAATATGTGATACATATGGTTTTTCCAAATAACAATATGTACCGTGAATTGTGAATTTATGTATAAATGATTTTAGTTTGAGTAAAATATTTGATACTAACTTAAACTACACCTCTATCGAGACAATTTATTAAATTTTTAATTTACTCAAAACAACACGATATGTATTAATCAGTCAACAAAATTAACAATAATCTTTTAATACATACATACATAGTTATTTAGTTATAAAGTGAAAAAGTGAATTGAATACATACATTTACATTACATATTGATTCTTATGAAACGTGATATATTAACTGTACACTGAACATTGCCTATTGATTATGCTAATCAGGTGATTGGATTAAACTTTTCATAGTGATTCACTTTTTAGTTACATATGTAGCGTTAACTAGTGTATGTATGCTAAGTAGATACAATTGAAAAATTAAAATGTTAAATGGAGTTTTTGTATTTTGCAATCTGAAATCTGAACAAACAATCATTCTATAACAAATACAAAATCAGGATTTATTTTATTTTAATCATGGAATCACATTTCTTTCAAATTTATACTATTTCACGTTACTCTGAATGATTCATTGTTAACGCGTTAGGATGTATTTATAGTGGCTGTGTGTTCTGTGTAATTAACAAATTTGATTCAAAACTGATGAAAATTCTGTCGAACAACAGCTTTTCGACGGAACACGTCTACTATAAACGTAGCCTTACATAATTACATTGTACATATTTAAATTCTATTAATTTTAAAATACTATAAGACATGGAATGTGAGTAATATAATCATTAAAAATACATAGATGGATTTACGTTCAATGTTCAATTCTTTATTTAGGAGACAAAAATGTCGAAAATTATTTTAAATATCATACGCGTACTTATATTTATATACAAAAGTGCTACTAAAGAAATGTAATAAATATTTTTAGCTTAAGAATTTCGAAGTAAAAAAATATTTACAGCAAAATTTACATCTATTCTATTCCTATATTTTAAAAATTGTATAAGAAGATATTGGTTAAAAGAATGCATCTGATATACATATATTATTAAATTGTAAAACATCTACTATTTTATTATATGGAAGGTATTCCTGAAAAATTTTAATTTAATATTTTTGATTTATAATATTTATCAATGATTGATTTATTTTTTAATAATTTAATAATTGCTTATTATGCTTGTATGTATGTAAATTACACATTAATACATTAGAATTCGTTTTGAAAATTTAAGTGTTTTATGAATAAAAATGTATCTACATACATATATGATTATAAATGACTGTGAATGATTATAATTTCAAATGAATAATTTTATATATTTTTATAATTATAAGTGAATTTATAAAATTTTATTACACAGATTATAAAAGAATACAAAAAGAAAATTTAAAGCTAAACGTCATGTAGCAAAAGAAATTATCACAGATTTACCTACAATAGAATTCTTGGCATGAATGTAATAATGTAAGAGGGATAAAACACTAGCTTAAAGAGAAATAACCTAAAGCTATATTTAAAACTAAGCAAGTGTTACAATGCAAGTGCACTAAGTTTAAAGACATGTACATAGGTACGTACATAAAATACAATTCACAATAGTTTATAAATCAAAATAAAGTCCAAATCAACAGCGCGTTTAACTATTGGCTAATATTTTACACAGTACAATAATTAAAATTTGCATTTATCAATTGGCAATTTTACTTGCACGTGTAATCTTCACGTCTTTCCGTGCAGACATCGCAGTTAACGTAACAGCACCAGTGGAATTTGCAGTTGCACTGTGTTGTTTTTACGTATTGATGGGTATTGTAACCTCTTCCACAACACATTATATCGCATCCGTCTGTTCCTAAAGTAAAAATACATTGAAAATATAATCATAATTTGCATTATCAACGAAAGTACTAAATATGTACGTATTTCAACTATTCGATTAATAACCTTTTGTTGTTCTATTGCAGAATCTACCGACCGTGCCGAGTGATCCAGTTGATAAGTCTTTTTCACAATAGTTTGGAGAGTCTTCCAAAAATACTAAATCTGATTTTTTCGGTAGTCTTTTTGCCAATGATTGATGAGAGCGCGATCTGCAAGTTAACAAATTATTCTTTGGAACAATTTAATTGTAAATTACAGTGTAGGTTAATAGAGGTACTTACTTTCTTAATAGAAGTTGAAGCTCTGATTTTAATCCGTGGGCAGTCGACGCCACTATGGGTTTGGCTCTGTTGTATTTCTTCATGAGAGCTTCCCCGACTTGTGAAAACGGCGGTAGAGATTTCCAACATGTCTTCATTGTGCAAGAGCCGGAAACACCGTGACACTTACATTCTGTTTGCAATGATGCTTTCACCATCTAGAAACATAAATTTAAGGATATATTTTTTAATATTCTCTGTTTACCTACAATATACGTCACAATTTTAAATTATTTCGAAAAGTTTCAGAAGCTTTGATCTGTTGAAATGCAAGAGGTTTATTTTGCCGTTTGAGGACGCGAAAGAGTCCAACTAATGATATGTGGTTACGTTGAGTAAAAGATCACCCTCCGAGTATATTTAAGACATCGACAGAGGCAAACGATACCATTTCCAACAGGGACGTATTTTGACGATTTTTTAAATTTACATATAAATTCTGACAAAATTATAATATTAACAACATTAACTTTCGATAAGCGTATATATATTTAACGCTACGTTAAAACATTATCTTTATGCCATTAATCTACACTGATAACTCAATTATGCGTCTACTATTTTACATAGAAGGTGGGACGAAATTCTTAACACGGCAGCTTTAATTGAAATCGTTGATAATTCAGAAATTAATTAAACACTCTCTCTTATGCTACATCAATGCACTAACAAAAGTAATACTTTAAATACGAATACTCCGATTCGGTCCCTTCCTCCTATGGGTGGGTTCTGCATATATGTACGTACGCTGTATAAAAAACCCTTCTGGCTGTTTGAAGTTGCTCGGCAATTTTTGAGAGAAATTCGCGTTCGTCCGTCCTCCCAGAGCTAAGGACCGATCTGCGGCCCTTCAAAAACTTGAACAGGCCATTACGTATTCCCGGCGAGCGGTCATAATGATCCACTATTCGAAGTCGTGTCGAATTTGGCTCTCAGCTTCTTTTGAAGAAAAACTCAGACGCAGACTGCCCACGTCGCGGCGCGCGTGCAAAAATGCAATAACGATAATATAGGTATTATATTGTGCACTCGAAATGCACAGTTTTGTCGGTGAAATCGGTATGAAAAACAGTTCAAATTGCATTTTAACTCTTCAACCAAGTATTACAGTTCATCGAGTGACGCATTTATACCATTGTATGTACATATGTATGTAACGAGTGATAAAAATAATAGTAGTACACACTATTTTGAATCGACGAACGAACGAATCTCGACAGTCGTTGAAACGACACGTGTAATTTAAAAATAATAATTAACGTTGACCTATACAAATTGCGGAGCATTTGATTTGCATATTTGCACGTTCGTTTCAAATGTCGATTGTCGACTAATGAACGGGTGCCCGTTATAATTACACAGGCAGTAGATAAATAATTGAATAGTATTTGCGGCCGTAAATCAGACATTTATTATACACCCGGCTGTCCGAGTCGGCTAATTTTTGAAACACTTGACATTTTTTCCACCCACCTTTCTTCCGGCTCGATTGTTGTGCAAATTCATCAAACTCCTGGCATCCCCCTCCAGCTCCCTGGCATCCAGGAATCGTCTGGCAAACCTGGCACCGTAAGCCACATCGGCTCCACAGCCACCCCATCTCCATCCACCTGTAACTGATCGATTATTCACCAATTTGACAAATAGGAAGTTCATTATGTTTATTTAAAATGAAAATTCATACCTGGCGGAGGAGCTGGTCTACGTCTATCACAGCCGCAAGCAGGAATATCTCCTCTGGCACAAGCGGCCGTCACAGCGTAAGCAACTCCTGCTGAAACTATTGCATACGTGAAAGCGGCCTCTGGCGATCCTGAAAAATTAAACACAATTCGTATCATAATGGAACAATTCAATATTCCGCACACACAGATGTATAATTTCCGTTTAACACAGGCAATTTAACTGCCAGCATTTCGTGTACAATTACGATCTTCCACTTTGAACGCAACACGTCTTCATTTGTGTGTATTGTTATCCCCTATCGTAAAACTTAACCGTCGAATCGTTGAATGTACATATCTATGTACGTAGGTGTAAGGTAGGACCAAAAACCATAAACTGGACGCATATCGAAGGATGACTTTATCGTTTGCTGACTGTGCTTGGATATTTTTGTTTCGATCAAATTTTTATGAGTTGTCTTTGGTGGTTTGGAAAAATTCATAGGAAAATTGCACGTAAGCGTTATTATTACGATATCGTTGGACGTGAATCTGCGTGGGATGAAAACACCATTGAAACAACCATAAAGTGATCGATTGAATCTTTTATTACATGCACTTTGCGGCCCGTCGCATTGAAAGCATAATCGGTTTATTATAGACACGTCCGTGATTTATTATATTTATTTGAGGCGAATATTTCGCAACTACCGTTTTTTATCGATTCCGTGTTTCACAACAAAAGTCTATTATTAAATTACAAAAAAAAAAGTGTATTTCATATGTTAAATGTGCTACGCACAATTCAACCTAATTTTAGAGTGTACTCGAATGTCCAGTTTGTTCCGAATATAATTTTGTTAACATCAAACGATTTTTATTCTTAGAACGATCCGGATTTAATTAACCGTTAAATTAGTATTGACGTCCGACCATTTGGGTCGAATCGAACTGGCCGGTAATCTAAGTAGAGGGCGGTAGTGATTCGATTCGGTAAACATGACGGTTTTCGGAGTTTAATCGATCGAAAAATGCGACGTCTAATGTTTCCAACCGAACGTTTGCTACACGAACGTTCTATTACATTAATTGAATCATTTATTATTAGCTTCAAGAAAGACAGAGAGCTATTCTGAGATCGGATATCACGTTGATTGGTGACCACTGAATAATTAGGCGAGACGATTAATATCGAATCAACGACAACTTGTTAAACATTTTGTGTGTTTTCTTTTTTTATTATTCAGTATACACGCTATATATACCTTTTGTAATGAAAATTGCACTGTATACGAATACTGTGCAATGAATACGGCGCGTTTTATACCGTTTTATTAATTAATCTTTTATTCATTGAGGGGCCCCGATAAACTATATACGGCGACCGTTCACCATAAAACTCTCCCACGTCCCGCAATATTGGAAAATGCCAAACCGACGACTTGACCATTCATAACTTATTTTTCTTATAAGGTGAGCCTTAATTAAAGAGGAGGACCTCTGCGTGCGACTCATTCTTAAAGCGTGGCTTGCTAATGAAGAAGAAGCCACTGAGTAGGTCTCCGCCCATTGCAAATGTACTGCGTAGAGTCGGATTAAGAAAATGTGATGTTACGTTTCATTATGATTGTTCGTCTGCGCGAGAATATCAGCTTTTGTAAATCCACTTCTCTACATTATAAACTGTATGTGCGTATTTTTGCACGGCGAAAGAGATCAAACGTGAGATAGGCGAACGACAAATAAAGCTCGTACGGGTAAAATGCCCACACGGTGAAAACCTCCTTCAAGAAGTTCTAATCTCAAGATTGGTGCACGAGATTACTTTGCGCATAATGTTTTATTTGGGCAGCTGCAAACTTTTCGAGGCAGAAATGAAAGTATTGTAAAAAATACTGTTTCATCAGCATTCCATTTTTACAATTTGTTTGCGAGCAAACAAAACAAGTAATGAAAATACGACTATAATAAGACAATGAACCAAATAAGCCTTTAAAAAATAACAATCCAAATACTTACTTGCTTACGGTAGTTATCAGTAATTCAAAATAATATTAAAGTCTATCAATTCTATATTGAAATGTACTACATAATACAGTTATAAAACAACTTTTACGCTAAATTGACGAAAGAATTTAATCAATGGCTATTAGCTTTTCATTGTGGCCTGTAGCTATGTAGTTGCAGTTAGGAAAACGTGTGTTAAAAGTTAAGTGCGCGATGCAAAGTAGCCATTTAACCTGAACTTATCTAACACGAAACGGCGTTCAAGTTATTTCGCATGCGAACAATCGGAATTGAGAAATTGAAAACAGGACTACGGAATTCCATCTACAGACTGCGCGTAACGACCTATCGTAAAACGGACGTTAATTTATCCCGAGAAAAGATTTTCAAAAGGTAAATTAACAAGACGCGAGAAAAGCGAATGGGTGTATTAAGATATGTGGGTATGCGCCAATGTTCGATTTAAGCATTTAAAATTTTAGCTAATATAAGGTACAGTGTATAAAAGGTCTTGCAACGAATTTCTCTTGCACCTTTGCGTGGGTTCATCACGCTTTTCGTGATCCGTACTATATAATTGTGGAGCTTTTATACGTGACCGTCGAAACGTTCGAATTAAGCGCATTTGCGATCGAGAAATTCCGACTCGACGATTACTCGCCGAAGAAATAAAAATCGTATATGAGCATTCGAGACGGGTTAGGCTATATTAGAAGATGCGAGGCCGGCTTGTGGGGTTTAATCGAATGCGAAGGAGAAATTTCACGTGAGTCGAACATGAAAAGCTCGCCTGTCCCGTTGCAAACAAAAGCACAACAAAAGCATCGCATAAATAAAGTCGCCGCAGAGTGCGGTCGGTTCGCGAGATCCCGCTCGGCTTTATCAAAAGCTTCACATTTTATTATGATGCAAGTGGATTGTTATATTATTTATATGCGTCTGAAAACTGCATCACATATACACAATCGTACACACACGGTGCACTTGGTGTGTGCATGCACTTTGGCTTTGTGCGCTCGTTTCGAAACGCATTCCGGTCGAACCATCCTCTTTGCAGAGATCAGCGTTTAAAAATAATATACGCAGCTTCATATACGTACATATGTACATATGTAGGTCTATACTTCATTTGCATTTGAGTGTATTGGGGACGCTGATAAAAGAAAATTAACTTGTAAAGTCTCTCTCGCTGTTATCTGTCACATTTCTTGATACATATGTAAGTACGACAATATACTATTACTACTATTTTAAAATTTATACTGTACGTGTCATTTGAAAACCATTTTTGATTTATTTATAAGGAGATTGTTTGCGCTTCCATATACGTACTTGTAAAATGCATTGCGAATGATTAATCGAACGTTACATTTGAACATACAGGTACTATTAGTTCGCATGCGGGTTTCACGATATTTTATTGATCTGTCAAACGCGATGAAAATGCACAATTTCACCACGCACTTCTTTTAAACGCCAACATTATTATACATAGGTATGTACTTGCATCGTCGAAAGGTTATCCTTTACGGTTAAATGGTAAAAGTTTGCCTCTGTGCGACCAAACGCGATACATTTCTTATCTGGTTTTGTCTTGTCCGAGATTGCGCATACGTGTGCTACAGATATACGACGACGAAGATAACTATTGTTCAGCATTCCAAACTCGTTTCTTTGGTCTGGAGTGTATTTTGTACATTTTGTACGAATAAATTCGTATGTAATAGATTTTACTACGGTGCGGTGGTGAGAGTTGATTAATTTATCTCGAAAAGCTGCTCAAAATCGAATCGCGAACATTGTCGAGGCGAGACCACCTCTACGTGTTTGCAATTGTCGAATTTGCAAGACACCGGAGGCGTTATAGTCAAGTTGAAGTGTTTTCAAGTTGTCAACTCGATATTGAGTGGATTGCCGTGGGCGACGCACCACCAGTTTTGACTGAAGACACTTTTGAGAATTTTCACTATCTTAGATCTTGAAACAATAACTCAATACGCGAGTAGGGTCGCTGCAGCTTGCCGAGATGTGCACGGTGGACATTTAAATTTTATACATTAAAATTTTGTTTTTTAAAGCATCTCAATATACATATATACATATGTACATAGGTATTCCAAAACAATAATTAATTTTTAAGTTTTATATACCTGTGCAATACATTGAAGACAGAATTACTTTAATCCGTTTCTACCCCACTATTCTTACAAGTGTTATAGCTGTATGTGCATATACTAAGCATTATAAAAATTGTTAAAATTTTCGACAACCCTAAGAGCTGATTCAATATTTGTTTACCAAATATAATTTAATGCAAGTTATGTTTTCATACACAGCCGGAACAATTTCCTTAACTGTCTCAATATATTTATCACGCTTTACGTTATATCAAATCGTCAAGTAACAAATATTATCAACGTGGAAAATTATATATTTTATACTGTACATAATGAACGTTAGTTTACAGTAAGTGTTGATATAATCAAATTCGAAAGGGAAAAATTCGTCGACGCCGTAGAAAGTGAGACGTTTTTCCATCGGTTTTAATCGACCCGTCACATTAGCAAGTCGACGTGTCGTTATGTACGATAAAAGTTTATTGGAAAACCATACTACGTACATATATGTACATACGTATCAGTAGTAACACCGTTACGGGTTGTTTTGCATAAAATTTAAAGTAAATCACTTTTCCAGCTGACATTTGACATTTCCGCGCCAGTATTTATGGCCTTTTAATTTAAATTCAATTGAATTCACCTGCCATATCGACCCCATATACTTTTAAAACACGTCGTTTATTATTTAGCAATATCAAACAAAATACAATATACGGTAAAAATACACAAATTAAAAAAAAAATGTATATCATGCTGAACATGTGGATTCACAATTTCAATTAGAATTTACGACACTTGGCTAGTAGTTGTTAAGCGTAACGCAAGCATTTCTAGCATGTAAAATAATTTTAAACTATGTACCTACAAGTGGTAAGAGAGAATTTCACTTCTGTATATTCAAGCATTGTACAGTTTGTACGTTAAACGCTATATATGTATGTACATACATAGATCGAAAAAAGCTGACCAGAAAGTTTATAGCACCAATATCCATGTTCAACTCTCCTTTCAAATCTGCCTCTAGAATTCGATAAATAAAGTAAGTTTTCCTTGTCGAAAAGCGGCATCGTTTTGCAAAGACGAGCAGAGTGTTTTCGCTTGCATAAATCACTAGTCAACCAGTCGAAAATGAGGTATCGACTCTCAGTGAACTTTCCAAGTACATATCGTAGCGGTCTTGTGACTTTCGAGTATGCAAATCGTTTCATCACACGTTAACCTTTGAGGAAGTCGCGATCAACTTGTCAACATAGGGAAGGGTGGGTGAAGGGGGGGGGATGGGTTGTAGCCCCATTTTGTCGACCTGACCGGAAGTGTTCAGAAAAAGACCAAAGTTTTAATTACGAAACGTCGACCAGACGAGATTTATGCTCTGGCTGTAAATCACGCGAATGTCGTGGTTTTGTGTAAAGCTCTCTCCCCCTGTACAACGTGTATGTATGCAAATACGTGACGTTTTTCGGAAAATCGCGTAGCGCACAGGCGGAAAATTTTACCGGAAGCGTTACGCTAGTCACTCATGCCCTACATCGAAAGTCCATGTATGCATTCGTACGGTAGTAGGGATAAAATAAAATGAATAAACTTTTACAGAATTAATGTGAAAAATCTTTTGAATTTATACCGTTTAAGTACGAATTTGTCGTATGAAAAGTCAGTGCGAGCCACTGTAGATTTACATACATATTTCCATTTAGCTACGAGTAGGTACGTTAGTTTGACCTGCGAAGTTAAGCCGAAATCAAAGCGTAAAATTTCAAAGTTCAATATTGCATTAAACCATAAAAGAATTTCAGTTATAAACGTTAATATAATTCACTATTTTCACACCTTTCTACCACTGAATAGAATCACATTAAATTTATTATACGAACAAAAGCTTTATGTCCATTGTGATGCCATTTACCATTCCTTTATTCATAAACAGCTCAAGAATTTCTTATTTATCAAAAAAAAAAATCAATGAAATATGTCGCGTCTTCAAAATACATCGTGTACAAATGAAGAAATAAAACAGTTTTTTTTTTGAATCATGTAAAATGTCAACTGAAACCAGTCTAACATTTTGCTTTGCGCGATGGACTTGCTCAGTCGCAATCTTTCATTTTACTTCATTTGTTAAATTAACCCTCTCGTACAAGGTTTGTAAAAATTTATTATATTTGGATTTCACGGAATGAAAAGCTTTGACTAGAGTATAAATTGGTCTTACATTTTTGTCATCAATAAGGTATAACTTCATTCTGGAATGAAAATAGTACTCGGTTTGTAATTCATTCGTTAAATAATGGCGTCACCTCTGACAGGGTTAACTTGATTTAGTACGACAGTCACGTACATGAACTCGGAGTATTACTCTTGAAAACATGTTGAATCCAACAAAAATAACAAAAATTCTCTAACTTACGAGCTCAACTGAGAATATTCACAAAACAACCTCAATATATAATAAATTCGCATGTTGATAATTTCATTACAAAATCAAAAAAAAAAAAAAAAAATAAATATATACTTGCATTTAGATTTTTGGCGTCGCGGCGTATTAATCACGTCTTCAATAAATTTTACCCACTGACTATTAGCAATCTGATCGAATGAGTCAATAATTGCTTTTATATGATAATTTGAAATTAATTAATTCAATCGGCGACAGAACGAAACTATCAAAACCATTAGAAAATTTGTGCATTATAAAGTCATTTGATCGGCGATAAAATCTAATGAAGCGTTCACACCGGCACTACCTTCCAATATCAAGCATCAAGCTCTTTAAACCATCTGCAATGTGTCAGTAACTAAACGCACGGAAATTTATCGACAATCTAGAAAATTGCGACACCTATTTCCGTTTCGAGTCCGATTTCGACCCACCGCGGATCGAGTGCATAAATTCAAATGCAATAAAACGACATTTTAACGCGCTGGATAAATAGTTGACAAACTAGTAGCACGGAGAGCTGCAACCATATCACCACACTGCGGTCGGGTTGGGTTGCGGTTTAAACCAAGCAAACCAATACATACTATGTATATTATGCCGAGAAAACGTATCGAAGTTTAGCGCGTCGACACTCGGAATAACGACCTGTCCATAATAAATATGAAGCGGTTGATGAATACTAATAGAAATCGTAGTTGTGTCACGAGCTATAATCCATCGTGGAAAACGTCTTTTGACAGCTCAGCGGTCCATTCACAATCACTCAACGCTCTTACGGGTAACTAAATCACACACTCTACATACAATCATTCCTTTTAATTGATGTATTACATTTATGTAACCACGGCGATGGATCAGCGGTAGACTATTTGGGTGTTGAACGATGGCTCTTGGTTAAATTCTCTATTCGTAAGGGTGCTCAACCTTTTTTCGTATGGGAGCCACTTTTTTTTTTTAATTTGCATGGCGATTGATTTTCTTGTAAACTTTTATAAGTTTTCAAAGCTTTCGATAAAAATATGCAAAATACTATTATTTTTATTATCTGCCTAGGAGAGGGGAGTAGGACACGCTGCAAGGTAATTCAATAAAATTAATCTTCAAATACATTTTATTAAAAAGATATAGAATTAATTAGTGAAATATTTGACAATGTGCATCATTAGCTATTTTCAAATAATTAGGTTTATAATTACTTGTAGCAAAACGCAAACAGTCATCAAGGTGAATACACGTGTCCGCATTGCTGAATGCAGTCGTTTAAATATAGTTTCTCATAACATCACGTGTTTTGGATTAGCAATTTCGAAAATAAGTGTGCGAGATTGTAATAGATGTTAAAAGTTCCAAGAAGTCCGCTTTGCTTGACTTCTTTTGCTAGTGTACCTGAAAACCAATGATTAAACAGGTGTATATCATGAAAAAATAGTGGGCCCTTCCTTTGACCATTAATTATTTTCGTCAAAAGATAAACACAAGCCCAGGAAGACCGTTTAGTGATTGGTAGCGGCTTGGTAAACAAAATTGAACCATTGTAGTAAATTTGAAAAACGGAAAGCAATATTCATTTCAAAGCAAAATCGTATTCGGGATCGACCAAATTTTTCTTTGCGATCGACCGGTTGAACACCCATGCCCTATTGCTATACGCTAGAAAGATTATCTTGGTGGCTTTCGACTGTTTGACAAGATTTGTGCATTGGTTTGTGGAGATTGACGACCATAGAAAATTGGCACCACTTTACATTGTTCCCTATTTCCTTTCTTTCCCTTCAAGGAGGTAACGATTTAGGCCCGTAACGCACTTGGCTGCCTGGCTGCGGCAGCCATGGCTGCGCAGCCAGGCAGCCAAGTGCGTTACGGGCCTTAACAGCTACAGAGTGTACGTATTTTCCTTGCTACTTCATCGTGACAGATGGGAAAATGTTTTTGTCGAAAAGTGAATAGGCTGCACGTGATATCAAACACGCCAATCTAAGAGGAAAAAATACAACTAACAAGCGTCCCCACATCAATTGCGAACCAATTATTGCAAACTGTTAAACGCTAGGTGGGTATTTGTTAGACGGCCACCCCCGCTCACCCACGCCCTACAAATAGATTCAGTTAAGCAGTTGAGGTGTGTAATTGTTGTTGGTCGTGGTCGGGTTAATTAGGTGTGCATGGATGCCCTGCATTGTGCGTCTGTAGCAATAGAAACCGAACCGGCTCAGCATATTGTCGTGTTCTTGCCAATCACCTCGGTCACGCTATCCCATTAACACTTGACGAAGCCAATGTGTTAACCGTGAACTTGCTAGTTGGCACTGTGGATTTTTAACGCTTTCACGCAGGTACCCAATGGCGCATCGGGATGTAAGAAATGCGCTAAGGAGGCCACACACTTAGGTCAATCAATAAATAAGATGAATTTACATGTTTCATAATGCATGTCTGAATCTTTACTAGGTGCGATTACCATTACACTAACTAGGAATTTCCATAATTAGATGCAAACTTATAGAATACGCTATGGCAAAATTCGTCAAACTTGCTATCCAAGTATTTTTTTACTAATCTGAAAAATTCTGCTAACCTTAACTCAGATTTGCTAACAATTTTATTCATAGGTACAATTTATGATAAAGTGAGACGCTATATAAAATCTAAAACAACACGAGTAAGAAAATAAAAAATAATGATGTATGAAAACTGGATATCCGTTCAATAACTTGAACGGATATCTAGTATAACTACTAGAAATAAGGAATTAATTTACAATAAAGTCTACAGTTCCATCTGGTTTCTTCCGATTGATTAATGGCGTGAAACGGTCACATTTCCAAGAAAATCAAATAAAAACAAAAATTATTTTATTACGTGTTTCGTGTTGTTTAATTGAGCTTTGATGCGCCTTCATTTGATGAAACAATAAAGTGAATTGGGTAAGATCCTAGACCCAGTCACGCGATGTTTTTATTATTTTGAGAGCGTTTTCGTGTATTTGCTTTTATTGGTCCCCTAATAAATTTCCTATTTTATCATCGTTTCCAGCATATGGAAGAGATTTATTTTCAATATATCCCGTGAACGTGGGCGATGTTTCAATAATAAAAAAAAAAAAAAAAACTCATATCAAATCGTATGTAATGAGTCGGAAAACACAAGAGCTGTAAACCTTAAAAGGTCGCCGTATACGGAACAACACCAATTAATTCTATGTTAATTTTTTTTATTCGATCACTTTTAAGGACAAGCCAAATTATACAAATTTATACGTTTGCCGCGTTTTATATGCATTTAACATATATTTTTATATTTAATACTCGTTTTATATAGTTTTCCTTTTATCTAAATGGAAGGTATAATTGTATCTAATTATTGAACTATAATGTTTTTTTTCCTCGTTGTAAGCAATAAAATTATTTTCATGCAAAATTTTATTATGTTACGGTATAATTAATATTGCACAATAACAACTACGTCATTTTCAACATTCTGATTTATTCCATGAAATCCTCAGTTCCGCACAACATCCTTGGGAATTTCATCAATTCAGCCACCTATGCGTTTATTTTTTTGTATAGACTTTAATTGAATCAAATTTTATACGGCGCTTGTGCTGGGACGAGTTAATCGGCGCAAAAAATTAAAAAAAAAAGTTAAAGCAAATTGAGAGCCACTGTTCTAGAGAGGACGTGGTGCAGCTCGGAGTCAAAAGAAAAAGTGTTTTATTATATGGTCCAGAACCGTTCTTATAATAATGATATCTTCTCACGATTCTGGCCGAAGAGGAACACCCTCGCGTTCCAGTACCTCTAGCGCCAGCCACCTCTTTATTATATACGACTCTTTTATTTGGTCAAATTGCCAATTACGCTCGCCTTATTTAGGTACGCTGTGCTCATTAAAACACTGAAATATACAATATAAACATTTTGAGTTATTACATGACGAGCGTGTACAGCATTGCTAATATATATAATCATTCCATTATTATGCCGCGTATATATAAGAAAATGCGACGCTTACGTACCTTACGCTACTTACCCCTGAGCTATATAGTCTACGTACCAAATCAAAAAAAAAAAATTACAACAGTTCGAGTGTATCATTATACTCCACTGAATAATCACAGTTGGCGCAAAGCTTTCGTTCTTATTATAGATATTATATTATGCATGTGTAATACCTACGTACGTCCATCTCGTTCCATATTAAGCATTGTCCAGTAAATCTCGTTGCAAAATTAAACGCATTCGTTATACTTGTCATCACGTTACGGGATTACGGCTCACTCTCGCGCTTGTAAAACACCGCGGAAGGTGCTACTTTATTGACACTTAAAAACTCAATTTAAATTATGTGTCTACGATAAATTCAACTCAACAATGAATATGAGACGTTCCCGCAATTTGTTTGCAAGTTAAGAACTTGCGTTGAATTGAGCCATTTCGAAGGGAAAATAACGCGAATTCCAACGTGTACCTATACGTTGGGTACGTGGTGATTTTAACTTCGTTTTTTTTTGCATTAACCGCGAATTTTTCGTTCGTGTTGGCAATCAGATAAGTGTTCGGGGTTATTACAAGAAAGGGCAGGTTTCGCCAAACTGATTGACTTAATTGGCATTAAATCTGCCAATCTGAAGATACGGCCTTAATGAAAAAAAAGGTAAATACGAATCGATCTTGCAACGATATTGTATAAACTTGAAGAAATGTTATTATTACTATTACATTATTTTTTTACGATATTTATAATTTGTGTAAATGGATAAAATTTTCGTAAATGGATTTTTCACGGTAATTTCGGACGATTTAACAACTTTAATTATTCTATAAATACTAATTTAATTACATAGTTTAAATAGCCATAAATGTTTAATAATAATCTTTAAGTGAAGATTACTTGTAATGTTGTAATTAATAGTCAACTCAGAATTACATTATTCGCGATATCAAAAATGCAAAACTCGTCGGTATTATCAGTTATGAATGTTATGATCCTCGATTTTTTTTTTATTTGAAAATGCAATGTTTTAAAATGTTTTTGTATTTCGTTAATGTGAGTTTTATGATCAATGATAAAATGTAATTAGCTCTACTGTTAATATCATAAAAACTTTTATACCAGTTTTATACCAACGATTATATCAGTCAAAATCTCGAGGTCAAATGTTCGCATGACGCCAACACTTACGGATTATAAGCATACCTATGGATAAAGTAATAAGTAAATAAGTGAGTTTGTACAAAATTTTTTCTCAGATACGAATTTTACTCAGTTTATATTAGATTAATTAAAATATTACTCAATAAGTTCCATACAAATTGTTCAAGTCGCTTAATGGGTCAACAGTACGTAGACTAAACATTCGTGTTTACTTATTAACGAAAACTAATATTTGACGAATGTAAAACATTAATCTTGTCGAAATATGTTGTAAGATATGCATTCCTTCGTTTTGAACGGCATTTGCAATCTGAAATGTGAACGAGGTTCGCATTCCTTTCAGTGTGACAAGTTTTGTTTCCACGTTGAAATAAATTAATTTGTGTCTCTTCTAAAATAATTAACTTAACGACTTTCTACAGATTCAATTGCCAACCTCATATATTTTAAAGGATAACATCAAGCAAATCAGATGAATATCAACGTGAATCTATTGTGCAACAGCGTGCAAGTACAATTTGTCGAATACCAGTTTTTACTGTAAGATGTTAAGAGTGTGTAAGGCAATTAATTTAATAGACATGATTTTTAACAGTGAACAATTCTTCGTAGTACCAAAACACGCAGGTATTTTCAAATATGTACGTCATCTTTGACAATCGTAGGTACCTACACAGTAATAAAATTTTATTGTTTTTAACTAAAAGAATTTGTTTTATAAAATATGTTCATATATGTACATATGAGATTTAACACGATCACATTTAGTTATGTACACACACTACCTTTCGTTTTAAATGAAATGTCGGATTGTACACGCTTTTCACTCACAAAATTAACTAGACCTCGGCACTTCAAATTGAGTCAACTCTTTAATCGGACAGTAAATTATTTATGAAGGACTTTCAGTAAACCAAAGAAGATATGCCATTGCTATTAATATAAATATATTAACAATTTTCACATAAAATGTGCTTTTGGACATGTGTTTTTAAAAATCTCCCTGTTCCTAAATCGATTGTTTACGCATCCGCGTTGGACGAAATAAACAATATCGTTAGATGTTTAAGAACCGCTGATGCAGAGCGATCGTAATCGTTACATGCGTGATGGTGATTCTTTCGGATGTTATGCGATGGGAATTTGGTTCGAAAAGTCGAACGTAACAATCGATTATTCACAAGGCGAGGCACGATGGCATAAATCAAAATTGACGTTTTAACCCGCCAAAATGATAAATTTATAAGGGCGCCTTTGGCGGTCGATTTGGCGCCTCGATTTCGGCTTTCGCACGGGGCTGTTCGCGTGCAAAATTGATTCGCGAGTTGAAAAGTCGACGTTCGTTTTCGCCCAAAGGGGACTTCCTACGCGCGAACGTTCGCCACGTTAACACCCGAGTCACATTAGTGTCATGTCGTGAATTCATTCATTTTTTTTTAATTCGTTCATATTATCATCATTGAGACGGACAATTTGCATATAAAAAGATTATCAGAATGACATGATGATGATTAACTTATGCAGACGTTTTATAATAGAAGTTTGAATCAAACGTTTAACTATGTATGTATGTATATACATACATATGTATATACACGTATGTATGCACATGTAACTATGTGTGTATGTACATACTCGTATATGTATGTACCTACATATTATTATGTAATCTTTCTTATTATGTTTAGTGAATTTTGCACGCAAAACGTAGTCAGAGTAGACAATTATATTGTATTTACATATGTAGATATAGTTGATAGTTATTTATACCTAAGGCAATTGGTGAATATGACTAGACTAGTAAAGAAGAAAAAATAAGACGAAGAATAAAACTAGGATGGAGCACTTTTGGAAGAACGAACATAGCTTTTAAATCCAACATCCCGCTATGCTTAAAAAATAAGGCATACGACCAATGCGTACTGCCAATCATGACGTATGGATGTGAAACGTGGATGTTAAATTCAAGAATACTACGCAAGATTGAGTGCACACAGAGCAGCATGAAAAGATGTGTGCTTGGTATAACAATAAGATATCGTAAGAGGAATACATTGGGTAGGAAGCGTGACCAAAGTGGCAGATACATATAGCGGAACATGTGAAAAAGTTGAAGTGTCAGTGGGCTGGACACATAGTGAGAAGAATTGATGGGAAATGGACGCGAGAAATACTTGAATGGTATCCGAGAGGATGTGGAAGAATGCTAGGAAAAACAACTGGACGATGGGCTGACGAATTAAGAAGAATGTGTGGAGTCAAGTGGATGCAGATTGCTCAAGACAGACAGTAATGGAAGACGAGTGAAGAGGCCTTCATCTAGCAGTGGATGGTGAACGGCTGAAAATGATGACGATGAGTTGATTCTTCGATTCAAATTTTACGAATTCAACTTTTTCGCATTCGAGAATTATGACAATTTTAATTTTATACGAATATCAAAACCGGTTAATATTGAAGTTTTATTTTTAATACGAATATTCCCACTTTTATTCAAATTTGATTCATAGTCTAACGCTAAACTCCCAATGCAAATAAATTATATATTACAAAGAAACATATTAAGTTGTCATGGAAACAATGTCAACCATTTAGCATCTTATAATATCGGCATTTCTATGCATATTAAAATAAAGAGACACGCGAGAGGAAAACGACATAAAATTTAATAATTTTTAAATGGAAAATAATGCACGATCGAAATTTACATTTGATATTTTTATTCATGAAAAAACGTCTCGAACGGAACGACGTTACATACGGACATTTATAATTGTTTATTCCCATTATTGTTATGATTTAAATTTCAATTTTGCGCACAGTCAACGAACAATACGCCCATAAATCAAGAGGCAACACATCTATTTACATAATTATGCTGAATTGCGAAAAAAAATACTCGCAGCATTAATGTGTCGCCAGAATGGTATTCATTGAAAATTAAAATGATTTTGCAGTAAATTAGCTTTTATTAGCTTTTAAAGAATAAACTTTGGATGTAGGTACATATTAGGTATATTCGAACGTCTGTGCAGACGTTGATTTGTAGGCTTCATTGATTAATAATCGATATAGGCGTGGTTAAATTAATACTCGGTTGTGCTGCAAATTAATTAGTTTCTTATACGTGACTTGCATTTTTATTACAATTAATTGAATATTTATATGTAAAGCGAGTAACAGAGTTGCGCTATTTTTTTGAAGAAATCAACCCGAAGAAAATCTTGAACGAAGTGTTGTAAATTTTTGCAATACGCTTAATAACATGACAAGATTTTTTTATTAAAATTAAAGCTAATTCTCATATCATAATACATATATACATATTTTTATCGTCATACAAGTATATTTACGTTGCGACATATAATGTTTGTATTTAATTAATTTAATTGCTTAACTCAACATTATGTACATGCATTTATGTAAATACCATATAAATATTTTTGCAAGGAAAAAATATACCTATGTTTTTCTATGTTTTCTGTTTATATAATATTAAATGAGTATAATACTTAAAAAAATGATAAGGCTTTCGTTAATTAAGCACTTACTTTAATCTTGCGAGATAAATTTCGAATAATACATAAAAATACTTTAAGTGCATCCGCCCACAGCTTGCGGCATGCATTTGATATGAAAGTTGAGCTTGTGAAAACAGTAATAATTTTGATATAATGTATAGTTTGATTTATATGTATGTAGTACTGAGGTTTTCACATGTCTTGCTGTTCATACAGTTAGATTTACAAAATTTTGGATCCACTATAATGCAGTCCAACTTTGCAGATTATTAATTCGAATTCCCACCGGCTTGATGCTTAATTTGTATAAAAATGCAGTAGAAAATATATGTTATAAAAATATTTACACTGTTTTCGTCCCACGTAATCGGCTTGAACCAATAAATAATGTTCCGTATTAGACAGTAAGTCTTAATTAATGTGACATTAAATGTTGGATTATATCGTCTTAAAATCTACTTCATCGCTAAATCGAATCACATGAAAAATATGCAATACGCAAATTTATCGACTTTTGACTGGTTGTACTAATTTGAACAATGAAAGCTGAATCGTATTATAAAACAAAGTTGAATCTTACAATAGAAGATGTTCATACGTTCGTGATTTATTTATTTACTAAACGCCTTTTAGGGGTTTTAATACAATACATAATATATTAAATAAAAAAAACTAATAAATAAATTATGTTGAGTTAATAAAAGAAATAATAAGCATTGTCTTAGAGACGAAAGATTAATATTAAAAAAAATCAATAAATTTATTAAGTATTTATTGCCATATCTAATCATTCTGGGGATGGGAGAATGAAGATAATAATTATCATTACGTGAAATATTTTCACAATTCAATAAAAAACGAGAACGGGTACGAACCCGTACCTTTAAACAAAAAGTCAAATGAATAAGAATAGGACTATCTATTACAGGGTTTAATATTTTATATAAAAAAATACATCAAATATGATTGATTCTTTTATTACGTAATTTTATCATTTTAATAGTAATTAAATTAGAAGTACACTCGCGTTTTTAAGAAGTACACTTTTTTTTTGTAAACAAAGGTCTCACCTAATATTAAATTAAGCGATACACCCGGATCCAATAAAGTATTGCCAAATATGGGTTTGCAATCCTAAAAACGACGCCGCGTAAAAAGATGGGACCATAGATAACCCGATAATAATCATGTAGAAACTGGCATCATATCGTGAGGACAACGTAAACATTTGCACACGCTACGCATACTAATTTTCTCATACGGTTACAGGTTCTTAAATTTTTCACCAACGTGAGCCGAGAAAAACTTGATCATTTTTAAACCGTCATTAGTATGGAAATTGTAATGAAAATAGACGGCAACTACACATACATATGTAGGTACACTCGTGCGAATATTGCGAAATTCATTTATCGAAACACGCACATACTATCCTATGATACCATATGTACCTACGTATGTACATATGTATGTATGTATGCATGAAATTGGTAAACGATACATCACGATCCGTATGGATTTACGTCCCACGTGTGAAGAGATGCCGTTTAAGATCTCATTAGCAACCGTCTCGAAGAGTAGGCGAGGATTATGAGATCGTATTTGTATTCGCTTTGTTGAACCGATCACCGAAGAGTGGTGCAGTAAAACAATCAGTACGTCCTACATACAAACATAAATCAACGCAAGTGTTGATTTTACCGTCATCTTGTGCGCTTCGTTTGTCGGCATTTCCAAAAAAAAATCGTTCGTCAAAAAAAAAAAACAAAACAACGAAACAGATGTCTTTATTTGACCAGAGCTTGACAATTATAATGACATATCGTGTGTAATAAATCATTTGATTCTAAAATATACCTGAGTGTCTGTTAAAATATAAGCTCAACGCACTTAGTGAGAAAAGAACTCGACGAGCGGTTAAGCGCGAAACCCAAAGCCAACATGCACAAAATACATACATACATATATTATGTACATATACAGTAATTTTTGACTACTATTAAGAAATACTTCTTAATGTCTTCTTACAATTATTGCAAATGGGTTGCAACAGCGATAGGCGTTAATGCATAGCGAACGAGACCAATAAAAATCCCGTAATGATAGTAAATTTAAATTGATTTTGCCATCGTTCATAATTTTGACGCGCGTGGGTAACGTCAATAGCAATAATAATAGACACGTGAACGTGGGACGATTAGCTGCGGATGTAACAGTCGGAAAACTTTGCCAATAAAAATCGATTCCAAATAACTATGTATATGTAGGTATATGAATATTTGAGTGTAAAGTAAAACAGCAGGATGCGCCCGAAAGCATTCCTTTGATTGAAATAAGATTTTTGTGTGTGCATTGTATTCAAATATTAGATACTTTGAGAGAAATGGATTTACATAACTTGCCGTGAACTTAAGACCCCTCACGTACACGGATTTTAATTTAAGTTACAAACGCGACCGGTACGTACGCGTATTGTTTAAAGATCTTAAAATTAAAATAGAATGAAAGCTTTGAAAGCTTGCAAAGCTCTATAATGTCGTGCATAGAGTTTTAGGCACGTAACGCACTAGTCAGCCAGTTCGAGCAGCCAAAGCGGCCGCGGCAGCCAGAACGATGAGAACATACTCACAAATGGTGAGCGATAACCTTGTACATACATACATACATACATTAGACACAACATATTTTCAATGCAATATTTGGTTCGTAATCTCGGATCTCGGATCCTTTTGTACTGTACATATGTATGTAGATGCAAATAATTTGTTGAAAATAGTTTCATATCGCGCAAAATTGGCGAGATTTATTTTTATATTTTGATCTTATCCGTTGAATTTAGTGCGTAGTGAATTGTTTATAATATAATTGTAAGCGGCTGAAAATCGGAAATGGCAAACGTGAATCAACTGGCTGCCGCGCAGCTAGGCTGCTAGTGCGTGCATCACACAGGCAGCCACATACATTTGCTTTGCCAAATACATCTCGTGTTGGCCGCGGCAGCCAGTGGCTGCCTGTCTGACTGCTGCGTATCGGAGCCCGTACTTGTGGCTGCCGCAGCCATAGTTTCCTGGCTGCCTAGTGCGTTATCAAACAGGCAACACATACATTTTCTAACATCATTGTGGCTGCGCAGCCATGGATGCCACAGCCAGGCTGCCTAGTGCATTACGGGTCTTAGTGTACTCACCGACTGTGACGACGTGTCCGAATGCTCCGCGTGCATCGGCGATGACCCCTGTGCAATTCCAGCGTCTTTTGCCGAATTGGTGTCTGCAAGCTTTGGCGGCAAGTCTTGCCCCATCCCCTGCAGCGGCCAGAGCGGCAGGGGCGCGCGCACAAAGGGCACGTTGACGAGGCCACAGCCCCATACGCGCACACACGCCGCCCACCTCGCCTACACCGGAACCACCACGTCCACTGAAATATCAAAATCACAGCTTTTAGTTTCATTTTCAACTTATAATAGGTATAATTGAATAACAGCTTAGAAAAAGAGTGTAATTCCAATACAAAGTTTCGAAGAAAGTCGCCCATAAGGGCCATAAGGTTCATTTTTTAAAGTGGCGTAGGTCATATAACTTATAAAACGGCAAACGCGTGAAGTGAAAGTCTCCCCCCCCCACCTTCTTGTTCACCGCAGCTTTCAGACTTTGCTTGTGAGCGAAATTCCGTTTATTTTAAAAGGAATATATAATTGCACTTTGGATTAGATACCAAACTTTGAGAAAGATTTTATACCAAACTTTGAGAAACTTTTTTACACCAAACTTTTTACAACTTTGAGAAAGATTATTTGAACTTTGAAACAGATTGTTTTAACATATGTATTTTATTTTTTTTATTTTTATTTGAGAAAGAAACATACAGTTATAATTAAAGAAATACAAAATAGAGATGAACAAAGTTGTGACATAAACCAAAATAGTTTCTATAAATAAATTTGATATAACATAGGTGAAGAAATAGAAAGATAATAGACATAGTTTATATAAGTAAAATTAGGTATAACATATGTAAATAAAGAATAGAAAGATGATGAATATAAGAAACATAAAGAAAGTAGTGAGAAGGGAGAGGGAGATTTGGAAGAGTATGGGTAGGATTAGGGATTGGAAAAGTGTTTATATGTGTATGTAGTACCTACCACCAACTTTAATTTGGATAGTTTGCACTTTGAAAGGGATTATTGTAATATATTGACAACATTAAAACAAAATGTAAAATTACATATTGACAACATTAAAACAAAATGTAAAATTACATATTGACAACATTAAAACAAAATGTAAAATTACATATTGACAACATTAAAACAAAATGTAAAATTACATAGATATTGACAACATTAAAACAAAATGTAAAATTACATATTGACAACATTCAAACAAAAAGTAAAATAACATTTCCTTCGTCGGAATCACTTTGAGAATTTTATTTATCAATAAATTCATTTAGATTGCACGTTGTATATAATTAACAAGGGTGACGATTAACTTGACAGCATTAAGAAGAAGTTATGAACACAAGTACCGAAACTTTTTTCGAAGTGCGAACGTTTGCAATGTATTTGTAATAAGTGGAAACTATTTGTTATAATTGCAAATTATTTCTTATTAGTGGAAATTATTTTTATGTAATTGAATATGATCTAAAGTAAAGTGCAATTAATTACCACCCTTATTTTAATATACATATGGCAAAAATGTCAAAAAAATCGAAGGCAGCACGAAGTAATGCGAAGTTCAATGTTACGGCACGTTGTTGCGAACGCAGCGCCATTTATTGTCAAGATATACATACATACATATGTATGTATGTATGTACTACCTACTGGTGGCTCTATAACGGGGTCCAAATAATGCTTATGAATCATCATCAAAGTTCTCAGAGGACACGTGAAAGAAAAAAAAGTACATAATATGTAGGTAAGTAGGTAATGATTTCTCATTTAGGTTAAGTTAGCGGTAGGACAACATTAATATTTTAATTTCAACATGTACATACATATGTATGTAGGTGCATACACAGATACTTTAACAGCCGAAGCGTTCGAACATAGATACATACATATGTACATATATCACAATTTATCAACTGTACTTCGTTGAGTGGTTTCATATTTTTCCATAGAGCTGTTGAAAGTTTTTCTAGGCAAATTTTAAAATAGAATTTTCCACCGGAGTATAATAAGCTATTCCATCCCCATTGGTGGAATTTCACAACACCTTCAAAATAATGCCCCCCCTCACCATCAGAAATGAAATAAGAAAGTATCTAGAAATATTGTAAGGTGGTGGCAATTTTGTATGGAACCTTTTCAATAACTGTCAAATTGGTGAATCTATATATGTACATACATACATATATATAATTAATATCTAAATCTTGAAAGTCATCGAGAAATCTTTCAAGTTGCAAACTTTCAGTCATGAGTTTAATGATCTACCACTGAGCTACATATACATATACATACATATGTATGTGGTTTATTAAATTATGATTTGATTAAAGTGCGAATTAGTCACTCACAGCCTTCTTCTACGTTCTACCCAGTTATTTAATCAAGAATATGATTGTTTTAAAAATGTTCATATTATCGTACGCTAAAATGAAACGATATTATATTGAGCGGTAAGTGCCGAACATGATATACACGCATTAAATAATTTAAACGTTTAGTCGTTCACAAATAGTCGATAAATAACGCGCTTATTTCAGCGTTACGACTCGCTGCCGATAAAGGCACTCTCATTGGACGGTTCGCCTTTATCATAAAATTAACGAGTCATAAACGTTACGCTTCGCATGAAATATTATATTGTGCGTGGATCGATCGCGAACGACGAAGCTTTTCGACGGAGAACGACAGAGCTTTTCGCGCGAGCGACTCTTGGGGCATTGTGAAATCGATTCCGGCAAGACGAGGGGCAATTAAGAAGATTTGCATAATGCGCTTTCAGATATGCATGCGTCGTACAAATAAAGGTGTTCGATTCGATCGGTGGTTGTGAATGGCGTGGGTGGTTAAACGCGAGCCTTTTATCTTTGAGTTCTAGAAATTCGAGGAGACAAGATACTGGCGTGTTAACAAGCGGTAAATCACGCTACTTCCGTTCTTTAGCAACGAAGTGGTGGGCAAATTGATTTTTCCGCACGTGAAAATGTCAAATTTTACTTTTTATTACGCCATATTAAGACGTAATTTCTAATTGAACGAAAATTTTTGATACTGTGCAATTTTTAAATTTACATAAGTAAGTATAAATAATATCAATCGTGTACTACATTCAAAATAGGTTAAATTGAGGTCAAAACGTCCGTGCGTGATTTAAATAACATTTTTGATTTTGAATAACAACTCGATCGATTGATCGAATCAAACTTTGAAAAATCGAAGCCATCCATAAACAAAATTATTCTAATTGGGCAAAAACATTGATGGTTACCCAAATTTATTACTAAGAATATAAGCGGTTTTCAAACCTATAATTTTGAAGTTCGTAAATCAGCTACGCTAACTACTGAAGATTTTCCTTAATAGCAATAATATGAAAATCTTCATTAATTCAACCAAATTCACTATTCAATAAATTTATTTTCATTTGAGAATGTATTTTATGATGTTGAGTGACATAAAGACAAAACTTTAACATTGTTTATCAATATGTTTAAACAATTGACATTTTTTTCATATCTTTCAACTGCATAGTATATTTTGAGATTCTTTTGTATTGTTTGAATGTGAGAACACCCAAAGGCTGATCCTAAATGAATCGTGACCACTTAAATATAGCTTCGTTACGGTTAACGTCAAAAACACGAAAACATCGACCGAATTCAATATTCTTTGAAACATTAAAATTATTTATTTATTACTTCTTTGAAAAAAAATATAGTATAGAAATTCATGAAATACAGCAATTAAATTAATTGCAGCTATACCTATACATTCAAGGTATAACTATTTCTAGTGATTCATATAAATTTGTAAATAACAAGTAGGTATTATGAAGAAAAAAATTAGTGCAATTCGAAACTACATACATATAAATCAATTGGTATATTAAGGTGTAAATTTAATTGTAAAAAATATAATATTTTGAGCATTTATCGTAACGTTTTAATATGAAAAGAATATAGGAAATATCTAGGACTTACTCAGGTAATAGGATGAACCCATAAAACTAGCTTATTTGATACCCTCTCGAAGAAAGCACTATGATATACCTGTAATAACTCAGAGCAACGTTTTAGGGATGAACTTAAAATTATAAAAAGAAAACAAAAGCTTGATATGAAGTTAAATAGGAATTCCTATTTAACACGTTAATAACGTGTTAAATAGGAATTTTTAATACAAATTTTTTTATTATTAAAATGAGTACACATGCATAATTAGCTACATAAAATGTTTTTAAAAAAGCCTTTTAAATGAGAAATTGATTATGTATGTACATATGTACTTCTGAAGTCTATTTTTAAATTAAAATACAGAACAGAAGACATCCCTGTTTGGAATGACGACGAGTTTTTTGAACAAGCGCTCCTTTTTTCTATAATACTTTCAACTAACCGTAAATCTACGTTTCTCAATTTTTTATTGATTAAAATGATGCACTTCTAAACAATGGAGCAAAAGGAGTTAAATTTAAAAAATTAAAAACATGTTCTACCACTTTGGAAAAAAAAAATATTATTTCGAGAAAAGCTTTCACAATCAGTATTTTTTATAAGTAAGTTATTTAAATATAATATCAATCTTGTGGTTACGAGAAAAACAATATAAATTTACTATCTAATAAAGAAAGTTTCTCCAACAACCTCGTTACACGAGATTAATGATACGTTCATCTAAACATGCAAGTAAAATTATATACGATTAGCTAAATTATATAGCCATTAGCAAATCTAGTAAATTGACGGTACTCGTGATTTAATCAAGTAACTTTTCTGCATAAACTACGAACATAGAAGATATAAAAGTTTAATTGCACGCACGCATCGTGTATCATGCATACCGGCTGTATTGTTTCAATAAACGAACATACATAGATGCATCTTTATTCTATAAATGGTCTGAATACTTTAACCACTGATATCCTGTTATCCACAGCCATCGTCAAGTTAAAAGATTTATATTCAGATGCCAGATGACTAGATTTAATGTTGAACTATTGCGTTTTAATACTTTGAATACAATGCGTAATAAAAGCGACGACAGGTGAGCAATTAAATTGAAAATTACGTTAGCACAAATCAAGATCAGATGTATGGTTTCAATTGTATTGTTCGTTTTTACTTTATTTGAATGAATTCTTGACACAGATTTTGAGGATACGAGTTTGAGAAAGAGCGTACATTGATGAGTATGTACCGACATACGTCATTCGAAAATTGGTTTGCAAAGTAATAAATTTCAAGACGACACGCTCTTTGAGTCCAGTAAAGGAATTCAGAGTGTTTTATGCGTATGGTGACATAGTATGAGAAAAAGAAGCTCAGAGAAGGCTTTTATCGGTCGGCGAAATAATTGGACGAGAGATTCTTTGGAATTATTTCTCTTTAACAGTTGGTCGACTTTAAAGTGAAATTTTTCTCATTGAAATACATATACATATGTAATAGTGCATATTATTTTTAAGAAACAAATTAATAATTGAAATGATTTGATACAATTGACATACCTACTATTGAAATTCATGTATTCAAAATCGATTTATCTGCGTTTCAATGAGCAAAAGCTCGAACGAACATTCGCGTTTGCCTTGGTTCTTATTTGTGTGAGTGTTCCTTTATCACAATGTACGACCGTAATTCAAGATTAGAAATACAACATAAAGTAACTTTATCTGGGGGCCTGCAAGGCGTTCTCCCTAGCAGATTAACTGTAAATTTTGAATTTATCCTCTTATTTATATAATCTTAAATATTTACATCCAATAAATTAAACGCTCGTTGTGCAAGCTTGCACATAATAACGTCAATACTATTTTATCAATATTATACTTTGATATCATAAAATATTTTTATAAAAATAATATCATATTATAGGTAGTATATCATCCCCCATGTGAAATCGTGTAATATAAAAACCACAGCAATTTTGATGAAAATTAAATTAGTCTACGGGTATACAATATGGACAATACAGTTTTTTTTTGCACAGACATGCTATTGTAAAATCACCGCCGTTGGGTAAATTACTACACATTGTCCATTTGTAATCTTTGTATTGTTAGCATTGTTGCGGTTTGTTTTGTAGTTAGTTCAGATTGTTGTAACGGCCGTATACCTTTGAAGCGTGTAAAATTCCCCCACTTCCCCCAAATACTTTTCGTTGCAAATTTTCAATACAAACGGCATCTGTTTTTAAAACTTTCAATATATATGTAGGTACAATTTCAACAGTGGACTATTGAGAATTGCCGATGCACTATTGGGGCAATATTTTACGTTTACCTACTTTGTTACATATTCAACAATAACATCATAATTGAACATCCACGTCTGTTGGCTTATGTCGTTTTACGGCACACATATATTATATAATGACAGTTGTAAAGGCAATAAAGTAATTACGCGGTTGACGAAATTCGACACGGTTTGAAAGACAGCCCACATCACACAGACATTGTAAGACTTCTAAAATTTACGACTGCGTTTAGTTTAGTAGGGACTATAATTCATTTTCACATTTAATTATGTATTTTAAAATAAAACTATATACGTATAATATGTATGTACATAAAGAATATTGTACGCACACAAAATAATGTGAGTGATCGTAAATAACGATACAGTTTAATCGATGAGTGAGGTAGACAAGCACATTTTAATGCGTACAAAAGAACAACGCAACGTCTTCATCCATCATGTGAAGTAATGTTTTCATTTTTAAGAATTAATGATGATTGCATTGAGTGACACATACGAGAACACTCCAAGGTCCTTTATTATATACCTAAGTATTATAATAATTTCAAAATTAAGTTTTTTGTCTGACCACTCGTTGAAGTCTCTCACATTGTTATAGTTTTCCATGTCATGGATGTAAACTTTTGTTGCTAAGCTTTTATCAGATGTTTGTTTTTGTGAATAAGACATATAGTATGTAAGCAGCATCTCTAGACAGATTTTGATTGACGAAACATCGATCAAAATATTTTCAGCAAAAATAACAACAAATCCGGTTTGAGAAGATGTAATCGAACGAGTCGATAGTAAAACATGGCGTGTGAGGCTCATATTGCGTGATGAATAAGATCACATTAAAAAATAAACGAAATAAAATATGTGGATATAAAAAATAAAATAATAATAACAACTGCTACTTCAGATGGCTCGTAAAAATCGTGTTCTTATTTTTTCAATTAAATAACCTCAATGTAAACGAATTGGTTTTTATATTGATTTCATACTACGTTTGGGCTCCACTCTTTTGTAAATAGAATTGAGATTATATGGAACACGTATAAATTACCATAAAATAATACCGTTTTATAATAAAACGATATTTTATATTTTTTATTGCCGATTTGCATATTTCATTACTCTTTTACACACACGTGGCTTGTAACCTGATGATGACAAATTTATACGCACTATCGTCGTAGATATTTAAATGATTTTTTTAATGCCTAAATCAAACAGAACATCTTGCGTTACGACTGCGCTACTGATATTCGTATGATTTATGTTTATAGTCGATCAGCACGCCTTCGGCAAAGTGGTTAATAGAAATTATGATAAATTTCTAATTGAAATGGCTGTTTACGTCTCTTCGCCCTGAACATGTAGACATCTTTCGTTGAGCACATAAATTAAATCTAATTTTACAATTATAAAAGGCAGAAGGTATACAGTGTACGGATTCTCAAACATCACTCAGTTTTTGTATTATTTATATTTTAGGATACGAAGACCGCATCTTTGCATATTTTAACAGTCAAACACTTATTCACACATGCGTGCCCAATACCGCGTAAAAGAATGCTTTCGTAGGTGTCCGATCGGCTGGAAAATTTAATTTTTATATCGTCTGCGACAGTCAATTGCCAGTTGAACTTGCCAAACGAGAAACAAAAAAAAGAACCTGTCCTCGGAAGTTATCAACACCTGTTTTATTTGCGAGGACCTATTTCAACCTGTTACTGTTGCGACCTGTGGACAGACAAAGCAGTTATTTCATTGTAAATAACCGATTGTCATGTCTGTTGGTGTTAAACCGACGTAGAATGGAATATGTCGTGAACCAACTTACACTTCATCATTTTCAAATCGTTTTTTTTTTTTTTTTTTACCGTAACTTTCTCTCGGTAAAAATACCAATGTAAACGTCAAAATTTTAAAATAGGATATAGAATCTTATTTTATGAATTTATAAGTGAATACAATGTATTCATTATTTTAAACAAAATGAAATGATTTTTGAATAACCAATCAACAATAAATACACATTTTAATGTAACGCTTCTCACACCTGAACAAATAATATCCTTAATTAATCTTAAACATTAAAAGACTGAATGATTCTAAGAGTCATACAGACATGATTTATTCGGGACAGAAAGTACCTATAGGTATTAAAGTATACCTACATACCTATCACAAATACACACGTTATGATTGTACGCAAAACATAAAAATAAATAAGATTAAAAAAAAAACGACAACCTATTAGCATCCAATCATCTGTCAAGAGAACACAAGTAGAATTTTGTACATCGCCTATCAAAATCTTGTCCATCTACAGATAAGCCGATAATAAAAGTTGGAATACACGTTTCGTTTGCGCGCACGGTTCGACTTGCGTCATAGTGGCTCAAAATCACACATACATAATTAGCAGTTTAATAAAACACAATAAAATACTTTGATTAATCATATAGTTTGTGTACATCAAATAAAATATGAAAGTAAATTTATTATATTGGTAGTAAAAAATGGAGCGATTCAAAGTATATTTTTTTACCACTCACGAATATCACATTGAGTGTGGTTGTTACTTCATCATCATTACTTGTTAGACTTCTTAGTAATATTTGCGCAGGTTGACAGATGATCAAGTCATTGTTGTCGATGGACACCCAAGTGCAGTAGATATGTAGGTACATACCTACTCACATACTAGCACGGAAGTTGAATTGGAAACGATGCCTCGCTCTAATGATGCATTGCCTATTTTAGGAGGCGTGATTTATTATTTCGATTCGAGATATTCGTCTGAAAGGAACGTAGGTACGTACATATAAAATGTTGGTCAACCCTGATTCGGCATTGTTCGTATCGCGCAAACGTATAATTAAAATATCCTCGTCGTGGTTTTTGTGCAGAACGATTAACATAACTCCGTATGTTTATTGAATCATCATACTGTGAGATCGTCCTCTTGTTCAGTAGCTTTACTAATTGCCGGTTGGCACGAATTTATTTTTATATCGACCACCGCAGGGCCCCGGGGCCCTTCAACCGCCATACGAGTATTCATTAGGGCTCCAGCTACCGAAGGCCCCAGGTCCAACATGTTAATTACTGAGTAATTACCGGTAACGGTTAAAGCTGCCCACTTAGTAAAAAAAGTCGCCATCGATTAATCAAGATTGTTATGGAAAGCTCTTATATGAGTTTTCACGCAATTTTAAGCCAACGACTTCATCTCGCCGATTAATGGCCCGCAAAATTAAAAAAAAATCCTTAGTAAAATAATTTATTTTTTAGCACGAGTGTGTCACTGATCGTCGTAAAGTTTTAACCCCATCATTGGTTAGACGAATTTTCTGACAGAGTGTGTGGCGAATGAGCGGTCGCTCTCGCTCGTAAATTCAAAAACATTTTTCACCATTTCAAAGGGAAACCGACAGGTATCTTAATTAAATCGTCAGGGTGAACAGTTTTATGGACCTTCGTATAACCTGTTGAAATCATATCTGAAACGGTTGGAAATAATTGCCGCGAGACCCAAAAGGTAGACCCAGACCCCCGGACGAAATCAATCAATAAATTGGACAGTCGTACGCATAAATACGTATGGTGTAATTCAAATTAAAAGGTGTTACCATTTTTTTTTTCAAATCATCATGAATAATCATGTAACGCAACAGGATCTATTCATTAGAAATATATATATCTAATACGGCCCCCGCAGGTAATCAAAGTTATTAATACGAATTTAAGTTATATCGTTTAAATAACGCTGTCAAATTTTATGGTTTGTGACGACTGAGTTGTGAAACCATAAACGGCGGTCATATTTTACACCTGTAAATGTGGAAGCTCAACCTAGAGATTTATACGAACCTGTATTTTCCTAGCAAAGGAACTTCGATATTTATTGCGCCAATTAAACATATATGTAAGAGCTTTAATGGTTAGGCTTGTGAGCTCAATAGGCACATTCCCAACTATGGTATTTTATTAGCTGTCATCAAACTTGATACTTGAATCTAACATACATCGGTCAGCAAGAAATCAAACATAAATTTCTAACATTAACGCAAGTAAATAAACGAAGAAAAAAAAACAGTATTAATTTAACTTTTGAGACGAACTTTTCAAATATGGTTATCAAACCGCTTACTATCTTAATGGAAAATGAGACGCGTAAAACGGCGGTAGAAAACTCGATCGTACTATATTCGTCAGTTTATCGAAGGGTCAAAATGAATACCTACTATGCTAATTGAAAAACGATGTTTAAAACAAAAAAATAATATATCCTAAGACTTCCCAGCATACTAAGAAAACCATTAAGATAAACTAATAAATAAATAAATACGCTTGTATATTGAGTTCGTGATCATTCAATATTTCATTGATATAACAGCGAAAGATCAGCAAGTGTTGAAACAATAAATGTTCATCTCGTTTTCGCCGCGGGCAAAGGATCGATGGCTTTGTTAATGCGATAACGCCATTTGTGCTGGCAGTAAATTAAAATATAATCGATAGATCGACATTCAACAGTGACCTCGATCTGTGCAAATGGCATTTCCCCTGCCCCCCCCCCCATAAACTATATTTTAATATTTACAATTATGACGATTCTGAGAAGTTTTCCCATGAACGAGGCGCCATTCATCATCATGTTAAATAATTTGAAAAAAATCCACCCTCAGCTCGTTATGTTTAAAATATGAGTTGTGGCATATTTTGAATATTGGGCACACCAGCCGATATCCATTTAATTAGTCAAAGATTTGACCAATTATATTCTTACATATTGCATGCACGCATATTCAATGTGACAGTAAAAAAAACACAAATAAACCCATTTGACAACAGAGCAAAAAAATCAATGTCTGTGTGTGTGATTTATTTGGGCTTTTAAAATATCATAGATTGTACGATGCGATATAATAATGGCGTAAATATAAATTTATCAATAAATAATTTGTTAAGACATTATTTAAAACGTTTTCTTATAAAAAATCCATTCTGGCATGTATGTACATATGTACATATGTTCCTATAAGATAAAAAATATTAATTAAATTTTGAATATAATAATTTAACAATCCCCGCGTGTCGAAATGATTTTCTCGACCTTAATTATCATCATTGGGAATATCTGGAAATTACTAAATCCAGTGCATTAATGTGAGGTATAAATGTAAGTCTTTCATCAAAAAAGATACCTAGGTCTTTAACAATAGGTTTTGATGATAGATTGATATTATTTATTTTATAATCAAATACTATATTTGTATTTGATCTACTGAATCTAATTAAGTTACATTTTTCAGTATTTAAAAATAACTTGTTTAATATGCACCATTCATGTAAATAATTTAAATTGGATTGCATGATCATACAGTCATTAATATTTCTGATAGATTTAAATATTTTCAAGTCATCAGCGAATAATAGGAGATGGACTTCTTTAAAAATGTGGACTATATCATTAATAAAAATATTGAACAATGTTGGTCCAAGGTGTGACCCTTGTGGTACTTCACTAGTGGGGGTAAAAGCATAGGATTTGTAGGATCCAATTTTAACAGTTAATTTATAAAATAATCTTTAAACCAATTAAGCAAGACACCTTCAATACCAGCATTGTACAATTTTGATACTAGAATTTCAATATTAACTTTGTCAAAAGCTTTACTAAAATCAGTGTACATATATAGAATCAACTTGAATTTTTTTAGAGAAAGCATCAAAGATATGATTTTCATAAATCATTAAATTGGTCAAAGTAGATCTACCACCAACAAAACCGTGTTGTTGAGGAACAATCATATTATTAACGAAAGATAAAATCTCATCCAATACCAAACTTTCAAATAACTTTGGATGCATATGGCTCTATATTATACATATGGCTCTCGTTGATTGGATGCATATGGCTCTATAATTTTCTACGTTGCTTTTTTCACCACTTTTAAGTAAAGGTATTAAATAGCCCAGTTTCCAGAGACTGAGAAAAACACCACTAGACAAGGAGTGATTAAATATGTTATACAAGGGGTAGGCCAGATTAATAATACATTGTTTTATAAAAAATGGAGGAATATCGTCTGGACCAGCAGATTTATTTATATCTAATGAGTTTAATTTTTTTAACAATTTGCACATGGATATTTTTATTAAAACAAGTGAACAACTAGGTGACCTATCATCATGTTGAATATTATTTAATATTGAAGAATTACTAGAAATATCATAGATAGATTTTAAAAAATCAGCAAATAAATTAACCGAATCGTATGTATTGTCACTAAATTTACCTTTATAATAGACATTATTAGGGATTTCAGGCTTGCTATGGTTTAATGGTTTTGAAAAGTTCCAGAAAAATTTAGAATTAGATGTAATCATAGATTCAGCCTTAACAATATACATATGTATATATGGAAGCATTTTTTAGTAATTTACACATGGCCCTAACACGCTTAAACTCTATATAAATAGCAACTGAACCAATAGATTTATATTACCTATGCAGACATTTTTTAAAAGGGATTAATTTTATGAGTTCATAACTAAACCATTTTGGGAAATACAGAGTTTTACATTTACGATATGTGACATATTGATTTATACTATTATATATAATTTTGTAGAATTCAGATACTTTACTATCTAGATCTTTATTATCACTTGACCAATTAGAGTTATGTAGATAATAATTTATTTTGCAATAGTCTGCATTAAGAAAAATTATAATAACCACATTTATTTACAGACGAATTATGATAGTTGTCAAAGTGAATGTTAATATCAATGGGAGGATGGTGATGATATATGATTTTGCATACACATAATAATCATGTCAATAGGGATAGCTCACTTTTTATTACAAATTTTTGCACTCGATTCGGAATAAAGTGTTGGCGAACGGTCGACGTCCCGCAGAGTATTTGACGCGTTGCTAACACCGACCGCCAACGAATCACCATTTTAACACCGAGACCCCATGTCACAAACAACATCTAAATAACGCTGTCCGACCCTCGAGAAATAAACCGAAACATCCTCCCCTCTCTCCCCATCAAATAAAAATGCAACCTTTCCCACCTTTCGAGACCCCACAATCGAAAGTCATTGTGTTGCGGTACAGAAGTGCGAAGAACAACCGTGCCAAATGTATCGAATCGGAACAAAAAAAAAATTCACGCGAAGTTAATCAATGTTAGCCAGTTCTCATGCGAATGCTTTTTCGCAGCTTTTATTCGGATCGAATCGTTAATTGTGAGCTTTTTAATTTGAACGAGTCGAATTGTGGAAATTCGTGTGTTGAATTAAGCCCCTCGCGGGTCGCAACCGATCCAACCACAATTTTCGTTCAAAATAAATTAAACTTTATGTCGTCGATAAGAAATATATCTTTAATCAGCGGGACAGGTGAAAGGCAATTAAATTAATAACGGAGACCAAATCCATCCGAAATGTATCACTCGGTTCGCCCACCGTCGCATTAATGACGTCTCTTATCGACTTACCATACTTGATTTATATGAAACAGGCAGTAAATACGTGTTAACACATATTTTTCTATGTTTTTTCTCCAACGTAAGATTTTTCGGAAATCGAGAATTTAAAATTTTGCAACATCATAGTTTAACTTTGGGTTGTATCACTTTAGTATTGTGTGCAAGATTCGAAAACTGAATGGTTAAGTCATCATCATCATCATTTTCAGCCGTTCACCATTCACTGCTGGATGTAGGCCTTTCCAATCCTTTTCCATTTCTGTCTGTCTTGAGTAATCTGCATCCACTGAACTCTTAATTGATCCTTCTTAATTCATTAGCTCATCGTTCACTTGGTCTTCCTAGCTTTCTTCCACATCCTCTCGGATACCATTCAAGTAATTCTCGCTATGTGTCCATCCCGCTGCCACTATAACTTTTGCACACGTTTCGCTGGTTAAGTAGTAATTTTAAATAAAGAATATTAATTGAATAACAAATCTTCCAAATCTTAAAATAAAAATCGACGAGTTCTACTATTTACAATATAAATTTTTCGTTTGAACATACATACATATATGTACATATAAGGCATCTGATAAAATGACTCGAAAGTAAACAGAAATCAAACAACAATACAATTCAAGGAAAAGTCAAAGTACAAGTATATATTGACGTACTCACATCGGATGCATATCGAATACACATTCAAAACTAATTTTGACAGGTGAATACACAAACAAATGTAAATTACACACGATCCGATTTTCACCATTCGCTGATAGTGTCAATTTAAGCTCAAATGTGTGTCTAAGCTAGTTCCATTAATTACCATTGCCGGCTAACCGAAAAAAAAAAAAAATAACGTATTACACTGATTTATATTAACAGTTACTGACAGACGAGATAAAATATCTAAAATAACGCCTCGAGACCAAAATGGTACGTATTCTGTAGTATAAAAATAAGGGTAACTTTCAAATCAACACACGCGTATTCAAATATTTTTTTTTTTTTTTATCATTTGATTTATTGGTAAAAGAAAACTCGCTCAGGCAGTCAGTTGTAAAACTGCATTTTTAAAAGTTGTTAAGCGCGTAATTATTTTATACGCGCTTACAGGTTGTTCGCTTTACTTTAATGGGAGATTTCGATGAAGATATATTTCAATTTCGTACCTCGATCGTTATCGGCTTAAACGATTCCCCTGTAAAGTTTAATAATATTATGTTTATTTAAGATGTTGATAATTGCCCGGGCATTCTCTTTTGTACAATATACAACACCTTCTCAATAAACCAGTAATTTGACTACGTTTTTGTATTCGCTCAAATTTATCGCAGCGTATTTTTGTATCGTTGGTATTTTGAAAATAAAAGAGGATTTTTAATATATGTAAAGGTTGTGTTCTTATCTTATCTAATGAGAATGTGAGCATCTGTCACTAGTTTGAAACTCGACAGTAAAATTGAAACGTTACGAGCGTGAACTTTTTTTCTGGGGACCGCGATGATATCTTTACAATCCTATAAAATAAAAAGGGCCAATAAAATTAACTTGTGATAAGTGTAGTTTAATTTGAATATATCTGTTATACACCTAGTGTTTATGGATATGAGACATTTGATTTGTGTATAACATTTTTTTGATGGAAGAAGAGGGGGGGGAGATTCTGGTATTGAACTTTCGGAAAATGCATTTTTCGACAATTAGTCAAATGTGAAACACGAAAAGTGCCTTAAGGTGTGATTGTAAATAACAATTAAAAGAGAACAAATAGCGGCCAACAGGCTCGTATAAATACAAACAAAGGAGAACGAGCCTCGTAAATAAGAGCCGCACAAATATTTGAGGTGTAAACATTTTTAACAGGACGCGCTCTTGCCACACTTGAGCGCCTAAGCCTCTCATACATACAAGCCTTGGAAGCACTCCAGCCTATTATTGCATTCTTCCGTTACGATTTCGTAAGAAATATGTCATGAGTGCACGCAACACGAATCCATAGCCGAAGAGTGCACTGCACGCACGATCCATTCGAAAAGCGATATTCTTTTCGAGTGCTTCAAAAGTGTTCGAAAGCTTTTCAGTATGACTGTATGAGCGTTGTCGAATCGGACGCCAGGCCATTCTATTGTTGCAGATCTGCTTGACATTATGATAAGCAGTTTTAGGAAAAGCACTAAAGCGGCAACTGTTAAATGACCGGTGAAGCCAGAGGGGAAAATCTGTCATTGGCCACCCAATTCCTATTCAAAGTGACGTATCCGCAACGAGGCGGTTTTGACTGTTTTAATGTACATATGTAAAAAAAATTACGTTAATTAATACATAAGCTATAAACAATATTTAATTCGTAAAGGTATAATAATGATTATGGCTGTAAATTTCCAAAGTTCTTTAAAATAAATTGAAATTTTATAAGAGAAATTTTGAATCATAAATGAACAGTATACGTTTATGCGAAGTTGCATCGAAATGAAAGTCTCATTCACGCACATTCGAAAAGAATCAGTTATGTATGTACGTCCAAATAAAAAAAAAAAAAAAAAACGAAACAAGCGAAATACTAATCGATTATCTGGATTGAATCACCGTGTTTGCTTTATGCAAATTGAAAAATCATCCGTCAGTTATAATTGATTCGATATTAATGTTTACGTTTTGGGAGTTCGATGTATGTTTGTATACCTACATACATACATATGTATTTGGACTTTTTTTTTCATCGTTATTTTTATTTCGACTCGAAACAAAGGTTTTGTATCTGATGAGCGTTTCGTGGCGTTCGTTCTTTTAATTCATAACGTTTGCTTCACTCCGAGTAAAACAAATAATGGCCGCGATCATCAATCACGAGGGTTGGCAGTGATGGTAATCTAATCAGCAGATTTTTGGTCCAACAAATTACATGGGAAAACGGAGTCAAGCTTCTAAGCTATTAATTTCATTTTTTTCGGGCCTGCATTATCACATATTGGTAGGTATCTATATCTCTCTAAACAAAAACAACTAAAATGCCACAATAATTATGTACATATAAACAAAACATGTACATACATATGTAAGTAATAGGTATGAGTCTGCGTTAACTGTTTATACATACTTTTACCGCTTGTAAAACGGATTCACTTTCGTTGGGGTTTTTTTTAATATAATATTTTAAATATTGAAAACCTATATAACTACGTAGTAGTTATAAATATGTATAACAAGCATTCATTAACCTGATTTATCTATGGACCGTCCGGTCAAAATCTATTCCCTCTAATTACACCGATCACATTCAACTGTCAGATTTACAAGAAAAAAACTTGAAAAATGAGTCTAGGCGTCACGCTTCTCCAATATACGACTATACACATTCGTGTTCAAATTCTGAATTATGTATAAACATATTTATATAATATTAACGAGCGTTTATGGTCATTTTTCCACACTGACACACACACACATGCACACATAATGAAATAATCAGCATACCGAATGACTTACCAATATCAAAATTGAGTGTTTGATATTCTCAATATGCGCGCGTTCCGTTTAAGAACAAAGCACTGATAAGCGATATTTTATATGCAAATTGTACGAATTTGCTTTGCAATGAACATAATTGGTTGAAATAATTTTGCGAAACCCTTACATCGAAAAGTGGCCCCGATCCGTTGTTTTTTTTTTCCCTCAACGGGGACGGTAAACAACCTATATAAACGCAAGATCCCAAAATTTAATGTATTGGTCCGCTTTTACGATGAAATAATATAATATTATACACACACAAGAAGGGGATCCTTTTTCTGAAAGGACCGTCAGTTTAGTTGCCCACCCACAAATAAAGGATAATTACATATTTATAAATATTTCAATGGGAGCTACCCGTACCTGACTTGAATGCTGGAGACAATCAACAGGAAAATGGATGTCCAGCAGGCGGGGTGCGAGCCGGGGGTCCTGGGGCTCCGCCCTGATCCTTGAGAGGCCCCCAAACCGATAGGCCGCCTGTAAAGACTCAGTAGCATTCTGCACTCACATCTTCATCACTATAATTCTCGTTCCACTTAACAACACCATTCCACCAACACTTATCGTATTATTCGATTTTTTTTTATCCGATGCACACTCACATTTTTAAACGACAGCTATGTATATCATCGCTTGACAGTCAAAATTAACTATTTTAAACTATTCCCGGTGATAATTCTCATTATACACTTGTACAGGTCGTAGTTGCGCCGAACGTGTAGATATAATCTGAAACGGAAAAATATGATCAATATAGCATTAAAAATTCAAGAATTCTACGTACATAAGATCCAATGCACACAGAGAAGCATGGAAATATGTATGCTTGGTATAACAAGAAGAGATCGTAAGAGGAATACATGGGTAAGAAGTATGACCAAAGTGGCAGATCGTGTGAAAAAGTCGAAGTGGACACATAGCGAGAAGAATGGATGGCAGATGGACGCGACAAATACTGGAATGGTATCCGAGAGGATGTGAAAGAAAGCAAGGTAGACCGAGTGGAAGATGGGCTGATGAAATGAGAAGAATGTGTGGAGTTAACTGGATGCAGATTGCTCAAGACAGACAAGAATGTAAGAGGATTGGAGAGGCCTTCACCCAACAGTGGATGATGAACGGCTGAAAATGATGAATGATGAACTAAGTTTAACTTTCATATACATATGTATGTATGTAGATAAATTTAAATTCTAGGTATAGATGCATATAGTGGCAGATACCTACATATAGCAGAACGTGTGAAAAAGTTGAAGTGGCAATGTTTTGGACGCATAGCGAGAAGAATGTATTGCAGATGGATTCTAGAAATACTGGAATGGTATCCCAGAGGATGTGAAAGAAAGTAATTTAAACCAAGTGGAAGATGGGCTGATGAATGGAGAAAAAAATGTGGTGTCAAGTAGATACAGATTGCTCAAGACAGACAGGAATGGAAGAAGATTGGAGAGGCCTTCATCAGCAGTGGATGGTGAACGGCTGAAAATGATGATGATAGCATTAAAGATAATATGATCAATAAAGCCAGGTGATAGCTCAGTGGTTAGCGAGCTTTGATTCGCGTATGTCGAAATGATTTTATCGTCATTGGCAATATCTGGACTTTACTAAATTCACATCGGCTGTATCCTGCTAGAATTTGCTAATATATGTATCTAATTTTGTTGTGAGACAGTTCCACTAAAAATTGGCACATCCTATCCATTATTCCTATGTTAACCTGTTGTTGAGTCTGGATCATTGTGTTCTTAGACCTGTTGGTTAACTTTTCCCCAACAAAAACAAAAACAAAGCAATGAATCGTAGCCATCCCATCTTTCATTTTAATTATATTAAGCTCTTTGCGTTTTGACAAACGTTTTACCATCACTGATAATTTATAAGTAACTAGGAAAAGATACTCTTCAGCGGTTTACCGTTTCCTTAATTAGATTAGTTATTAGTTATCCGAATAATGAAACTGTTACGCAGTAAATTAATCAAATGGTGAAAATGATTTTGTCCATTAGTCACCATTGGCAATCAGAAAATCTCCCACTTAGAGGCCCGTTTTGGCACTCGATGCGTGACGTGACGTCACATCTGTCAAATCCTAGCCTAGCCTTACAATGTTAGATTTGACGCTGTTTAAAATCGTCGAATGATAGCACGAAAAAAATCGTACACATGAAAGGTTCAGGTCAATTATATCGTACGTTGCGGTGTCGATATCGTCATATCTCTATTATTTGTCTCTCTGGACCGGAGACCATTATCGGCGATCTAGCATTTGGACGGACAGGTCAAAATACGTTCGATACATTTCCCAGATAGTAAACTAACCGAGACATCGCGATGATATCGCACTACTAATGTAATATTACAATCTGACGTGACTTCTTCATTGTGTGCAATATACATACATATATACATACATAATACACTCTGATGGGATACCTACTCTATTTAAAGTTTATTTACCCGTGGCTATTTTTTTTTTTTTCATTTGCTCACTTTGTGAATTCTTCTTTTTTGGGTTACTCGACACGTTTAAATTTAGTATGAAGCGCGTTATTCAATTTTTTTCCCGTCGATTTTTTTTGTCTGACAAATTACAATAGCCTTTAAAATTCCGTCCAATTTAAACGTCTCGAAAACGGGCATAATAAATACATGCTTAACACTGCGATAATAATTAAAGAAACAATCAAATACATCGCGCCAACTAATTAACGGATTTTTTTCATACTCGTTTTGGCGAAACCGTTCTAAAGACCAAATCTAAAAATACAACGTAAAGATTTTTCTAATTAAATTTATCACTCCAGCCCAGAGAACACCCAGAATTTTGCATAAATAGTCGAGATTCGTCGACGGACTCGCTAGATTATTAGCATAACGATCTATCGCCAAATATGGACATAAGCTTTTAACATAAATTTTGGCTTGTTAACCAATCGAACGTAATCAAGATGGTTCATATAAATTTAATCAATATACAAATTGGACGATACGCATACGCAACAACACAACCACGGACGTTCGAACAAATGTGCTCTTGTACCTACTTGTTAAATATTTATGAATTCGTGTTACATGACTATAATTGGATTTAGATACTGTAAAAAATCGATTTTCTTCTACAGTGGTATTAGCACTGTGATATTACAATCGTTAACTGGATGTATCATAATAATTATTTATAATATTCCACGTCATTAACAAAATCACCATTATGTATGAATTTAATATATTTTGCAATGAAAATATCAACCAATTTACTTTGTTAAAAGTCGGTCATGATGTTGCAAAAAAAAAAAATCAATGCATATTTTAGCAGATCGATTAAGTTATAACTCACATTGCAAATAAAAAGATTTGTGAATTTTAATAATAACGTCGACTTATATTGCAACTCGTTAAAAACGATTTATGGTGCAGTAATATTGCGTTATATAAATAAATATCCGTTGATGGACAGAACGCTGTTAGATATCATTCAAAATGTTGTAATTTATACGGGTGACCCGCGCAAAGGCTCAAATTGAAAGCTTCCAATCTTACGAATAATTAAAAAAAATTCATAAATACTTCAGCTTCAGAATTCGCGAGTCCTTCGAAAGCGCAATGGCTGGTTTTGATTGCGTCAATAGGTCGCGAGCGAGCGTGTGCTTTTCTAATTAACGAAAAATGATAGCGTTTTTCTAAAATGACGGCTCGTGACACACATGGAATATTTTGTCGCGGTTGACTAAACGCTAGTGTAAACAGTTCGCGACATTTTTGTGTTTGCAAGTGGCCAATTCACACGTTAGCCGCCAAAGGATTAGCGACTGCGATTGGCCCCTGCGATAATTGCCCTTAATGCCTCGTTGTCAAACGGCAAACATCGTATTATAGAGGTGTCACCTACGTACGGTAGCAGATTGCTCATAAAATATTTATACACTCACATAAACACACACGTATAGTTATATTGTATGCGTATATCTATATCTGTTTAGATTTTTCCTCGTGCAGCTTCCGTTTACTGTATTTTATGTAATAACTTTTCTTGAACGCATCGTAAAACGGACTCAGGGGAGTGAAAATTCGAACGAGCGATGTATGAAAATTCTTTGTTTGGATAGTACACACTCAGTTGTAATATTTATTTATTTACAGGCAAAACGCCCAAATTAATTCGCAAACAAAAAAAATTACAGGATGATAAAATTACAGTTAAAAATAAACATCCCATATAAATGATATAAACATCCCATGCACATATAGGCATATGTACATATTAACATACATACCTACATACATACATATATATACATATAGTACATATCAACACATGCACACATATGCCATGTACACATTACATATCATTATAATAATCAAATACCATCACCATCCCCGCTCAGTATCCTAACTAAATTAAGCTTAAGATATGATACAAAGCGAGGATAAGTAATGGAAAAAATGTCCACATCATCGGTTGCCAGAGCATTAAATAGTTTGAGAGCCTTAGTAACGGGAGAAACTGCCAATACATTAGACCTAACTAACGGCTCACTGAGTAGGCGATCGTGAACGAATATATGTAATTATTCGGCACAAACAAGCCAATCCTCTCCAACACTTGAGGATTTGATATATGAAATATGAAGGTTTCACCAGTCTTATTTTTAATGATTTATTTAATCACATCTTTAGTTTTGCGTTCCTAGGGCATTTCAACTTTTCCTCGTGGATATTGTAGATTATAAAAAACTATGATTATAAAAAAAATCCAGGAAAATTCAATGAAATAATATAATGAATCCATCGATCGTTTTCGAAGAATCTGATTAAATCGTGCGGATCAAGATAGTTACGGAAAAAATGTAAATTAATTTGATTTGAAAAAAAACCGTATAAAGAACAGTTAAATAATGAAATACATAATCATAGTGATGATTTAGTAATGAATGATTATATAGTTTTTGTGTGTTTATAACTCTGTTATTACCCCAATAAATAGCTTGGTCATATTAAAATAAAATATTCACACGATGAACATAAATAATAAAATACAATTTATTTCATAAATACATAATTTAATACGAAACTACACGCACATGCAAAATCTTCAAGGTTAAGGAGGATTAAATAAAAATTCAGTTAACTCGGTGATAATGAAGATGGAGGTGATCAGTAAAAGAACATAATTTAAACGCGATAATATCAAAAGCTCACAGAAAGTTGAGGAATACATGATTTCGAGAATATTTGCTGTGTCGTATGATATGTGGGCAATCGAGTCAGTCGCTCTACCAGTTTTCCACGATTTCGAAAGAATTTAATTTCATACTTTTGAAATGAAAATTAAATATTAAAAAAAAGTAAAATCACCGTTCGTTCCCACGAAAGCTTTCGACTCGACTGCACATTAAATGTACACACATTATGTTTGTGTGTTTTTAACGAAGTCATTTTCAAAATTATCAGTTTAAAATTTTAATGATTTTCGATTGCCAATATTATACGTTTAACTAGAAAATCACATGTCTTAAATTATTATGAAGTTTAGTATTATTCTAAAATGCTTAATTTAATTCCTAATACCACCAAATAATATAAACAATATTATGAATTCACGACTACTGTACAATGAATGATTATTTGGATGAAGTTCTGTGGTCTATCGATGGCCAATACCGCGAATGATTTATTGATTATATACAACTCGAACAAAAAAAAAAACACTTCGTGATTTCCCCGTCATGTACATAGTACGTGATGCAACTTATCTCGCAATATTACAGACTGAGATGAGGTATGTACATAAAACCGTATCAATTTATTGATCCCCCAAGTAATACGATCCAGAACAATGTTGCCTTCGGCCAGGATCGTATCTATGTATATAGACAATGTTGACCATGCCGTATTGATTTTATAGAACCGATTCCAAGATCACGCTATCCACTTAAAAGAGATTGCTTTTATTTATTTATGTACATATTTTTTGTTATTTACCATTTGAATTTCTAGAATGTTAGTTATAGGAAATAAAAAATTAGTTTTGAAGCGTTAAAATACAGAATGATTCTATTCGATGCGCTATTAAATAGTATACGTAAGAACATAAGTATACACACGGACAAAAATAGCTATAAATTTTACATATGATATTACCAATTTGAATAATTTGAAATGAGTCACGCTGGTTTCTGTTTAAAAATTGATAATTTACTGAAAAAGTCTGCGTTTTAATTTCATCAACGCACGCGCGTCTATTAAAATCGTATAATTTCCCATAAACTATTAATTAAGTTTACTATGATTGCAAAACTCAATTGTTCCTTATCACAATTCAGCGCTGATTTGATACGACACAAATATAACAAATATACCATAAATTCAACGTTGCGAAAACAATATTTCATTTATCCAACCGATTAACTTTTTTCACTGACTAAAAAAAAAAACTAGTTTTACGCACGAGTGAGAAATAACGTAACATTTTTTTTTTAATAAAATACATGTTGATTCAAGTTATATTCAATTAGTCAAATAATAATAAAAAAAACACATTAATTTAAAATCATCAACAATACAGCAAATTTAAACTTTTTCAAGATAATACAACATTGTTAATACAAAACGACTCAATTATTACATCATTAATTTTCTAATTAGCTTAACCAAACAATGACATAATTGCCTACTGATTGCAAGTACAAATGAATTTACGGTAATATAAATATGAAGTTGAATGAATTTCCTCTCATTTCATTTTCATTATACATACGTATGTATGTATGTAATATGATTGAAATCACATGTTTTATAACATATACGCAAAATTAATTTTACTCGTCAAACAAACCGGTGTTGACTGTTATTTCAATTATAATTTCTTTACCTCTTCAAATCATTTAACGGTACGATATATTAAAACCCAAACGTACACATTCACAGAAGATGTAAATGAGATACATACATATGTACATGTACCTACTATGTATTATTAGGGAATGTTTGTAAGTGTTCAGAATTTAACAACGAATCAACTTACGATTTAAGCTTTTTAGGTACGATGAAAACACTAACAATTCAATCCTATACCATAAAATCGTTATATATGTTGGTTGAAATCATACAAAAAATGTAATGTACAGAAAATATGCACTCATTCAAGTGCCATAATCATGTCATACAATGACGCAACGATTGTGAGGAAACGGCTACAGTGACAACAATAAAAAAAAAAGTAGACGTTTGAATGAGTCGGAAAAATGAGGCGGATGTGTCCAACAAAAGCCACAACATCCGTAATAACCAATTATTACATTTTCGTTGTTGTAGTTGGAAACGACCGGGCCTTTATTCAACGTCCAGATACAACCGTTCATTTGAACGTGCATACATAATGATTAAGCGCAGCAGAATTGTCCATTCGAAGGCAATATGTCTATGAGTCATTGCGATAAACTATTCTGAGTTTAGTCCAGTTTGTCCCGGTTCAAGGTTAGGAAAATATAGGAAAAATATGCAATAGCACCGAATCAAAAAAAAAAAAAATTACTTTGTTGAAGATAAATTAGTAAGAAAATAGTACGTTAAATTCTACGGTGTCTAAGAAAATCTATCAATATTGAGTAGCGTCTACTAAGTAGACTGACTATAAATGACTTGTCAAAATATTTTTCATATGAACGAAAATATTGTATTACTATTAAAGTAAGATTAAAATTATGATGAAATATTGTTCCGCTTTTGTGCAATGAATATTTTCCGATATCAATAAGAATCAAAGTTGCAATTACATATAGTGTACTTTTAAAAATGAATGATCAGCCATTTGCTTTGTATATTTTTTTGTGTTTTTTTTTTAGCCCGGCTGTCAGCCACAATAATTCTGATTACATATTTAGTAACACAGTATGCGGAAAACTGATGAGTCTTAATTTATTGTAACAATTTCTGAGAATACTTTTATGACCTTTAAACGTGAATTTTCTGACAAAGTTTGAACATTCCGTGCGCTTTAAAATGCCATTGAAAACGTGACACATCGTCCAAATACGATAATTAATTATTTTTAATGTTCGCTCGGAGAAAGTGATTTTAAAAGGCGAAATTTAATTTTACTACATAGGTTCGGGCTTGAACAAATTTGATATTTTCAAGCGTGAACAATTCAGTCGCATTTTAACGTTTTTACATAGACATTTTCAACTTTTCGTGATAAACGATCTAATTTGAACTTAACATAAGGTTGTTGCTGGCGTATTGTGTCCTTCGTGCGTGCAATTGATATGTTTTGAAATATACAGTGCTTAAATGTACCTGGAAAATCGGAAAACTCGCGAAATTTTTTCTAAAACTTCACTAGTGCGCTTTCCCTCCCTTTCGGTCTGAAAAACCCGGATACGTCATTTTCTCGGGGCCAATTTTACGCTCGAAACGGGCGGAAAAATTCTCGGAGAAAAGTTCAAAGTTTCACGTGGTCGTAAGATACGCGAGGCACGTGTCGTAATTGCGTCTGCATCCGAGATGCGTCTGGCTCGGCTGCCCGGCCGGCACTGTCGCAGCATCCCAACGGATCGCTAGACGCACAGGTAAAACACCTGACTAACAGGGGTACTCACCTTTGGTGCTCGAGGTGACCAATTAGATATCAAATCGTGTATAATTTCAGTAAATTTTATTGTGATGCTTACAATTACTTAGACAAGAGCATTTTCCCCCATTTTACAAAAGTTCAAGCTCCTATTTCAATTTATGTGAGAGAGGAAACATAATTCCTTTAAATTTTATAAAAGAGTTAAATTAATAAGATTTACTATATATAAATAATGAGGCACAGTTTTCCACTATTGCAGTTTACCGTAAAATGTTACTAGACGAGAGAAAATTTCCTCCAAACTAAAGTGTGTCCCAGCATTTACGCAAGAAGTAATTTTGATAGAAACCACAGGTTTTTAATAAAAAATTGTAATTTTTTTTATTGATTCATAAATTATACAGTATAGGGCTATGTATAGAGAAGCATAAATAAATAAAAAAACAATTTACAAATCCTGAAAGTTTACATGTATTCGAAAGTTAATCACACTTTCACAACTCTTGAATTCAACAAAATAAAATTGTTGCTCTGAATAGTCGAAGGTCTTTCTTTTTTATTCACAAATTATGCTTTGTCGTGACAATGTGCACTAGTGAGTATTTTTTAATGAATCAAATCACTGGAATACGGTACGGTACTTCATACGGCATACGGTTCAGGACAGTAGCTTACGTTCCACTGTACGACGCTTCTTGTTGGGAATGAATCCCGATATGCTACTCCATACATAACCTTATACTGTATACTTTATGCATCAATAAAAAAATTCTAATTTTTAATTAAAAACCTATGTTTTCTATTAAAATTACTTCTTGCGTAAATGCTGGGACACCTTTATATATACATATGTATGCATATGTACATATGTAGGTATAATGGACTGACTACACTTAAAAGTCAATCCATTTATCACCTACCAACATATTTATAAATTGTGATTTGATAGAATAATTTATTAAACCAAGTATACATATGTATGTATGTACATACATATGTACATAGGTTGACACATTCCAATTATAGGTTGAAATTCAGGAAACTCCCATTCAAATTTCGTTTCTTTATATTATCAAATAATTTTAATTGTATGAAAAAACCTAAATAGTTTTGATATACCTACATATATAAAACAATTATGACAAGCTAAAAATATGAATATATAATAAATTATGTGAAAACCACATGCGATTTCCAAATGTGTATTAAAATTATTTATGATTGACACTTTTTATAATTCAATGCGATTTAACTCATGTGGTATTAAGAAGCACCGCAATTTTTTTCAAATGTATGACGAATACGGTGCTAGAAAATTTTCTGAAATATACATTAAAAAATAGCAAATATATAAATCTAGCAATAGGGAAGTGTGAAGTAATTATGATAAATATGTAGACATTTTGTTCCAACACATTCAAAAATTAAAAAATAATAAATCCGTGTGATTTGTAAGTTTTCGATACATCGTAAAATACCCGCATACCAAAAAGTGTTTAAATACGCCAATAAATTAAAGGGTAAATTGTTAAGATTAGTTTTTATCACCGGTTTCGCCTTTTTAAAATTAAATACGATTTGTAAAATTAAATTAGAAAACTCGTTCGATTCGTAATTTTACGAACGCATAAATTAAAACGAGTCTGTAAAATACTATGACCGCTCCTGTACCAACGTTTTGACTTCTGCACGATCGAGTTAACCAGAGATTTTTAAACGGGTATTTTGATATGAAAAAAAAAACAATTAGCGACAGAAAATGTTTTATGACATTTAAAGCCATTTGGATAGTTATTTTATAAATACGACATGTTTAATCCTTTAACAGCACAATGCCGACCTTTTATTCGTGCCAATATAATCGTATCGAAATATACATTCGAATTAATCATGTGATTGTATTAAAAGTGAAAACATAATTGTATTTATAAATTAATAATTCACAAACTATTTTTAAGCCACTTGCATTTATAGGTATAATGTAAAATAATTTCAATGCTATTGAAATTTTAGAGACTTCATTATTTATATCAAACGCTTGAAAATATTAAATTTCAACATTACAAGATTTACCATAATATATTAGCGAAGTTAAATGCAATCGATTATTTTTAATTGAAAACATAATATTAATAAATTTGTAATAAATTCTTGGAGCCGTTATTTTTGAAAGTGGTGTAAGTCCATTTTTATAATCGACTGTGAATTCTTTTAAAATGAATATATCATATTTGTTTGTAAATGAAACTACCATTAACTCAAAATTGGACTTACACCACTTTCAAAGATAACGGCTCATATACTTATTAGTGATTACAATTTTTTTTTGTTCGAATTTTTCATTTCAAAATAACACGAAAAAATATTCTAAAAAGACACTTCGAACTTTCATCATTTTTCAATTTTAAATAATTATTCGAAAATGAACTTGTAAAACATGTGAAGCTTGAAAAACATTTCTACTATAAAACCAACTTTAACAAAAGGGAAGAAATTTCTGTAAAATACCACTTGGAATAAAAATAAAGTTGAAATCCATTGAAATTGCATTTTGCAATTTTGTTTTATCGCAGATAATATTTATTTATATATAACGCAGTAAAATTTAAATTTAAATTTAAATTCAACCGTAATATTTACGCCAATGTGGAAAATAAACGTCATTAGATTAAAATCTAAAGTCTGCATCCTTAAAACGCCTACAGTCAAAAATTAAATAAATTTTATGTTGATTTAAAGATTTTATTTTTTATTACTGTAAATAAATATTTGCCTTTGCCTTTCAATTAACTTTGATAGTATAACCTTTGATTAAAATTTTCCGAATAAATATGTGCATATATGATTATGCAATTTCGTGTGCAATCGGAATGCCAATTAATTTTCGGATAATAAGGACACGAGAGACGGTGGAAACGGACGTTGGGTGCCGTTCGAGGAACGCTCGCTTCGATTTTGATCCACCCTGTATTATTGTCGAAATGTTCGCGTAACTTCTCCGTCTATTATAATCGCTAATGATGCCATGTAGAGCGCAGAATGCCGGCAGACAGAAAACAAAAGGATTTTTCGGTTCGCCTGCCGACATTCCGTTGTTCACGGTAATGAGGCAAAAACTTTGGCAGACTTTCGTTGAATTTTGTCAGAAAAGGGAATAAATAAAATAAAACATGGTGCATTGTTACCGTTTTCATATTACATATATCATACATATACAATACACACACATACACTTACTATTGAACAAGGCTGTCTGCTCCGTTAAGTTACGACTGATATCAAGTCTAATTTTTACGTTCTGACTTAAGTTGGAAACTTAAGTCAGAACCATTTAGGTGCCTGCTGAAATACTTCCGTTATAAAGTATTTTGTAGACATTGGTAAAATCTACACCAAATATTACTATATGTAGTAGCAGGAATCTGCCTGGCTGGCTAGATAGCCTAGCCACGGAATGCTCGCATACCCGGCACGGCACGTACATAAACGCTCATTCACATGACGCCGGTTGCGCGAAGCGGTCACGCTACATAACCTCACTAACGGATAGTCATGGAACGATCGCATTCAATGGCACGGTACATACGCTTACTCACACATACGGGCTGCTAACCACCTTATTACACTGTCAACAGGCAGTTACTAGCATAAAATAAAAATAGAAATGATTTTATTTGAACTGTTTTTATATTACGAATATCCAAAGAATCATTTTTTCCTCTCATTTTTCAACAAATTAAAAAGTCAATTTATTAAAACAAGAAAATTTGTATTTCAAGAAAAGAGCAGAAGTGGAATGAAAGGGTATAAAAATAACAACTGTAATTCAGAATAAATAGGAAAACTAATTTTATTTCAAAATATCAACTAATCAGCTAAGCATACACATTTTGAAAAAGATTTTGTTGATAAATTGAATTAATTAAAATTGTTCAATGTGTAGATACATAAATATTGCAATATCCTCATTTCTTCAAGAGAGGAGCTAGTTTAATTTTATTATTTTGCGCATCCGTGTTTAAAGTCAGTCCCATTTCGTTCAGAAAGTGATTGCTGACTGTTTCTTGCAGTGACATAGCAGCAATAACTTCCTGTGAAAGCATAAAAAATTTAATGAATTCCAAAAAATATTTTTTTAATTTATCAAGTTAATTAGAAAAAAAATGTATACCTGGTTTTCTGGGCAATTCTCACACAAATTTCTGACAGCCAAAATAACCCATTGCATTATCACTGTATTGTAAGTAAAGAAAAAAAAATTATCACAAGTACATATGTATGTATGTATGTATGTATAATGGAAAAAAAAAGGTTTTCATAAAAGCATACATGGATTTCTCGCATCAATATTGCAGCAATCAAGCAAAAGAGGAATAACTTCCAATTCTCTCACCTAAAATAATATAAAACATTAATGTAATAAAATGTATAACAGAGGTTAGTTACTGAATAAAGATATTAACAAATACATAATTATTTACTTTTCGTTTATTTATTTGATTCTTCCAACACAAATTTCCCACGGTTCTGATTAGAGTTGCTTTAAATCCAAACGCAACGTGTTGTTCAGCACTCTCTACTACAGATGCCAACTGTTTAGGACCAGTATGTTCAAAATTGCCCAATTTGCACTTCTGGTTACTTTCGGGAGAGTCAATTTTAACATTTGGAATTTTCATTTGAATTTTAGGTTTTGAGTTGGCATTTTCAACAGCAGGAATAGAAGTTACAGGTGGTATGTGAAGCGATTGAGAACTATTGGTTTGTTGTTCAGGTTTTGGATTAATTAGCACAATATGAGATTCTTTCGATTCTTTTGACAAGTCGACACTTTCAGATCTGACAGTTTTATCTGACGATATTCCAAGAATTTTTTGTAACTGTTCGCTCAAATCAAACTCTGATGAAATAGCTTGAGCTTTTTTAACTGGTGCTGGTTCGAATGTAGTTTTTGGTTGTAAAATTTCAACATTCTGTGATGGGTTTGGTTGTTCTACGGATACATTTTGAGGATCGACAAGTTTTTGATTAGGCGATATCGATTGTTGAATATTTGCCGTCATTTCTCGTATGACAATTTCCGATGCTTCAACTGCTGGTTCAACACTTTGTTGTCTACTCATTACGGGCTGGATTGGTTCTTTATTATTTAAAATAACTGTGTTGATTATATTTTGCACAGTGGTGCTATCTTTTCTTATTTGCGGAATGTTCACATCAATACTAACTTTCCTACTGATAGCGTTATGTTTCTGTTCAACTTGATTCACTTCTTCTGGAGAATCTGTAATTAAGGGGGGTTCCATATCATCTGAAGAATTTTGCTCTAGAGTAATTTTGTCTCTTGGTGACGTGTCATTCGTTTGCATATTATGTGGACTGGCATTTTGATCAGTCAGAGTTTCATTTAAATCAGGTTTGATATTCTTAGCAAAAGCAACTTTAATGAAATTTTCATCAATTTTACACGAATCAGATGTTTTCCTATCGGTACCACTTTGCCTCGGAAATGATAAGCTGGAAAACTTATCCATTGGTACGCTAATTGAGTTGGGAACGGTAGAATCAGGCACTTTCGTTTCGGAATTTGACTGTGGAGCCGTACATTCAATGGTACAAGATTGATCTTTATCGTTATATGTTAATTGATCATTGCATTCAAAATATTGTTCACTGCTTTCAGACTCAGTACATTCAGATATTGTTTCGTTGCATTGTAGCATATCTGTAGAATCACATTTTTTCACAGAATCTAAAATATCATAAAAATCACTAAAAAGTTATAAAATTACAAAAATAAAAAATTGGTGCAAAACGAGAATAGTTAACTCAAAAGGATATCACACTTTGACTTATGTTCCAAACTGCTTTAGTCAAATTCTAAGCAAGTACAGGTACCAACTATGTATGTACATATATATGTAGAAAGTCAGTAAATATTTTTTTGAGCTCGCCAAAGCAAAACACAGGGACTTTTTACACAGTTAGAGATTTAAATGCAACAATTCAACTCTCAATATAAACGGTTTAAGTACCTACTAACTCGATTTATACGTTGAATTTTGAATAAACATGCAAAAAATATATTTTACTAATATGATAGAATTTAGAATTGTGCAAAGAAAAATATCTAATAATTTTAGTGAGAATAAAATAAATAATGTAAAGATAATTTATATTACGTAAATTTTAGACAAAAAATTCAATCCAATAAATAAAAGCCCAAATTATTCACAAATATAAAAAACCAAAGAAAACACGACGCAAATATTTGCTTTTTAAAAAAATACTATGTACACATAAAAAATAGGTAATAAGCAAACATTATTAACATTACTTAAAAACATTCATCATCATCATTTTCAGCTGTTCACCATCCACTGCTGAATGAAGGCCTCTCCTTGACTCCACCCATCCTTATTAATTCATCAGCTCATCGTCCACTCGGTCTTGCTTTCTTTCACATCCTCTCGGATACCATTCAAGTATTTCTAGCGTCCATCTGACATCCATTCTTCTCCCTATGTGTCCAGCCCACTGCCACTTCAACTTGTTCACACGTTCCGCTATATCTGCCACTTTGGTCACGCTTCTTACCCATGTATTCCTCTTACGGTCTCTTCTGGTTATACCAAGTATGTATACATTTTTACATGCTTCTCTGTGTGCACTGGATGTTACGTAGCAATCTTGAATTCAGCATCCACGTTTTACATCCATACAGCAGTATGCATTCTTCGTTTTTAGGCACAGAGGGATGTTGGATTTAAAACTATGTTCATTCTTTCAAAAGCGATCCATTCTAGTTACATACAGTCATACTCACCAACTGCCTTAAGTATAAATAGTTCTTAACTCTCTACAATGTGATTATCTACAGTAACATTATTCACAACTACCTACGAAAATGTATGTATATTTTGTTCAAAAATCACATTTCAGTTAATATCTTTTGGATTATATAAATAAGGGTGCGGCAACATTAGCGCGCGGGACTTAAGCGCGCGAACATTAGCGCGCCGACGTTAGCGCGCAATTTATTATTTTTATATTTAATAAAAAAATAGAAAACAATTATTCTAAAAACTTAAAACATATACCTACATGAAAAAAGAACCATAAAAAACTATTCAAAAAAAAAAAGGCAAACGTATGTAAATGTGTGTTTTATACTGTTTATACTTACATATAAACAGTATAAAACACACATACATATACATACATATAGACAAATTTTAATTTCAATATTATTAGAGATTCTTCTTAAGAATTCCAATTTACTGATACTTTGGAAGTATATATGATATATAAGTATATAAGTATAAGTATAATATATAATATATAAGTATAAGTATAATATAAGTATATAAGTATAAGTATATATAAGTATAAGTATATAAGTATATATGATAAGTTGGAATTACGGCTTCCAACCTTTTATTTAATTTGGCATGGTGGAATATCATTATCTTATTATTTTTTCCAATCGATAAAATTATTATGGTTAGGTTTGTAAAAGTACCAATTAATTTTAAATAAGATGTAATTTTGACAGAAAAGTTATCTTGGATAAGTAAATTTCTTTAAATGAGCAGTCAACAATATAAAATAATCTTATTTTGCGCGCTACTATCGGCGCGCAAAAGTCTCACGCTAATGTCGGGGTGCCATAAATAAGAAATGATAAACACAAATGTTTTCATGAATACCGTTTGGTTTTGATTTTGAAAATTCGTATAACAAATATTTTACTTTTTTTTTCCAGAATATGCCTGTGAGTTGTCAATAGATTGTGCTTCAAGGGTGTGCCTCAGAAAATAAAATATTTATCGGTAAGCGAAATTTTTTTCAATAAAGTTAACTTTACATGAAAATTATAATCTGCATCAATTACGGGTGTTGTTGTTTTGTCAATTGATATTATAAAAAGTTATGATACCTTGTGAACCACTGCTTCCTTTGTCATTATTTTGAAAATCTCCTTGTTCGGAATTCGGTATATCAGGGGTGTTTACAGGAACAGTTTTTCCAGCCGCATTGTACAATTTATGAATACCGGTAAAAAAGTTATTTTCTTGTTTGCCCAATTTGTGAATGCTTCGAAGCAAAACTGCAAAAAAATTTACGAAATGTTTTACACACGGAAAATATTTATGGAATATTTGATCCCACGTGAGAATTACTTACAGGCACAGTTTATGAATAAAGATATATCACTTTGCAAACAATCCAAATAAGCGTCCATACTGGAGGCTGTAGCAACTATATCCAACAAGAATACCACTTCTTGAGGTTCAATGGAATTAACGTATTTATCTACAGTTTTCAATATGCAATCAGATTTGACTTTGAATTCGTGAGCTATGAATTTAATAAAATTCACCGAGACATTGATGTCTTGGGTTTCGATACACATTAGTATATTGTAAGCCAAATTCAAAATGAGTATTTTAGTATCCGGTTCTAGTCTGTGGTACAATTTCTCAATGTAACTGTTCTCAACACCGATCAAATACTCGATAATCAAATGAGGAAATTCCGAATTGCCATCTGCGTACATGTAAGCCAAGGCGTTTAACAGCAAAACATCATCCGGCAACACATTCGGTTGGCCTAACAAGATGTTATACACGATCATGGCGGCGCAAGAGGCGATTTTTTCATTTTGCCCGAGCAATGCGTTAAGAATGTTCGAGCCGAAGCTTTCCCATATTATGGTCTGATTGAACGGATTGTTCACGACCAGATTGCCGAGGGTCTGCGTCAAGGCGACCATGCAAGAGTCGAAATTCTTCACGTCATCCTCGTTTATAATCTCAACACTCGGATGTTGATATTCGTTGAAAATTGCCAACATGTCGTCTAGTATCCTGAGATCTTTGCATATGTAAGTTTGGATTTTCATTCCATAAGCGGCGCAGCTTCGAATCAGTCTCAGACACTGTTCGGCGACTGCCAACACTTCCGAATCGCACGGTCTCTGGGCGAGGTCCCTTCTCATGATGTGCAGAATCTGTGCGATGAATCTCAAAGTGTACTCAGACGCCTTCTTCCTGAAAATCAAAATACATTTTGTGATGTCGTACATATGTGAGAATGAGGTGAAATCGTCGGAATCGCCATGTCTTGGGGAGCACTGGTTATACGAATGTCAACCGTCCCAGTTTGGTCGGGATCATCCCGGAAACAAAGTTCCTGTCCAGAATCCCGGACGGGTTCTAAAATGTCCCGGCTTTGAGAGAAAGCGGCCGACAAATATATTTCCATCACCTACACTCTTTATTATCATTCTTTTTATCGCACACAACTATTCACGTCCCCCCTACTCGTGAATTAGAGACTGATTCATACTTATCATTAGATGTTGCCACTGCTATGTGGAAATTGTTAAATCAATTAGAATTTCTTTTGCAGTAATGTAAGATCCACTCTAAGAAAATTGCCCGAGGAAGATAAGAACGAGTTTATATTCGATACCAATTGTTTAATTAAATACTGTTATGTAGTTACCACCTACCCCCACAGATATCGGATATCGAGTCTGTTATTTATTACGGTCAAAAGGGACTCTTCATTGGTTCTTAACTTCTTTTGTACACCATTCACTATTTAAATTCATTGTCATTCACAAGATGTATTCTTATTTCACACAATGACCAGTGCAAATTAGCCGATGTCATCCATTGCAGCATTTTTCAAACCTTTTCTTGGTACGACCCACTGCAAGAACAGCATTTTGTGTTGCGACCCCATATGCCTATATAATAATATATCAAACACAAACTCTGTCCATTGTGTACCTTTATTTACTATTGTCACATGATATATACATATTTATGGATGAAACTAGTTTTCAATTGGAAACTGTTTTTAATTGAGATAAAGTGAAGAATCCTAGTTCACACAAATAAGTTGAAGTAAAAGGTAATAGTATGAATATTGCTTTTTTACTTAAAAGTGGAAAAGTGGAAAGTGGAAAAAAAAAGTGGAATTGACATGGGAACAAGTATCTGATAACATATTACATATCAAAATATTGATATTGATTTATTATATATAAACAGATGACAAAATATAGGCAGAAAATTTCATGTCCTGGAATTATCTCAAAAATAGTTGGCAATCCTATATACGAACGGTCTGAGTCTTCCAGATTCAGGGTCTCTGTTGAGACAAGCCTCATCCCTCAATAAGTCGGCTAGATGCTTCAGCTCTCGCAACTCCAACTTGTTGTTCACCAGAGCTGCATCAAGCAGGACTTCTTCGCCGAACCAGGACGATTTATCGCGAGACATCGCGAGACTTCCACAACAACCTTTAATAACCACACTTAGTGTATCAGCTGACGGTTGACAGCGTGTTAATAATTTGACAGCTCAATACTTGAACCCAAATCGAGAAAAATTACGGCCATAGCCTAGCATATTAAAACGCAATAACTATTTTGCTCAGTATTTTATTTTATTAATCATCACATAGATGGGCCCTAGCGCTCGAAAACATATCTCCATCACGACCAGTGCACAGTGCACTAATAGAACAGTTATTTTATAGAGAAAAAAAAGGTCACTTCTTTGTTATTCGAGTCTGTCCATTCATCCCTACTCAGTAAAATGTCAATTTTTGTCGACCGAAAAGTATGAAGGAGCATTTGTATGTATTCTATATCTATGAATCATCATCATCATTTTCAGCCGTTCACCGTTCACTGCTGGATGAAGGCAATTGCAGAAATCAATTTTGTTTTCATTGCGATAGAGCTGTAATACAATTTGGTTCTTGTCGTTTAGCCGCACGCCGGAAGTAGGCGTACCAACAAAAGTGCTTCCCACCGTTTGACAATCGCCTCCCTGAGAGTGTATTGGAGAAGCGTGTATATGTGCATTGTTGACATATTGAAACGTCAGTCAAGTGTGAAATTGACCAATAATTGAACTACGTTAATACATCAATGATTTACTTCTAAAGCAGGGCAGATAGTCGTATAACCTTCCAAGTATTCCCTGCTATGGTATACCTTGACCTTGAAGAGCTCAGAGCTCCCATATACGAACGATGACAGCCGACAGCCGATACGATTATACTTAAAATCATTTGAGTTTAGGACTACTAGTTTGAATCCAATGAACAACCGAGTGAAGAATGAACCTTCGCAGCAAACTGTAACTTTGATATAGCCCATTGAGTACATCTTCGACTGCGACGAGACTTATTTTGATATCAGAGAGACTCGGTTCAAAGTAGTCCGTCGTCGACCAATTAGAGCTTTGTTTTACCTGGCCTACGTGTAAAACAGAGCACTAATGTTTAAAGACAATAACTATTTCTCGCACCGTCTAAGTTTTAGCTGTTTCTTTCCATTTATTTATATTCAGTTGTAGGTATCTGAACAAAGCTATCAAAGGGATTCTTTGGTATTTAAAGCACCGGCTACGAAAAAAATTCGCAAAAATTTAATAAACAATCGGCAAGTACTGGTAGATAGCATCCAAAAAATTTTGTCACCTGAACCAGAAAGTGCGCCAGACACATTTGGGAGATATGTCGCAAAACATTTGAAAGATCTAAATACATTTCAGCAGAGTATAGCCCTTAAATTTATTTCGAAAATAATTTCTTATGCCAGGATGGACAAATTATCGCTTCAATCTGATTTTACTTAAACTCACCCCCTCCTTCTATACCGTTTCAATCTCCAGCATAATCCACTTCATCAAATAGTTTCTGTACCTATAAATACTCTCCTTATCACAAGGTGTCCCCGCCAATAAAATTACCTCTGCTGCCCAACCCAACCAGGATATCACGAATAGCAGCACTACCGTACGTGAAGCTTGCGATGGTTTAAAAGATTTTATTGTATTTAAAAAAATTAATAATTTATGTAGATATATGTATGCATGCATTTACCTATACATACCTATAGATACATGCTTTTTTTTCTTATCTCTACATTTTCTACATATTCCTACAGTGGAGTTTGTTAAAATGTGTTTTTATTGTTTCAGATGACTATTGAATGGTACGGGTAGTTCAATTATTGGTCAATTTCACACTTGACTGACGTTTCAATATGTCAACAATGCACATATACACGCTTCTCCAATACACTCTCAGGGAGGCGATTGTCAAACGGTAGGAGGTACAATCACTGGGGGTACCACTTCCGGCGTGCGGCTAACAGACAAGTACCTACAATTTTGAATAATTTCACAAGACGTGACAAACTTGCCTTTATTTTAAAATTGCCTTTAAAAAGTCATCGTATTTCCGTATGTAGCAACAAACGAACGAACTGCTCATCATTATCTCGAAAAAGTCGAGCATTTTTGGAATTGACTTTAATCTTACTTGAGCTTTGTTGTGTGAAGGCCTCTTAAGGTCCTCCCAGACCAGCGCGGTCAGCGGTCAAGGTCAGCAGTACAAATAAAGTACCCTTGACCGCAGACAGGTTTGCGCAAACAAGGACACAACAAGGACAAACGAGACCTTTAAAGAAGGGGAATGTAAATCACAAGCGCAATTGTAATTTGGTTTTGGTCATAACTTTGGTTGTTTGGCGTCGTCAGGTCAGCTGTCAAAATATGTAAATGGCTTGTTGCGATGTTGGCCTTCTTCAAGAAACTGTCGCTGGATGGTGGAGCAGAGCCTCCTGTCGTTTCTACCCCTGTAACTATCGTCCCTCATGCTCCTTCCATCACTCAGCTCGGCTACCGGGACACCGATGACCTCAAAGATACTATTTATGGTACGTGAACTTTGTCCTAATATATAACGTGACCATATTGAACTTTCAGAGGATGAGGTCTAAATAGGCGTACCATTTTATTTTTTTCAAACGGGTCAGTTTATCTGAAGAAAACTTTTTTCAGAATAATTTATTTATTTTGTATAATTTTTAAAACATTACATACTGTGTTAGTTGAGCAAAAATGTGCTGCAGGCGAAATATTTTCTTGCATAGAAACATTTTGCATTTAATTTATTTTGATTTTCATAAGAATTTGGGGTTAGGTATTCTCCGATAGCAGTTTGATAATGTTAATGGTCGGCGATCGGAACGGAAGTGACTTGTGTGTCTCATTACCGGTGACAGGGCTACCAACCCCTAGTCGGACGAATCATATAGCATCCACAAAAAATCACTAGATTTTGTACAAAACTTATAAAAAATGCGCAGCAGGCACGATTTGTTCTTCAAAACTTCTCTATAGCCTTTGTGTGACTGTTATGTACTGCCTGATCAACAATTGAGCCATTATTTTTTAAAGTGGTTAAGTACAATTTTGAGTTAATGGTAGTTTCGGTTACAAACAGATGTACATATGATGTACATACATATGTATTCATTTTTAAAGAATTCAGTCGATTATAAAAATTGACTTTCACCACTTTAAAAAATGACAGCTCAATTATAGTCAGCAACCTACCGTCTTATTATATTTATATATGAGTAGATAGTATTGCAATAGTTCAACTCATGGCCCGTGACTCATCTGTTAATTTTACAAATAATGAAACGATGAGACAAAATGACAAATCGGCCGAAACACCAGGACAATCCCGATCAAACTGGGACGTACGGTAAGCCTAGGTCTTGATTTTTTGAGTGGTGAAAGTCCATTAGAACCATTTTTAAATCTCGGAAAAATGCGCCGTAGGCGAAGAAAGCAAGAACGATACGACCTGTATAATCCATATATAACATTACTCACAAAAAATTTCATCGTATTGAGTATTTTGATTAAAAAAATAAGTATTGTCAGAGTGGATCATAAAACTTTTAAGAAACCTACCACTAATTACCAATTAAATTTAATTACAGATGTTCTACGCACAATTCGAGATCCAGAAAAGCCAGCTACATTGGAAGACCTCAGTGTCGTATATATAGATGGAATATTTGTTAAAAATCCTACACCGGATAATATCCAAGTCATTCGTGTCGAATTCAATCCAACTGTGCCACATTGTTCCTTAGCCACACTAATTGGCCTTTGCATTAGAATAAAAATTGAAAGGTCACTTCATCACCTTATAAAATTAGATATATACATAAAAAAAGGGGCTCACACCACGGAAGATGAAAGTAAGTTCAACATTAATTTAATTCTACATGCTAATTTATTTATTTCTCGTTATAATTATTTTTTTTTTCCGTTCAGTTAATAAACAAATAAATGATAAGGAAAGGGTAGCCGCTGCTATGGAGAATCCGAATTTAAGGGAACTCGTAGAAAAGTGTATCAAGGATGAGGAATAAAACTAAAATATTCGAATTTGTTGGGTTTTAATAAATTTAGATATTTGTATATGTAACTGTAAGTAACTGTTAATCGGATGTATGTAATTATGTATAAGTATTCAAATTTGTACATATATTTAAATAAAGGTTTTATAAAATAAAATAAATAATTTTTTATTTCATTTTGTTAAACTAAATAGTTGTGCGCTTTATTGTAGCTTGTCAAATATTATAACAATTTAAAGAAAAAAAATGTATGCATATTTATTTGTTTTGTCCAGATGCGTTTGAAATTAAATTTTGAAAATAAAAACGAGCATATATTTATCTTAATATTTATTAGAGATCTGAAAAAATTAAATATATGTACAGCTCACATTACAACTAACTAAATTAGAGGTAAAGTTAATAGGTACACACAGTTGATTTATATTGCAGAAATTATATATGTAAAAAAAAAAAACAAATTAATAAGCCAAATTTAAGTTTAAAATATCTTCAATTTTAAAACATCACATATATTTTGATAAAAAATTAAATTAAATCAGAACCTCTAAATTATTATTAATGATTAGAATAATCACATTAAATAAATGGCATCAGCAAATGCCTATTTTTTTCATTTTACATAATAAAAGCTATGACTCCATTAAAATATAAATGGTAAAATTAATTACACAACAAAAACCATTCAAGCCATTCGCATATTATTAGCAGGAAATAAATGATCTTCTTTTATAAAAAGTCTATTAGGTGCATTCAATTCTGAAAAAGTATTCTACAATAAAACCTTGTCAATTTTACAACCGAGTTTTTAGTTTAGGATACAGGATAAGAATTTTCATTAAATCTATTGATTGATAAGATTTCATATGCACATACTTATGAATATATTTATTACATAATATTCAATTATATAAAAAGTGAAAATGTCATGAACATTCAAATCTACATTATACTGCCAAGTAAAACGTTAATAATTTTTTTATCCTACAGATTACTTAATGTAAATATAGAAATTTTATATGAATGCATGAACATTAAGTAAACTATGTTAAATTCTTTAATATAGCAAAAGATCATGTTAACATAGGAAATATATTTAGGTTAATAGCATTGAAAAAATTTAGCATGCAACGGTATGAAATAATATCCCCTTTAATGAGGACACCTAGACAAAATTGAATCAGGAGTTCTTGAATAGTTTTGTTTCAAATTGCACATAGTAAAAAAATCAAAACAAAGAAATTAAACTGCAAATATTTCATTAACATTCACCAATGGGCAAAGTTTAAACTCGATGTCTTGTACAATTATTTAGATTGTGATATTTACAAAACGCATTATGAAAACCTTGCGACACTAAGGCACTTCGTTTCGAAGAAGTTTAATTCCTGAAACGAAACATGAAGATCGACATTCTGGTAAGAATCGTCAATAACACAGAATAGGGCGTAATTTCTAATGATTTATTTGGTCATGGTGATGTTGTTTGATATCTACTACTTATTAATTTTTAGGCATTAAATTAATAAACGCATAAAAATGAAAATGGAATGGATATGGACCAACATTGATTTTAAGTATACATAAATATGTATAAAGATTTTTTTTCAGTTTATGACACGGTTTTGCAAAAAAAGACCAAATTGAATAAAATATTCACTTATTATAATATTTTGATATAAAGTCAATAATAAAACACTCTTATGGTGCTATAATATCGATTGAGAATGCTAATTTGTTAAATAAATGCATTTAAATAAACTTAATAATTTTTTTTTATTGTAAATGACAAAAAAAGAGTAAATTAGAATATAATGTGAAATTTCATGATTTTTGACATTCATATAAATTCTACGAGTGAAAACAGTTATATACCAGGGATGATTTCAATTTCATCATTTGCTCTTTATTATAATCATTTACGATAATAAAAAAAACTTTGGCACTCAATTGGTATCGGCAACTTGCGAACGCCCATTGGCATCTGAAGATTTATTATTATTAGCACTTTTTTCTGCACCTGCAATTAAAAATATATATATACAGAATGTAAAAAAACTATTTCTCACAATTTATTTTCAAATGTGTACCTTTAACAGGTGACCCGGAACTTGCTGTGTCAGGTGATGTATCACTGTCTCCACCATCAGCTTGTTCATTTTCGTCATTTTCATCATCATCATCATCATCATCATTACCCCTTTTATTCTGCACTCCATTCTACATTTGCAACATTTATAAAATCCATTCAATTAATTTTGTATTAAAAAAAATAAAGTATAAACAATGTTGAACATTTTCACTAAAATTATTTGTATTAACCCTGTCAGTTAATTACTTTGAATTTGTTAAATGTAAAAACACTTATGTGTCTTCATATTCAATTACACAAGTACATTTTATATATGTATGTATATAGTAAAATTTTTCAAAAACGTAGTGTAAATAAGTTTATAAATATGAAAAATGTATCATACCTTGGTATTTTTATTTCTAACCGTTCGTGGTTTCAATCCTTTGGGTTCCTTTGCTGGATCGAAATGACAATCTAATATATCAGTCAATTCTTTAAGTTGCTCTTCATTAGCTGATTCGTTCAAGCAAACAAGTTTAGATTTTAATCCTAGAAATAATATTTTTGAAATCAGTCATACGAAAACACGTATTGTATTAGAAGATGTATACTAAAAGACAAACAAGAACCTTCAAGTCCATTTAGATTCCATACATCTTGCAACTGTTGATAGTCAAGACTTGCCTCTACTAAAAGCCTTCTTAAGGTTGCTGCTCGCAATCTCTCTTCACGAGACGTATAGATCAAAAGAGGGCCAAAAATGGGCCTAAAATGAAATCATTTTAAAAATCAAAAAAACTGCAAATTTATTCAATGTAATTTTTAAATTCACTGACTAATCACCTGAATGTATTTTGTCTACTAAGTAGAGATTTCAGTTTAGTTAGTTCAGTAAGTTCTTTATCTGTTGAACGTGTATAAGCACGAACAATTTCCACCATATTTTTATATGCGTCAACACCACCTTCCTGCTTTTCATTGGAAAGTTCCTGTTGTTCTCCTATGGAATTTTTTTTTTTATTTGGGATTCTAAAATATTTTAATACTGGAATGGATCTTAAAAACCTTGAGATAAATGATGGGCGACTTGGTAAGCGGATGAGGCACGTTCCGCTGCACTTTCTAATTCTACTTGTATATCAAGAAGCACATTGGCCATCATTCTTAATCCAAATGATTTAACCGTTGATCGGCATTTATCAGAAGCTAATGCTTGACCATCGGCAAATCCAGAAACTAAACTTTTAAATCGAGCTAATAGATTATACCTAAAAAAAAAAAAGGAAGTAAGCTTTAATGTATTCATAGTAAAAATATTTAAGAAACGTAATGCACAATTCATCACTACCTCTGCATAGCTTCAAGAAGCATCGGAGACGTGACTCTCCGAGATTCGTGATAAATAAGAATTATACCATCAGAAGAAGGCTCTTTTTGCTTCTCAAGCCAATCTAAAAATTCCGTCAATGCGGATATCTCAGATTTAGTTTTAAGAACCTAAAAAATTAAACCACGCTGATTAAGCATAGTGATCCAGGCGAATTTACATGAATATGTAAACGGCGCATACTAGACATTCACCTTATTGGTCACATTATCTTTTAGCATTCTGTAACGTCCGATAGTGACAATTCGAATATTATGACGGCGTCGAGCACCAGGATTCATATTACTATGGGGCATGATGTACTGGGAAAATTGCGACGTTGGAGTATATCCAGCAATTTGGCAGATCTGAAACAGTTCAAACAACGGGGTTAATAAATGCGTAAAGTATATTCAACATTGATTAGTACGCAGATTTAGAACTCAATTGAACGATTCTTAGTGTTTTGTTAATTTTTGGATCTACTAATCGTAACTCGACTTGGGGTGCCACTGTTGAATATTTGTGACCACCCAACCATTTTAGGAACCAATCCACTGTTCACAATCACTGAGTCACGACCTATAGCCGCACATTCCCCGTACAATTTACAATTATTACGAGGAACTTACATCATCTATGAGTCGTCTGCCGGTCGTATCAATATCCCAACCGACGAGCGTGTAGTTACCGGCTGGTAGACCCTCGGGAGCATCTGAGGCTGAAGTTGGGGGACCACCGTTAACAGCAGTTGAGACCATTCTAAAATATAAACACGCATGTGATTGTAATAACAAGGATGAAAATGAAATGATTGGTTTGGTCGGGTCAAAGAAAAGAAAAAAGCAGGACATAAAAAAACACAGGAGTTAAAAGAATTTTCCATATCAGTATTACCTAGTGCTATCAGTTATTTTAAGTAGGCAGTGCAAGAATTTTATTAGTAATTATAACCTTTTCTTGTTTTTAGAGACAGCACACCATCGTGATCTCGAAACCTGAGCAAAAAAAAAATGTCTAAGGGAGATAGACCGTTGTACCCATTCTATGGACCTAACCCAAAGTTTGGTCTTTCTTTCTCGCATCAGCCACGAAAGACATATCAAACTGTTGTGGATGTAACAGGGCCTTGACAATTTATTAGGGATAAACCCTCTTTTCAGCTGTCCAACACTGCGAGGAATTTGACGCATTTTGTAAATTCAAATATGAATTTGGGCAGGTAATGGAGTGTTTAGTCCAAGGGTAAATTGCGACGAATATGCCAGTGTCTAGTTATTACTAGAGATAGAATTTTTGTAGAGCTTACGATTAGACCGACTGGCTTGCAGAGCCGCATGGGAAAATTGAAACTATTCCTTCTAGGAATTTGGCTCAGCTACACTTGGATAAAAAATGAGTCATCAGTTGATTTCTTTTAGATTTTATTATTAGTCACGTTGAAATTAATTAAAAAAAATTTAGAATAGCAACTACACTGACACCACACCCAGAATTAATTGTACTCGAGTAGGCAAATGACTTTTTTTGCATCATCCCATGTACATTGAAGACGTACGATGAATTTGGGCAAAAAAAGGTAGGAGTATTGGTAGTATCCGTCTGGTTGTCAGGTCCTAATTTTAGCCTTAAGAAGTTGAACTGTATATGTATATGCCTGCCACATTATTCGAATTCACTAGCGATATAAATAATTCTATTAATATTAAGATTTTTCTCCTATTCGACACGGTTTGTTTTGTCATCTTAGGTAGGCGCCACAAAAATCTGATCTCTAGTCACTACATATATACAAATGTATTTATTTGGAAAAAGTCTCGCTTATGTTGAATTTAAAATATTTTGTACCTAAAAAAGTTTCGTATGCAGCGCGTTTTATACAAAAAACAGCATTTGAGATTAAAAGAGTGTCTGAATAACGTCCTCTGTTTAAGCAGGTTATGCCATTTGTTTGAAAAGTTTGCGAGATTACAGTTGAAATGGCCGAATTTAATAAGAACGAATCCATTACTCCTCGGTATTTAAGATTTTCGATATTTTTACCTATACATAGATCAAATCCAATTTCTATATAATTCGTATTAGACCTTATTATGAGACGCTATTTTCTAAAGCAGTTTGCCAAGGTGTGGTACACAGAAGGGTTTGAAGGGGTATGCGGTTAAATGTTTGTTTTGCACCTTTGAGCGGATAAGAAATCCTTTTGCACAAAACCTAATGATTTTCTTGTGAAATTTAAAACAATTTAGATATACATACATAAAATGTGTTACGGTACCTTCCCTTCTCCCCAATTATTTTGTCAAAAGTGGGGTACTCCAGTAAAATCAATGTCTCGTGTATATTGTAAGTTTGGGAAACACCGCACATAGGATGTCAGCAATTAATTTTTTTTTTTCTATCACAATAAAATTTTACCTATCAATGAAACTAAAAAAAAAGCAGGAGTTTCCCGTGACGAAATCAGCACACTCAGTAGGGTGGAGCGAATTTTTTTTTTGAAAATCAAAATGCTTGAACTTGCGAAAGTTGCTCCATGGGTATACAAAAGAAACGGTATATATATTTTTTTTTGATATTTATACTTTTACTGTCCCAAAGGGGTCAAAAATTTAGAAAATATATGATTTTAGTTAAGGTTTTAAGAAGGTTCATGTGCGGTATTAAAACACAGATAAAATACATTTCTTGTCGTTTATTTGATTTAAGACAATACAAATAACCAAAACACACATGTTTAAATTACAAATTAAGAACAAAAAGAATAGAAAAAATTATACCAACATCCCACAAGAAAAACATAAAAATAATCTAAATACTTAAGGAGAAATAATCTTTTTTTATGTTGAAAATAGGCGTTATTTTTTCTTTTATGAAACTATTATTGCCCGTTGATAATCAACGCCCGCTAATTTTTAATGGTTTTGATTTTTTTGGATCTGGGGGGGTCCGTGAGTGCAAAAAGGTGCCGTAGGGGCAGGGGAGGGTTCTGTGGGGTGGTTTTTCTTTTATAGCTTTTCGGGAGTGCTGAAAAGGTGCCGTAGGGGTAGGGGGGGTCTGTGGGGTGGTGGGGCCGGCATAGCTTTTCGGGAGTGCAGAAAAAGGTGCCGTAAACAGGGAGGGGTCTGGGGGGGTGCTGAGGGGCCGGCATAGCTTTTCGGGAGTGCTGAAAAGGTTTCTGTGGGGTGGTGAGGGGCCGGCATTGCTTTTCGGGAGTCCATAAAGGGGCCGCCGGGGGTGAAGGCGGCTTGGGGTGGTGATGGGCCGCAAAAAGAAAAGGTGCCGTTGCTGAGGGGCCGGCATAGCTTTTCGGGAGTGCTGAAAAAGGTGCCGTAGGGGTAGGGGGGGGGGGTCTGTTTGAGGGCCGGCATTGCTTTTCGGGAGTCCATAAAAGGCCGGGGTAGAAGGCGGCTCTGGGGTGGTGATGGGCCGGCATAGCTTTCGGGAGTGCAGAAAAGGTGCCGTAGGGGTAGGGGGGGGGGTCTGTGAATTCTGAGGGGCCGGCATAGCTTTTCGGGAGTGCAGAAAAGGTGCCGTAGGGGCAGGGGAGGGGTCTGGGGGGTGGTGAGGGGCCGGCATAGCTTTTCGGGAGTGCTAAAAGGTGCCGTAGGGGTAGGGGGGGGGGGGTCTGGGGGGGGGGGTGGTGAGGGGCTGGCATAGCTTTTCGGGGTACAAAAAAAAAGGTGCCGTAATATCTGTGGGGTGGTGAGGGGCCGGCATAGCTTTTCAGGAGTGCTGAAAAGGTGCCGTAGGGGTAGGGGGGGTCTGTGGGGTGGTAAGGGGCCGGAATGGCTTTAGGGGGTATCAAAAGTTGAAAAAATCAAAAAAAAAAAAAATCAAAAAAGTTCCAAAAAAAAATCCAAAAAAAAAGTTAGAAAAATCCAAACAAACCGAAAAAAAAATTCATTCAAAAATTCAAAATATATTCATAGAAAAAAGTTGAAAAAATCAAAAAAAAAAAATTCAAAAAAGTTCCAAAAAAAAAATCAAAAAAAAAAGTTGAAAAAATCCAAAAAAAAAAAAATTGGCAAAAGTTCCAAAAAAAAAAAATCCAAAAAAAAAGTTGAAAAAATCCAAAAAAAAAAATTCAAAAAAAGTTCCAAAAAAAAAGTTGGAAATATCCAAAAAAACCGAAAAAAAAAAATTTTCAAAAATATATTCATAGAAAAAAAAACGAAAAATCCTATAGTGACGTCATAGCGTTACGGGACAGACACACAGACACACACACAGACACACAGACACACAGACACACACACATTAAGGGGAACATTAATATAATCTCGCCTTAACTCGTAAACTTATCTCGTCCACAAAACGGTAGCAGACTTTTATCACTATTTTCACTGTGTAGCTTGTGTGGCAAGGAAAAATCTTTATCTAGGATAAAATGACTAAATTTTACCTTTTGATTGGCAATAGCTTAATAAAATAGTCTCTTCATCTATGAATTTGTTATGAGGAGACTCTATTACCTCTTCCCAATTTATAATATTCGTAATATCACAATAAGCTTTTTGATGATTACGAAAAAAATTTCTTCATATAAGACCGCTCCACCCTAATACTCAGTTACCTCGATTAAAAGAATTAAAATATTTGTTTTGGAAGTGAACGACAGTTGGCAGCACTGACTCTTCGCAGAGGTTATGTACCGGCGGGGAGGGAAGGAGCGGTGCGGCGAAGGGGAGGAGAACAAAGTACCTGATGTGGAGTACGAGAGTGGGTTCTGAGTGGGGAGGGAAGGGAAGGACGGGAATGACGAAATGGCGATCGTGCGCACGTCGACCTGTCTGTTGGAAAGGCGACTGTTGAAATGTGTTCGCTGGTAGAGACGTATAGCTGGTGGACGAGTCGGTCGAGTGTGGAGACACGTGAGGCGATCGGCAGCGGCCGGCGAAAGTCGGCCGACACGGGAGAAAGTTCGCGAACACGCGTCGAACGCAGACTTTCCGGCTAGGCGGTTATTTATTTATTTATCGTTTTATTCATTCGTCACGTATTAAACTAAAAAAAGTAAATGAAAAAATACTTTCGTTCGATATATAGGCTTATTCACAATTGCTAAGTGCTACGGCCACCGACTCGCCGTGTTTATTATTATTTATTGTTATTATGTATCTCTTGGATTAACGGAAAGCACTAGAGCCGTCCAAAATTCGTTGACGACATGGTCATAGTTGCATGCGACTCAGTAGATTTACAAAATAGATTAACACAATTTATGTATTAAGAAACGAAAGTATGAAAGTAGGCTTAAAATAATTTTATATAAAACTAACATTATGTTTAATGAATTTTGCACGCAAAACGTAGATAATCATATTGTAGAGATAGTTGATAATTATTTATACCTAGGACAGTTGGTGAATATGACTGGACGTAAAGAAGAACAAATAAAGCAAAGAATGAAACTAGGATGGAGTGCTTTTGGAAGTTCGTTCGCTTTTGGAAGCTTTTGAATTGTTCGTCGAGGGCTGCTGTGGCAGCAGGCGATGGTATTGGTCATCGATGGAGATGGTGTGAGAGACTGGAGAGAACTGACGTGCTGAAATGATCGTCGCAATTTATATTGCGAAAATGCGCGTTTGCATTTAGGTGCGCTAACAGGAGTGGGAGACCTTACGAGTTCACGAAGTTCTTTCACACACGTTTAGTGTGTATGATGATTGCGGTCATATTTAATGAAATCGCTTTTCGGGTGCTCTTTTTTTTATGCAGTTGATGCCTTTGTTCCTGGTGAGGTCGTATTATGAGATAACGCATTTTTATGTCTTTGCTCTAGATTTGTTTTTGGACACGTGTTTTTTAATTGTATGCGTATTGACGAGAGTCGTGAATCTTATAGATAGATACATATATAAATAGTTTGGAGGCGTCGAGATCATCGGTTGTGCAGACGTCGTTAATATGTGCAGCGCAGGAATCTGCGTGGCTGGTTGCGTAGCCGAGCCACGAAACGCTCATATAGGAATCCCAATGCCACGGAACAGTACCTACTAAAACAATTAAACAACGAACTAAGTTCACCCATCGAACGACTTTGACGAACTTGAACTCTCCCGCAACCGCTAGACGCTCTTGAAACCTCAGACAAAACAACTACCGCCTCCTATTGCAAATAACAGCTGTCGATTTTCCAAATGCGCATTCGCACAATACAAAAGTTGCGACAACTACCCATAAACGCCAGTTTTCTCACAACTCTCCAACGAAGACCAACAATACCACCACGAAGCGACTACGGCCATCGACCACATCGCATCAGACATGATGAGACACGCGACGCTCTGACTTGTGCGTCGTCAAAACCTACTCGCTGAAACTCGGAACCGACAACGACAACTAAACTCAGCAGATCAACGCAAACTACGTCATCATCACTCGCTAGCGGCACTCAACCTATTTGTACATACTGAACTATAACTGATCATACTTATACATATAGATAATAAATTTATTTTATTTATTTATTTTATTTATTTACAAATTATACCATAGTGACATAACAGGTTTCCAATTCGTCACTATGGCGAGACATGAAAAAAAAAAAAACATTATATATAAAATAATGGTAGTAAAAAAAAAAAAATATATATATATGTATAATCGAATTACATTAAATTTAAATTAAACACAATTAAATAATAATTAGAAAGTATTAATAATAATAAAATTAAATAACAATAATAATAGAATCAAATTAAAAGTTAACATAAAATCAGCAAATCAATTATAAATAAATTAAATTATTACAAACAAAATCAAAATTTAAAGTGCATGAGAAATGTGGCGATCTGATGGTGCGTAGCGCAAAAAATATCCAAATGTTGCGCAAGTGAATTGAGGCATTGAATGGCTCGAGCAATGGGCGAGTCAGCAAGGACACCGGTTCTCGCTCTGACAACCTGAAACAATTGACGCGTACGCAACTCCCGGAAGTGTGCAGGAGCCCACAACTTCATCTCCTCGAGGATTGGTGGGTTGCATATGTCACCTCTCAATAAATTACAGAAGTGATTCACAAGGAGTTTATCCCTACGAGATGACAGAGTGCTATATCCCAATGCACCTAGAACAAAAGCACTAGGATACAGTGAGGGATAGTAGCCGTATTGTCTCATGTATAGGTATCGGAGAAATTTCCGCTGAACTCTTTCAATCTGTAAATTATACTTGACTTCTCTGGGATTCCATATAATAGAACCAGATTCCAAGATGCTGCGGACCAAAGTGTCGTAAAGAAGGCGTAATACCCTCATATCATTGAAATGATGAGCATTACGCACGACGAATCCTAGCATCTTTGACGCCCTGTTACATATGTCTGAGATATGCACCACAAACTTCCACCTGCTTTCAAACGTAATCCCGAGATCACTTGTGGAAGGTTTCATTTCTAATATATTTCCACCAAGACTATATGGATGTACTAAAGGTGCAAGAGATCGGGAATAAGAAACGACATGACATTTCTCTATGCTAAATGGTAAATGGTTATCAGATGCCCATTCCCACAGCGAATTTAAGTCATTTGCAGAGCAGTGAAATCTGCTGTCGTTCGAATATCTCTGTACACCTTGAGATCATCAGCATACAATAACAGATTGGAATTAGAAATGACTGTATGGATATCATTAATAAATATAAGAAACAACAATGGACCCAAATTGGAACCCTGTGGTATTCCAGAGAATGTGGGATACACATTGGAATATTGAGATTCATATTTCACGAATTGACAACGCCCACTCAGATAATCAACAAACAATTTTGTGATATTATATGAAAAACCGAGATCAAACAATTTACGGATAAGAATACTATGATCGACTTTGTCGAACGCTTTTTTGAAGTCAGTATAAACCACATCAACTTGAACGTTCGAGTCCATCGATTTCGTGATGAAGTTGGAGAGAGACAGGAGGTTAGTTGTTGTAGACCGGGCGGGGCGAAACCATGTTGTTGGTCAATGAGAAATGGCTTTACATGATGGTAGATGTATTTATGTAAAATGATTTCCATTAACTTGGCTGGCGAAGAAACTATGGCAATTGGTCTGTAATTGTCAATTAGCGATTTATCACCCTTCTTGTGAATCGGCGTGACTTTCGTGCATTTCCATGAGTTTGGGAATGACGACGTCTTCAGCGATAAATTAAAGATACACTATATATGTGCATAAATATTATCTTCAAACTCTTCCATGTATTGCAATAGAACGTCACACAGTGCCATCATATTAACGACGTCCCCTATATTCGCATACACGTACACGTGTGTAGTAGTAGTAGTAGTAGTCTTTGGAAGAGAGTGGTGAGAGAACTACATAACTATGCGAATAATATTCGAGAACTTTTTGGAGGTCGTTGTTGTATCCTTGCGGGAGAGGTCACGTTTCTGAGGTCGCAAGTGATGAAGTATTTGCAGATGTGTTCGATCTGTAAAGGCTCTAACACAGCACCGAGCACCAATTGCAGCATGCAGTGGATGTCGTACGTCGACTTAACGCATGTCAACGTACTTGGTGGATAAGAGCCTTTATAGTCTTAATACAAATATGTACTTTATTATTGATAATGTCTTGATTCCGCGCTTGGTTATCACGCGCAACAACCGCCTGTCAATACTACATACCAGGATAATGCAGTAATTATGTGTGATGATGGGTTCCATGACAAAAGAGAACAAGACAAAACAGAACGCGACAAAAGAGAACAGGACAAAACAGAAAAGCGATAAAGAGAACAGTACAAAACAGAAAAGCGATAAAGAGAACAGTGACAAAACAGAACAGTGGAAAAATAAAATATTCATTTTTGTCGAATCTATTTATTAATCACATAAATATAAAAGAAAATATTATAAATATGCTATATATAAATGCCCCGATAAATTTGTCACATCTACCACCGTCCGATACCCTCGACAGGACACTTTTATATATTTATATATTTTTATAATTTTTTTTTTTTATATTTTGTTTTATATGTATTGTATCGTTGTGAGACCGCGTGGCGATCCCGCCAAAATAGACCAATGGCGTTCTGATCGCCTACTATAAATAGAGGCACGATTGGCCTCAGAAAGCATTCTCGTTCAGGATGCTGGACCGAACGGACCGTTCGGCTCCAGTGGAATAAACCTCTTACAACCAACTTCAATCTTACTCTCCGTTCACGGAATCACCCTTCCTGCCCACGCAACAGTATTTAATTAATAAATAGAAACGACATATCGAGATACATACGAAAAAAAAATATTATTTTTCCACTGTTTTGTTTTGTCTTCGTTTTGTTATACATATTGTATATTTATATATTTTTATAATATTTTCTTTTATATGTATGTGATTAATAAATAGATTCGACAAAAATAAATATTTTATTTTTCCACTGTTCTGTTTTGTCACTGTTCTCTTTATCGCTTTTCTGTTTTGTCCTGTTCTCTTTTGTCCTGTTCCCTTTTGTCGCGTTCTGTTTTGTCTTGTTCTCTTTTGTCGCGTTCTGTTTTGTCTTGTTCTCTTTTGTCCGGTTACCGTGATGATAATAATAAGCTAATTTACTATTAATTAGACATTATGTATAATGTTGGAACGACCTTCTAGCATTTGTTCAATCGTTCAATCCATTACACATTCGTATTCGTAACACGTGTTATTAATTTGTCGCTTGGGTATACGCCTTCGCTTTTAGGTATTAATATATGTATGCGCACACCTTTACATTCACAATCGCTTCACTCTAATTTTAATCTCTTTGGAAATGCGGGTCTTATGAATAATCCGCATAAAACTATCAGGCTTTCACAAACCGAAACCTTTTTATCACTAGCCGGTCGACCAGGGACCGAAGTGAATTATTCAAATTGGGTCGGAGATATCCCTCGATACGATACTATGGGTCTAGGGCTTTTTACGGGCAAAAATTTTCAGATCGTACAGTGCGATCGTAGCCTAATTATGTATGTAAAATTTTGTAAATCCCACGGTCTAAGTTCTCCGGTCTCACACAAAAACTACACACGCAATATTTTGTTTTGTACACACGTCTTCTGACGAAATTCTAAAGGCATGAATTTCTGTAGTTTTATATGGTGTGGAAACATACGTGCAACACCCCACTCAACGTCAAAATCAATAGCAATAGCACAATCGCACAATCAAGTCACCTGTGGTGTGGTAAGTTTTTGTGAGTCTTAAAGCTTACAATGGTAAATAAAAAAAAAAAATTATGCACATATATAGTGTATATGAGTCACCTAGTTCCAAATCCCGATAAGTCCACAATATATAAAAAACGAGGATAAAATATTTTCTGGTTCTAAGAATGTTTTCAAACGATGCCTTATACATTGGAACCCTGTTGCATCGTTTTTCATGGGACCGTAAAAAAAAAAAAACGATGTATGCAGAAAAACGACTTATACGATAAAGTATATTTAGTACGTAATATTTAGACAATTGATACAGGATAACGATATATAGGAGAAAGATGCAAACGGAATTATTTAACACTGTTCTTATGGGTGTTTGGCCGGGACTATGAAAAAATAGCGATATATGCGAAAAAACAATACAAGCGAGAACGATGCAACGGGGTTCCACTGTACTTGAATTATTCCAAATACCGCCAAGTGCGCCGTAAAAAAATATTGAAAATCAGTGCTAGTTCCAAAAACCGACAATTGCACTATGATAAAAGCTGATAAAAGCCATATTTAGAAACAAACAACGATAAGTCCATGTTTCTAATCTTAATATTTTGTTTAATATCAACAAAATTAAGTTTAAATGAGTTTAAACGCCATCAAGCAAATAAGTCTGTAGCAGAAAAACCGCGTTTGCGAACAAGTGAGTGTTATGGACTTATCGGGATTTGGAACTAGGCGACTCATATGTATATACATATATAAATAGTAGCGCAAGGGTTTGCCTTGCCTGGCGGATGGGTAACCGTGGAACGCTCGCGTACACTCACGATATGGGTAGCGCGAAGTGCTAGCATTTTGAACTTCTAAATACACTTTAAGTATATATGTGAACATATCATATACATAAATGAAAACCACCCGATGACACTGTCAATAGGCAGTTACTAGTATATGTATATTGTTTGATGATTTTCTGTCTGTTTATTCTAATATGTAAAATTTAAGTCTAATGTTTGACTTTGGCTCATCGTATTGGTTTTTGAAGATGGAAATTACAAATTTTATTATTTTACTAATTACTAGTGTATAGCTGTTGAAAAATCAACGATTGAATAAATTTAAAACAAATCCGGCCGCCTATTAATTAATTGAAAATAAACAAAAGAATGTTTGAATTTTACATTGATATAATATTGACACCGATTTTGTCAAGCAATTTACTACCTACCTACCTTGGTGCATAAGGAAGGAAGTTGTTTGACAGATGGATATATTTGATGGTTACGTTCTTTCGATTTATATATGTACATAGTACATATGTATACTAGCTGAATTGCCCGGCGTTGCTCGGACAGGCGAATTATGAATTATGAAAATCAAAATGTTTATTTCGTTTATTCTCCAGTGCAAACAAAAATTAATTGAAATTTTTGAATGGGCGTTCTTCGACCCCGGGCTCTGGCCCCTTCCAAAAACAGTCCACAGTCTAAGTTAGAGTACCATGAGATAGTATACCAAATTTGGTGGTTCCAAATAAATTGAAAACTAAATTTGCATAGCGGAAAACAAACAAACATTCAACTTTATATACATATGTATGTAGTAGATAAAAGTAATAGGTATTTATTTATTGAAGAAAATTGGCATTGATAAAAATAAAATCATTGAATATTATCACTACGTGGGATTTTTATCGCCATATGATAGAGTATCATGTACATACATACGAATATTAGATGGATAATTTTATTTCATTTATTAGACATTTTATATAAATGTAGATAAAGTATTTTAGAAAAGGTACATTATCATTAAAATCGAATATGACAATATATGAAAGAAAAATACTTTTTTGAATTGATTCGATATAATTAGATGCTCATCACTATTTACGCAGTTGTAAAAATGAAAAAAACATATTAGGTATGCGGATTTGTCATGATCGTCAATGTTTATTTTAATTTTAAACTCGTGATATTTAGCGTTTGTTGAATAAAATTAAAACATTATAAATTGAACAACAGGATGATTTGACGTTTTTCACGATAGACTTTTTTTGTTGCGCAAAGATGTCTCTAGTAAAATTTTCCTTTGAAATTTACCAAGTGCTACGTTGATTTGGTAGATGTCACGGTTAAAGTGCAAACTTTTCTATGCAAAAATCGCGACGAACTGTAATTAATGTCCGTGTGAAAATGACAATTTCGGTATAATGTATGGGGATAATCGTATTAGATCAAAGCCGAGTTCGGGCGCGCTATGGGAGACTTCCCGGTCGAACGGTATAATTAATTCTCTTTGGATAGTAGCTGAAGCATTTCAGTGGAAATTATCATTTCATGCACGTGTCTAACCGCTCGCTGGTCTCAAAGTTTATAATAGTTTCTGGTCGAAACGAAGGATGGTCATTATAGCGGTACTGTTTCAATTATTCAGTTCTAATTATTTATCCGCCCGATGTTTTCCACGATTGTACAATTTGAGTCATCTGCAAGGATGTTTCTCGAAATTACTTTTACTTTGTTTCAAAATAATATATACAAAATAATAATACAAAATATTTCTATTCAAGTACATTTGCATGATATGCTAAAAAAAATACATATTTTGAAACTACAGAATAATAGAGTTGCAATTACAGTTAATTAACTTTTCTATTATATTTGAGCTGTAAGCTCAATAAAATATGCGATATTTTTTTCATTGGTGGCTTTAAAAATATATTTTTAATCGCCTTTTATTAATTTATTTAATTATTCTTTACCAGCCGTTTTGCCCATCATATGATGGTGGATTTTAATACTAACCCCCAACCCCCACCAATCCACGCTGATTTGTACAATAACAGTACAGCCCAGAGTCCGTTTGACAGTACACGAAACAATTGTATGGGTTGAATGGGTGTATGGACATAAAATCGCATTGTCGACTCAAGACGACGTTTTTTATTTACTAATACACCGCTACATATTTTTGTTTGTTATGATGACAATGATAGCTGCGGTGACGATAGGTATCGTGACCATAGCCACCCACACAGGCAGAAGCTAACGCTAGTACATACATAGTATAATATCGTTTGCAGCGTTGAATTGTTTTATTTGTGAGTTAAATATTTACTTTATTTTTTTGTTGTTTTGTAAATGGGTCGTTTTTTTACGGTAATTTACGGTTGATTGATTTTGTTTTTGCAAACATCAATCAGAAGTAAAACTGGGGCAAAAAAAAAAAAAAAATACACAACATACATAAATATATATGGTAACAATCGACTCGGGGTAAATTTCAATAACAAGTAAGCGACGGTGATTTCGATTGGGTCAGATTAACGCGAAAGTAACTATGTTTCCGAGTTTCCTTAATTGAAACATTAGTAATCGCATAGATTATCTACCATTTGAGAGGGAAGAGAGGGGACTGCGAAAGGAAAACTGACACCATCAATTTGGGAGCAGCCATCCCAGAATTGGTTTTAAGCCTTGAGGGCCGCTCGGATAAAGGCCAAAGTTTTGTAACTCCGAGTTCAAAGATTAGTCTCGGTCTTTCGCTCGATTCCACCGCCCACTATCAACGGGTCTCTAACATTTGATATTTCAAAAAATATATGCTTTTGAATAAATATATACATACATATATATTTTTTTTATTATTTTTTAGATTTTGCGTCAAGTGTGAAGTCTGAAGTGTGATGGCGAAAATCCCAGCTGTGATTTGTCGCGTGGGATAAGTGCTTCGAAAAGTTTTGTCGTGGTCGAATACAGTTTTTATTTCGAGTACAAATCCTGCGCGGTGATTTGATTCGTCGGCCTGGTTCCCGCAGGATGTTTCGGACACAAAAGTGGGTCGTTTGTCATCTTTTTCCGAGATGCCTCCAGACGCGGTGTTATCACGTCAGAACCTACGTCATTTCGCGCACATCAGTCTCGCATCAAAAATATGAAAAATGTACAAAACTCGCACAATTCTTGCGTGAGTGCGCCGATATATTAGTTTGGATATGTTTGGGATACGACACATTCGTATGTCGCACTTGCGCATTTTGAAATCGCAAAATATTAGTGATAAGGTTGCTCAAGTGAATCTAGAACAATTTGCATTATATGTATGTATGTATATGTATGTAGGTATTTCATGGTATCGAAGATATTTTCATTTTTACAGATCTAGCGTCAATTTTGATGTAATATTCTTACACCCTTTTCGAGTATATGATGAAAACTCTTCCCATTAAATATGTCAACTTATTGATGTGTGTGAAAAAAGCTGAAAGATTAGTCAAAAAAATATACAATATAGCTATTTATGTACCTAACATTTTTTTAATTTTAGTAAATACATATGTACATACATAGGTTAATCAAAGATTTATATGTATGTATATTTAGTATAGATTTATAGATATTTTAAATGTATCAACTAATTTAAAATTGATTAATTAGTTGTTGTATTTTATTTTAGTTGATATTTAGTATTGTATTTTAAATTGATCAACTAATATAAGAAATAAGTTAAATGAATTGAATTGGATGAATGTAAGTGAAACTTTAACCTTTCATTGAATGATTTTTTTTTTGAAAAAAATTTTTTTTTCTGTATGTTTATAATACCTACATACTTTACATACTTAACTATACATATATATGTATGTACATATATGGGCGGAAAAATAATTTTATAAATCCTTGGTGAAAATTAAAGAAAACATAAAGGAAAACAGTGAGGTATCAAATCTGTTACATTTATGCAACGGTTATGCCTCTGTTGCATGTTTTTATTTCTATGTTCATTACACTTATGTATATATGTAAGTATAGAAGGAAAAATTCTAGGTAAAATATAAAAAACGATTTTTATTCCAGCGTGTACATGGAAATATGTTAAAAAATTAAAAATCAAATCCATAAAACAAATTCTATCTTTGGTATTGTTTTAAATAATGTTTAACTTAAGTTGCACACATTTGCTCATCAATGGACAGGCAATCTTCTTGGGGACTCGATGCATGTAATTTATTCAATTCATCCACAAGCGCCCTGATTTTGATGTCGCTATCGCTATCAGAATCAGATAAATCCTCCAATTCTTCCTCACTTTCAACAAATCTTGCAACTATGTATTTCCATCAGTTCTTTCTCTGTGAGAGGCTCATTCAGCTATGTGCTATTCAGAGAGTGTGAAGCTAAGTGCCAAATACATATATAAAATACAGCAAAATAAAATATCAAGTCATACTTAAAATACATATTGAATCGTATGGTACCACCGATGTATGTACAGTGTATCAGATACATATGTATGTATGTTACAAACCAAAAATGAAAAATATTCATTGATAAAACATTCACAATGATTTTATTTTGTTTCATAATAATAAAAATCACTTTTTAACCTCGGGATATTTTTATGACAATCAAAATCTACCCTAAAAACACTTCAAATATTCGATCAAACAAATCACAACACGCGCTTCTGACAGCTTACTACAAATGACCGTTGAAACGTGTTTGTAGCGTTTTAGAATATATCTGGCGGCCGAATTTACGAATATGTACATATATCTACATATGTATGTACATACATATATGTAGAGCGGCTGTGTATCTATTATTTTACAGTTTTACACCATGCAACGGTTAAATTGTTTTTTCAACAGAGTTTAAACGACAATTTGTGTATGTACCTATTATCTGATCTGATACACCATGCAATGAAGAGTAATTAAGAGTAATAGTGTGCATGCTAGTATATATTTACTTTATCCTAATCGGATATAGTATTGTGATCGTGCGAAAATTAGACCTCGAGATTTTGACTGATTTGTATCGAGTATCATCCCCTGATCACGTTTTCATGATTTCTGGAAAATGTCTGTATGTCTGTATGTCTGTGTGTCTGTGTACTTATGTGTGTGTGTGGCTGTATGTGTGTTTTCTCCGAAACTATCAAGTCTATCAACCTGAAATTTCATATCTATTATTTTCACGTAAGGCGTAAAAGCTATAAGGAATTTGGTCAACATCATTCAACCGGAAGTAGGGTTTTTTTCTTGTAGAAAATTATAAAATTCTTTTACCACAGAATATTTCCGAAACGGCTCCGGGAATTTTGTCAAAATTTCATATCTATAGTTTTCACGTTAGCCGTAAGAGATACTGTGATTTTAGTCAACTTCTGACGAGCGAAAGTGGCAGTTTACTCTTGAACGATTTTTTTTTTTTTATTTTTTTCGACCTTTTAAATATGTAGTATCGTCACAATATTGTAATGTTGTAGTTTTGAGAGAAATTTATATTTAAAAAAAAAATAAATAATTAAAATTAGTCAACCGGAAGTAGGTTTTTTTTTTCGTCGAAAAGTTTACGACAGAATATTTCCGAAACGGCTCCGGGAATTTTGACGAAATTTCATATCTATAATTTTCACGTTAGCCGTAAGAGATACTGTGATTTTAGTTAACTTCTGACGAGCGAAAATGGCAGTTTACTCTTGAACGATTTTTTTTTTTTTTTTTTTTTTTTTGACCTTTTAAATATGTAGTATCGTCACAATATTATAATATTGTAATTTTGAGAGAAAATCATATTTAAAAAAAAAATAATAATTAAAATTAGTCAACCGGAAGTAGGTTTTTTTTTCGTCGAAAAGTTTACGACAGAATATTTCCGAAACGGCTCCGGGAATTTTGACGAAATTTCATATCTATAGTTTTCACGTTAGCCGTAAGAGATACTGTGATTTTAGTTAACTTCTGACGAGCGAAAATGGCAGTTTTTCTAATTTGAATATATGCCGAAGATCGTATTTTACATACGCGCGCGCACTCAACACAGTGATTTCATGATATGTATGTTAGTTGGTGTGGTGCTGTTTATTTACTTGCGTACTTAAAAAAATAATTTCGTTACTGTTTGTATTCCTCAAATATTTTTAAGTTAGATATGAGTTTACTACCAAGTTATTTCAATATTTATTTAATAAGGGGATATAATATACACAGACATAATACTAGGGGTAAAAATAAGTTAATAGTTAAGAATTTAAAATCTATATATGTATGTACGTATATAGATCTACCTAGAGCAGGGATTCCCAACCCCGTGCCCGCGGGCACCATGGCGCCCGCTGACCGATTTGTGTACGCCCGCCACTATTCGACTACGACAGAATTTTTTAAACTTGGAGTTGCAGGTAAAAGACAAACATGTAGCTAAAATGATAGGCTCTGTAAACTCATTTAAAGCCAAACTGTTTTTGTGGATATCACATCTGCAGATGAAGTCTTTCGTGCATTTCCCAAATATGAAGAAAATGGCAGGTAATAGTGAATTTAACTTGTCATTATTTGCTAAGTACCTTCAAGTGCTTCAAGAAGAGTTTGAAAAGAGATTTCAGCAGTTTACTATCATCGAGCCAATGGCCTTTTACTCGAGCCTTTTACTTGCCAAATAAATATAATGGAAATAACTGCATACATTGCAGAGCTTGTTCAAGTGAAGGCAGAAGAACCGGAGCTAGAAATTTTGGACCTTCAGAATGATATTACGCTAAAATCCTTAATATCAGATAAGGACTTCTGGAATACAGTGAACAGAAAAAAATTTCATTCTTTAAAAAAAAAGCATATAAGATAAAATCATTTTTCGGTTCCACGTACCTTTGCGAATCATTGTTTTCAAACATGAATTAAATAAAATCAAAATATAGATCTCGACCCACCGATGAGCATCTTTATGATTGTTTACTAACAGGAATATTATCATACTCTCCTAATTATGAGGCACTAACCAATGCAATGCAATGCCAAAAATCACACTGACTTTGAGATTGATATTATAATTTTTATATACTATTTATTTTGTACGTATGAAGCAACCATGACGTGTATTCATTTTACAGAATATAATCAATAATTTTTATATTTTAAATTAATTTTTTTGTGTATTATTTATTACCTACATATGTATGTACATATGTTCAACTATAAATTTACACTAATAGGTGGTGCCCGCCGCCCTACCAATATTTTAAAATGTGCTCTAGGGTACAAAAAAGTTGGGAACCCCTGACCTAGAGCAATTGGTGAATATGACTGGTTGTAAAGAAGAAGAAATAAAGCGAAGAATGAAACTAGGACGGAGTGCTTTTGGAAGAATGAACATTGTTTTTAAATAAAACATTCCGCTATGCTTAAAAAATAAGGCATACGACCAATGCGCACTGCCAGTTATGACGTATGGATGTGAAACGTGGATGCTAAATTCAAGAATGTTACGCAAGATCCAGTGCACACAGAGAAGCATGGAAAGATGTATGCTCGGTATAACGAGAAGAGGTCGTAAGAGGAATATATGAGTAAGAAGCATGACCAAGGTGGCAGATATAACGGAACGTGTGAAAAAGTTGAAGTGGCAATGGGCTGGACACATAGCGAGAAGAATGGATAGCAGATGGATGCGAGAATTACTGAAATGGTATCCGAGAGGATGTGAAAGAAAGCAAGGTAGACCGAGTGGACGATGGGCTGATGAATTGAGAAGAATGTGTGGAGTCAAGTGGATGCAGATTGCTCAAGACAGACAGGAATGGAAGGGGATTGGAGATGTCTTCATTCAGCAGTAGATAGTGAACGGCTAGAAATGATGATGATGATGATATAGATCTAGAAGAAGTACATATCTTGTACAAGCGTGTTGTTGAACACAATGGACTGCCAGAAGGTATTAGAAATATAAACCAGATTCCTGGCCTTAAAGCAACACTTCTGTACAAGTGCTAATAGATAATTAAGTTTTTTTTGTAATTTTAGCTTTCAGTTACTTAGTTGTTTGTAATTATCCTTTTAAGCTATTTTAATTAAATAAATAAAATAAAGCACTAGTCTATTGTGAATGAGCTTGTAACCTCCTGTTAAATACACACGTCCTCATTGCACCTATTCATTTAAGCAGTAGCGAAGCAAACCAAATATTATTTTAACTTCGCGAATTTAATGTAGACAAATATTATTGCACATCTGGAGGGGTAGCACTCTTCGCACCCCCACTATCCCTCCTCCCCCACCCCCCACAGTCTCTCATTGCAGTTCTCTGTGACTTTAACCCTGATATTGCAATATTCGCCAGTGAAGACGATGAACTAAGTCAAACTTTGGGTGTTTTGTTTGAATTGTAGTCGCGAGTCGGTCCTTGTACACGAATTGATGAACGTTGTGTCAAATGTTAGCAGTTTCATAAGTTTGCGCTTGCATTACACATACATATAACAGGACCTACAGGTACAATTATACACGAGGGTGTAAGTATATATCTAGGATAATATAAATCTATGAATATTTAAATTTCAATATGTTACCCGTGCGTGCGTGATTGTTTTTCGTGAACGTTGTCGGTTAACCATTTGAATTATTGATGATGTCGAAATTCAAGAATACAAAATTTTTAGTACGTTGCCTTGGATTTGGATCCAATTTGAATATGATGAAAAATATGATGTACATACATATACCTACGTACATAAAAATATATTTTTTTAAAAAGAATATCGTTGAGGGATTTTATTGCGAGCGGACGGATCACATTATGTCGAACCTTTTGAGATAACGTCGAAACAAGATGAATAAATGTTTGTCTTCTTTATGGATTTTCCAGATGAAGATGTAATGTTGATGTTTGTCCTTTGAAATTGCTAAAAATGCATATTTTGAGAGAGAAAGTACTAGTATCCGCTTGATCCTGAACACGCCACCGAGTAAAAAAAATCTGAATAGATACATTAAAAACGACACAAGTAAGCGTAAACATACTAATGCAACATGAAATCTATGTATGTATATAATTCAATTTTATTTCACGTGAAAAGAAATTTACATCGATCATACGTGTCATATACCAGCGATTAATGTCATACATATTAATTAATGCGATTAATTTCATATATATGCCAATTAGACAATGTCCTAAATAAGATTAAATTTGTTTTGTGTCGCATACAAAACAAATTTAATTCCATGTAATTGCATATAATTCCATCCTCAATTTTTGTTTCATGTTTTTGAATCAATTTTTATGCGTGATAAATTAATACGTTGATGATATTTCCAGAAAGGTTGATGGTATTTCTACTGGGTAGTTAAAAAATGAACACTTCATTAGTTCATAACTAGCTAGTACTCGTTGACAGTGTCACCGGGTGGTTACCGTGTCATGAGTTTGTGTACGTTAGCGAGGTTATGTAGACACGGTTGGCGTATGCGCCACCCATGTAAATTTACACCCGTGTAAATTTGGGTTGCATGTTTCACCTTTCGTTGAAGTCTTCCCCAGACAAATCGGAACGTGACGGGCGCAGATTCCCTGGCTTTTATTTATAGTAATTACTATCAAATCAATGTAGAACCGATACATTGTAACAAAGACAACGAACCGGAGAAAATGTGGGTAAAACGGAAGTCGCAGAAAAGACTATGTATAGGACGTCCCGAGGATTATTAGCATATAAATGAAAAAAGTGCAAGGCCCTGCAGCGTCGGAACTTTTCACGGCAATTTGTTACTTCATCTCGCAAAAAAATTTCCGTCGAAACAAGGCCGCCTTAATGGAATTCGACGGCGAGCTTGACGCCATTTTTATTTTCCCGACTACCGGGAAAATTCACCTGCACAACGAACGCCGGAAATTGACTATATACGTTATACTTTATACTTTGAGATTACACCGTGCAGTGTAGCTGTTACCATCGAAACCTTAATGAAATCGAACACCAATTAGTCCCTTATAGTCTTTCTATTCAATTTAATATATCATGTCGAGTTATAAAACGCCAGTGACCTAGATGTGTCATTCATTAGCAAAAGAAAATGGAACTGTTGTTTTAAATAGTAAAAGTTCGTGATTCGCCTTAGTAGTAAAAACTAATCTTACCAAATGTATGTACATCCAAATATTCAGTATTTCCATAGAATATATGTATATCAAAATAATTGAAACTCTCAATACGTTCATGAATAATTTATTAGTCATGGAAACGTATTTTGAATTTTTTTTTCAGTACACAGCTGATAATATTCCAGTCTCAATTAAGCGGTCTCTGGCTCGCTAATGTCTTCGCGAAAGTGCAATATTTTCATTTACTTCTCCCCCTTTCATTTTTTTGTTTGAAAATGTGTGAATGTAAATGAATTACTGATTTTCAGCGGCGCCCCATAATGACCGGGCGTTCGCGCTAACCGTCGACTGTGAATACCAATAATTACCAACGGGGAATGAAATTTCAAATTCAAATTGCTCCATTCTTTTGGGGAGCGATTCACTAGTCTAATGGCAAATTGTTTAAACCATCGTGTCAATCCGAAATTCGTATTATGTAGTTCATTAATTTGTAGAGCATTTAATCCAGCGCAACGTCAACACAATTTGTCAAGTAGTTTGTATAGAACGATACCGATACTGTCTTCGTTCAACGATTTGTACATAAACGAATATATTTATACATCTACATATTAGTTCAAAAGCACGAACATAATTACATATTACGCGTAAACGTACGGAAATTCTTAGTTGCGGAGATTAAATGTAAATATTACTGTGCAAGTTAAATTGCTTCGTCACACGTAAAGACAGGCAGTGTCACTTTGTAATTGATGAGCTTGAAATAAATTCCATATAAAAATTAACATACAGTTGAAAAAATCGCTTCTATTTTATATTGCATATATTAATCACAAAATTCCATTTTCAGAATAGTGGTGATATTGACGAAATTTTTTCAGTATATTGAATTTGATTAAAATCAAAGAATGTACAATGAAATGTCTATCTAAATATTACATATAATTCGACAGCCGAATATACAAAACGGGATAAAATGGCATTTGCGACAAATCTTGTTCATATATGTAAATACATGAATGGTATCCAACCTAGCGGACGATGCGATGGGCTGACGATTTAAAAAGAATGTGTGGAAGACGATGAAGACCTAGAAGACGATGCTGAACGACTAAAAATGGTGATGATATGTCAATAATAATAATTTTCACTATGATAAAATTGATATGAATTAACTGATAATCTCCTATGGGGTACAATTTAAGTGTAAAATTAATTGCTTTCAAGGCGTTAACATCTTTGGAATTGGTAAAATGAACGATATAATTTCATTAAAATAAAAGCGGTATAAAGCGTCAATTAAAATTTACCTCACTTTAATTTTATTATAAAGATTATTATAATTAAAACGCCTTGTAAAATTAAAATATTTCATAACACTTTATACATGAAATACCAATATTGAGTTTTCGGGTCGTGCAATAATGTCGCTTTCGCATATTTTCATGGCCATAAAAGCGGCACTGTAATTTCCCGCTCCGGTGTTCGTGAAAACAATTTCATCCTCGTCGATGTATTTCGAATAGTAGATTTCGTTGTGTTTTATGAAGCCCAGCGTTTCGATTAGTTCTTGATTGCGGACACATGTAAAGATTCCGACGATCACATTAATTTCGGATGCTGCGGCGGAAGCGATGGCGCATTTGTACATCTCCACGCCCAATCCTGGAAAGGAAATCGAACAATAATTAATCGGCATACGTGCAACGTTTTATTGCGTTGATATATATAATATAATAAAACACAGGCACGACGATCGGCAGACAGCGAAAGTATTTACGGCCAACTGGATTCGAGACGACGAGATTCGGATAAGTGATTCGCTTTGAAAACAAATTTAATAATCTCCCGAAGTGAAGAGTGGAGAGAAACGCCGAGGAAAAAATTATTAATTTACCGATAAACGGTTAATATAAAAAGGTGCCGAGCGCGCTTTTCATTGTTTTTCCTTTCGAAGAAAATTTTTTTCCGGTCGCCGAGCGTAAAAGGATCTCAGGCAAGCACCTGCTGTCAATATTAAATTCATATTTAATAGTTTGATAAAATTCTGGGTGCGTAAAAATCGACTGAAATACCTGAATATTAATGCGACCTTTATCAGACACCGAGGACTATGGGTACTGTCTACGTAGCAGGGCTGGCCCACTCGAATTTTATTTCGTCCAATATTAAAATGAAACGATCTCACATTGTGTAATAAACAAAGCACAACAAACAATGGCAGCGCAAATAAAATACGATACACACAGTTTTTATTTACATACAAATAGAAAAAAAATGTACTTTATCAAACGTCATATTTGTGATGTGAAATTATACCTTCCAAGAAACAAGGGTAATGTTGAGTTGTTAAAGCACGACAGCAATATTATTTGCACCAACATACATACATACATATGTATGTACATATGTACATATACGAATGTGAGTAAATATTATTATATATTATACATACCTATTTATAGATTAAAAAGATAAGTAAAGTTTTTAGGCATTTTAAAAGATCAACAAGGATTTCATTCGAAAATTAGTATGCAAAGGTTATTCGAAGGTTTTTATTATTTTATTTACATCTTTAGCACTTTAAGTGCAATTTAATTGCTTTATTATTTTTTGAATCGTTCAATTATTGCCTATCGTTCAATTGATTCAACGGGTGTGATGTATGTATATATGAGTGCGCGCGCACACGTCCTTTCTGGCAGATGGCCGCCAGCGAACAGACCTCCTCACGCACTATCCCCCTTCCCCCCTTCATAGATATTTTCTAATTTTAAGCGTTCCTGACCAACAGACTGACTGATTTTAAGATGATAGTAGATAACCATATTGTTGAGATAGTATATAGTTATTTATACCTAGAACAAATGGTGAACATTTACAACATCAAGACAAAACAAAGACATTTTCAACATCAGCCTGGCGCAGTTTGTAATCAAACTAAAGACTTATAAATTATAGTATTATTTTGTTATTATTTCTTTTTTTTTTTTTTTTTGATTTTCTAATGTTTTTTTTTTTTTTTATTATATTATATTATACTCTGTGTAACTTTTATGTATCTTTTAATATTCTTATTATTTTTGTTTTTATATATGTATGTATTTAATTTTGATATGTATGTATATGTAATTATATTTTGGGCTAAAACCTGTTTATAAATAAATAAATAAATAAACATGACTGGATGGAAAGAAAAAGAGATAAAACGAAGAATTAAACTACATAGGATGGATCGATTTTGCAAGGATGAACATAGTTTTCAAATCCAATATCCCGCTATGCTTAAAACATAAGGCATACGACCAATGCGCACTGGCAGTTATGACGTATGGATGTGAAATGTGGACGCTGAATTCAAGAATTTTACGTAAGATCCAGTGCACACAGAAAGCATGGAAAAAGTATGCTTGGTATAAATAGAAGAGATAGTAAGAGGAATACATTGGTAAGGAGCATGACCAAAGTGTCAGACATGGCGGAACGTATGAAACAGTTGAAGTGGTAATGGGCTGGACTCATAACGAGAAGAATGGATGGCAGACGGACGCGAGAAATACTGGAATGGTATCCGAGAGGATGTGAAAGAAAGCAAGGCAGAGCGAGTGGACGATGGGCTGACGAATTGAGAAGAGGGTGTGGAGTCAAGTGGATGCAGATTGCTCATGACAGATAGGAATGGAAGAGGATTGGAGAGGCCTTTATCCAGCAAGTATGGTGAACGGCTGAAAATGATGATGGTTAATAAACCGTCAATTTAGAGTTTAAATTATTCCAATTTGACTTGATAACGGAATACATACATACTATCAGACCTGTGTATGTATTTCTATACGTTTCTACTTTATCCATATATGTATGTATGTATGTACATACGTAGTATGTATCGATGAGAATAAGTAGTACTTTTACTCTTAGTTGGTCGATATTTTTTAGTTTTTGAAATAAAACTTATTTTTGCTCGGTAGAGTAAAAACATTCCATATAATCGAAGCGAGCGATGAGTGGTCACGCATCGCCCCCCGCACGCCCCGCACCGCCCCTCAGTTTAGAAAAAACGTGTCATCGAAGCGTGGCACGACACGAAATGATTTTTGAAAATAAAATGAAAACGACACGACCGCTGGCCGTGACTAGACGTCAGGTAGCAGTGAGAACAGTGAGTCATTGGGTGAGCGTTTATAACCAAATTTGTCTACACAATTCTTTCACATTCACATCTGTATTCCTTCTTGTACATTACACTCGCTTTAAATAACATTGCAAAGAAGTTTTTTTTTTAATGGACAAAGACAGGCTAAATTAGTATTTCGAATATGCCATCCATTGGTTGACGACTGCACTTCTGAGGTTCGAAGCACCCGCGAGCTGTGCCTCATTTTGAAATATTTCAACGACGCATCCCACTTAGTGTGTACCCCACTTTTGAAAGTTAAAAACCGCCGTCTAAGGTATTCCTGTCGGGGGTGCGACGCGCGGGCTTAAAAGTCGGGTCACAAGAAGAAGAAGAATTCGCAGAATTCTTAAAGCATCCCGTCGAAGGGTGGTATGATGCTGGGTTGGGGATCGAGGTGTTCAAAATGAGAGCCGAGTATGCCCCCAGAATGGAGGACCGAGACCGCCATTGTGAAATATGTAATTTATTTAAGGCATTCGAGGCGAGCGACCCTCGGAGAAACTCCTCTCGTCAAATATTTAAAGGTTCGGTTTCAATTAACGCGGTGAAAGGGCGCCGATTCGGGCCGCGGACCGCGATTTTTAGCCCCAGACTCGTCCGCGGTCCAAACGCGCTTCGAAGCGACGGATTGTTGACGGATCGGCTTTGACTTGGGCACCAATTGCGTCCTGGAATGTATAATCAGTGAGGACTCACTCAATAATTCAGCTCAAATTTCAGATTCAGCACTGACAACCTACGCTAATATTTACAAGGATGACGTCAATTTAGAGTATTATTATTATTTCATTATGTGAAAAAAAAACATTTCACTAGTTAAATTTGACCGTACTGTGTAATTTATTTAAATAGCATCATGTTTTGATCATGCGTCGCAGATTAATTCAATGAAATTGAGACCTGAACTAGTATGATTCGTTCAAAATGATCAACTTTGAATTTTCAAGGGCATCAACTTATAATACGACAGAGCTGTACATACAGGTGAATAAACGACTGCATTTTTTTGAAATTCGAATGGGTTGCGAGAGGAAATTGCAAATGGAGTCGTTGGAAAACTTCAAACGAGCGAGCAATGCTACGAGCGTTTATTGAAAATATATTTAAAGGAACGGATAGCTGACCGGTGACCATATAAAGTTGGTGCAATGACATTCACAAAATATGCAAAGAAAAATTCAGATAAAAACGACTCGACACGCCGACAGAGACCGCCGAGAGAGAAGAATGTTTGGAGGTTTTTCGGGAAAAAAAATTCAATCGTGAGCACATATTATATGTAATGTATGTATGTATGATGAAAAAAAAAAAAGTTGAATTCAATATATGATTTTTACCTTTATGTCGATACTCGGGTAGAATGGCTAGTGTGAATATTTTCAAATAATTTTGTACTTCATAGAGTTCGTGTATATTTACAGGCTTTTCGAGTATGTTATAGAATTTCATTACCGTTGAATAGCGGGTGCCATACGTTAATTTGACTTTGCTGTAAGTTCGCGAAAATGCAACTGAAAATATAAATTACGAATATATTCATTTTTGTCATATATCTAAATATTATGTATGTATGTATGCATAGGCTATATTGAAAGTGGGAAAACCTCTATCTACAACTCGCAATAGTAAGATTCCGACTATGTCGTTCGTCGCTTCGTCGATTGCCACTAATGAAGATTTGTCTTTCATTTGTATTTTAGCATTTGAAAGGAACTCTTCGACTGATTCTTCGTCTTCTAGTATGTTTATCGATTTAAAAGTTACCTGAAAACAGAGACATCGTTTTGACTAAAAATTTATTATATACTAAAATTAATATGTATGAGAGAGATTCAACGGAGATACTTCAGTGTTTAAAAAGTATTCTCTAAGTATCGTTGCGGCCTCTTCGAATCGTTTTTCTTGCAAGTCTTCAATTCGTAAGCCAGACTCCAATCTGGTCCATACAATGGGCGCTTTGATTCTGGCCTCAAGTTCGTTGGCTTTATCTTCCTCTGTGGGCTCATCATCTAGCAACATTCTTCCCGTTTCTTGCCATAATAATTATGAAAGACTCATTTAATTATCCTGGAAAAGATAAGAAAGCGGGTAATAGTCGAGAAATTTTCAACATTCTTTTAATTAATGCCAGATCGTATATCACACATTCGCTTGCGTGCACAAAACAATAAAATATAATTTTAATTAAGTGTTTTATAAATACGCTTACGGTAAAATAAATGGTGTAACAAAAAAGCTCACTTGTTTTTTTTTCTATCGAATATATATTTTCAAAATTAATGGAACATTGAAATTTCACAGTTGAGTATTTATCAAGATTAAAAGTAAAAGATGTCTTTTTCATTGAGTCGCAGCCTCTGATATTCTCATTTTCGTCGTGAATTTTCGCTAGAAGCGAAAACAATTAAAACCGTTTCAATGGTAGCGTGCTCGTTCCACGCAGGTGGAAAATTTATGACAATGCACGGAAATTTCTTTACACAAAGCCTTATGCTCATACAGGAAAGAGTATAATCTCAGATTTATTTCGAATTGTGAGCGCAAAAGCCTTCCGGAAAAGCTGTTACACCAGGCACCTGAAAGCGACTGCATTTACAAAGCTGAAACGACACATAAGCGCAAAAATTACTAAGTAACGTTTCCTTTTTTTAAACACCTTTTTTTCATGGAGATTTAATATTATTTCAGCTGTATCGAAAAATTATGCAGCGACTATATAATATGTATGTAAGTGTATTTCCGAGTTGATTTTTTTTATCTGTGTAGTCTTTTATAAGCTCAGGTTTTCAAAGGATTGAAAAAAATGTAAGCAAAAAAATAGAAACTTCATACGGTGTAGTATATGGAGCGTGGCCATACGAGGCTATAACAGTTTTCAAGACTTACCGTTGCAATTTTACGAAGCTTGGCTTTAGAGCTTACAGCTAATACTGCAATAATGCATCCTTCCACAGTGCACAAACAGTCCATAGAAAAATGCACTTAAACAATTTGAAGCTGCTGCACCCTCAATTTCAAACAACCCAGAAACTTTTAGATCAAACACGAAACATGAAATTATTTTTATTTATTTTTTTTTTAATATAATACTTTGCACAGAAGTAATGCATTTAATTTGTATACAGCTACCTTTGCACCGGTGCTTCAAATATGCAAAAGTCGACGGTGATGGATGTAATGTATTACTTTGTTTCCTTCCACACAGTTTATACACGTCCGTGTGTAAACATGCGGAAAAGGAGCATAAACACGTTTTAATGTGACGTAAAAGCATTGACAAACAAATTACTTGTATAAAAGGGGAACTTATGTAAATAAGTCTTCTCTTCTATCAGAAAATGCGATAGGTGAAAGTAGCTAAATGTCACGAAACACCAAATGAAAACTTCACTTTTTCTGGTCAATTAAAAACACAGCATAGTAATTAATAAGCCAATTGTCCACGGAACGCTATGAACGAATCGCGTAATATTGGTACGTACATTCGTACATACATATATACTGATTTCTTGTCAGTAATTATCTAGTTTATTGCCAATTTGCCGTAAAACGCGATGACGATAGTAAATTTACGCACGGCGAATAGATGAAATCTTGGATCAATTTGAATATTAAACCTAAATGTCCAAGTGCCTTTATTATCTTTATCTTAAGGATTTATTAATTTTTGAAGAAATACAATAAATTTGGTCGTCAATCATTCGATAAGTTAAAAAATTTGTCCAGAAGGAATTTTTGCACGATCACAATACTACATACGTACATATGTACCTAGATACATACATATTTTTACTTTATACATATGTATGTATAAAGTAAAAATGTGACCTGAGTGGGATTCAATTGTGTTTTAATCTTTTTATTCAACTTGCATTGAAATTAAAACAATACTTTATCATACTACATACATACATACATATGTACGTACATACATACATATTTATATGAATAAACTAAAAAAAAATAATGTCTAGCCGTTTGACTTTTTTAAAAAAAAAAATAAAAATTATACACAATGAGAGTTATTTCAAAATGGATTCGGTCTTTTGTTATACATATGTACTTTATGCATATTAGCGAGAGTTTATTATTCTGAAACTGTCTGAAAGTCAACGTAAAATATGTCTACGATCAAGCAGGGAAGGGAATCGCTTACGGCGATTAATCGCCTAATTTGCAAGTGGCAGCTGCTTATATAAATTTAATGGCTTCAATAAAATATCGCTTAACAATCCGAGTGCGATAATATGATAAAGTGTGAAGTGGGGTGTGGAGTCCGTGGTTCACGTACCGGCCCCGGGTCCCTCGAAAAAGGTCAACGAAGGGTGCCAAATTTATTCATGTATTCCACCACCAAAGTGTTTTAATTTGCATAATCAAACACACCTTTACGTCAGTATTAGCCGCGAACAAAGTTTCCGCCACGTGAGTGAAGGCCTACACGAGTTAGCGGGCAATACAGGAATTACCTGTATGGAATTCGCGTGAACGGAACAAAACGTTTCGATGGCCAAAAGGGTTCCGAACCTTTCGTTGCTTAATCACTTTTCGTGTGAAAACTTAGCTGTTGGATAATGTGCTTTTATTTGTATTTTGTGATTTTAAACGACAAGCACCGAGTCCGAGGAAAATTGCCCTTTTATAATAGTATCGGCAAACCGATAAATTATATATACGTATGTACTGTTTTTAAATAAACTTCTTGAAATTCATATGGAAAAGAAGGAAATGATTAAGAATTACTTTTGTTCGAAACGGTTTCGTATGTTGGAAATTAATTGGGTTGTCTTCAAAAACACGTTAGGTCTTATTGAGGGGAGCGGCACGCTTTTCGGAAACATTATAGTATTTCTCAAATTGTTTATCGTAAGCGTGTGATATTTGGAAACTTTAAGAACAGGCGTGTCGGTTTCAAAGTTCAAGGATGAACACGCTTGCCAAAAATTACGAACGTCTTAATTTCACCACAGTCTAACACTTGGGTGAAATTCTCCGTTTACAGTTAAAATTCATGTTTACGACAGCGCCGCTTAAGGTCGCCGAAAAATAGAGCTATTTCAGCATAATATTGATAAAAAAAAAATTGTACGGTAATAAATTTTACGTGAATTCACTATCAATCCATACACCGAAACGAAATTATGTTGAGTATTATATCGTCTGGGGAAAAATATGCGAGTTGAAGTTAATGCGATCTTATCATGGTACGGCCTCACGAGTACCATACTAAATAAATGTATATTTATGTATGCTCAAAAAATAATGTATATACATACATATGTATACATACATACGTGACTTTTCCGACCTCCATTATCTCAGAATCATAGGAAAACAAGCAATTTTTGTCAATCTTCACTACCATCTACGCGATGCGAACGTTTCGTTTATGTATTCAACAAAAAGGAAACACAAGGGATATTACCAATTTTTGCATATATTTATTTTAATATAATATAGTCGATGTTGACTTATCGATTCGCCCGTTTGTATGCGGAAATCGCGATAGCATTTTAACGGATACGTGTACATATATCGTTCCTGACAAAACGCTTCCGAAATAATAGATAAGGTCTAAGAAAACCGCGGAAGATATGTTTACTAGACACGTATTTGATTTGTTATGGGTAATCCATCATGGGTGCTTTATGTAATTTGTGATAGTCAACATCAGATAAGGGATACAATTTCACGTCAAATCTATTTATCCAAGTAATGCGGATTTAGCACTCGAATACTATATAGTTGTACTGTATAATTATCTTTATACAACGTAGGTATTTGTGTTTAGGCGCTGATATCTATCGTTTTAATATCCAATCGATATGCGTCGCTTAGGTATTTTCACATCGTAAATTTTTATGAGATTTGATAAAGTCAGCTAATTTTATCAGTCACCCAAAAGGGGATGGAGCTTTCAAAGTGGGCTCTCAATGTGTATATGCGAACAATTTTTTTTTGTGAAAAAGTGCGAGATTCTTCTGAAGGGTGTGAGGAAATCCTTGTGTGAATACAGTGTGTAAACGAATATTTATGTAAATTATTTATATTGAGATGGTTTGGTCACATGGGGGCCTCACACGGTGCTAGATTTTTTTTACGGGAATATGTCTTCCCGTATATATCGAAAGATTTATCATGTCTTATTTTTAACGGGAGAAACATTTTATTTTATTATATTTACGAAGAAAGGTGATAAATTGTTTTGCCCTCGTATAAAAAAATATACACGTGGATATTGTTCATACAAACATTTAATGGTATCCTTTTGAAGTATATGATAATGTTTATTATTCAGAGTAATGCATATATTTTTTAATTTTAAATACAGCTTTAGTGTATTTTTAGAGGGAAGTTTTTGGTATCGAAATAAAAAAAAATACATTTTGGAAATAATCTAAGAAATTAATCAAAAAACTTTGGACATTTTGAATATACAGAGTAAAGGGCTATAAAGTTATTTTAAGCCGACTTTAGTTGTTATCGCTTTCATGAAACAAACTTCCACTTTTTGAAGTAAACGATTTTGTTGGTGTGTGATATGTTCCGCAACACAGGAGTATTTAAAAACGAAAATAAAATCATTAAAGCATGGGTACCTACCGTTATGATAGAAACAGAATTTTCAACAGTAGGCACCTGTAATTATGTAAATCGTGTAACTCTCGCTCAAACTCAATATTAAGCGATAAAATAAGAGAAAAATAATGTCAGTCACGTAGAACAGAATTACAATTTTAAGTTGAAGGTGGGATATTCAACGGATACTTCAACACGACGTTCGAAATGAAAAGTGGCCATAAAAAGCAATAAAATTTGCATAGTGTGTGTTGCGCCTGCCGAGAATGAGCGCTAAATTTATACAGAATGAAGGGATTATTTTCATTGCTAATTTAGATAAATAGTGTAAATTAATAATTGCACGATAGCGACTGCGGATAATTTATGTAAATGCGCAATAGGGGGATAACCTACGTAATTGAATGTTATTTTTGTGTAACGCAATAATATCACACCGTATGTATGTATGTACATATGTATATACATACATACATATGTAGGTATATTACTAAAGCATGTTGCGAAAGTGCTTTGAAAACAACTAAAAAAGTATCACGTTTTATATGAAAATTAGCATCGCAAGCTTCCTTGTTTGTGAAAAGCAATTCGAATTAATAAAAGTGCTGGTAGTTTATTTTATTTATTACCCAAATTCGTACGTGTGTTTCCGACGCCGGTCCGCGTATCAATCAGGTCAGAAAAGCTCACGTCGTGGATGGGAGTTGGGCTGGTGTATGGAACGGGGTGGTTCGATTCAGTTTTCGATTTTTCGCGTTCCGAGCCGCGAAAAAGTCAGTCGATTGAAAATGGAAAACGGCCACTTTGTGTAATTAGTGTGAGGGAACCGGAACAAATGACGACGACGAGACGGAACGCGCAAACCGTACCGAACAATATCCGAAACACCGGAAAAGCGAATCGCTAACCCAGTCTGCGCTGTCGGATGATTGATGGCGGAAAAGCTGCGATTGCAGTATATTTTTTAAACCCATTTCAAACGTATCGTGACGCCTCTGTACACAAATATACTATTGTATAATTAATTTTACGAATATTAACATTGTAAGCAACAATCACACGCATCATTGAACAAATACTGGAATTGAATGTCACGTTGGTAATTATTATTTAACAAATATATTTAAATATTACGTGGTTGATGCGTTTGTTATTTGCTATGTCGTGTTAAAGGCGCCCGCACACCGCTGCGAACAGGTAGGAAGATAGATAGGAAAATCTCAAGGGTGGTATGGTTGGGAGTTGTATCGCATAGCCGCGATTTATTCAGTTTAAGCCAAACAGAATGCGCGATAGCTCAAACGACAGTAAAGTTGGCTTTAACCGCTAAATATTCGGGCATAATCACGTGGTGAACTTTAGTTTGCCTTGAAACGGGCGTAGGGGGTGGCGGGGGGATCATATACGTCCATTATATATTTTTAGCTGTTACAATAGATATATTACGTAAAGTAGTGCAAAAAAAATTGATTATTAATAGAATTGAAACAAATTCGCAATAGATAATGTTAGATGCGTGTGTGTGGCATTAATGTACGAATAGTTCTTGCACGTTCTGTTTAGCTTAACTGAATACGCGTCTACACCAAGAATAATTTACGCCGATTTTGAGAGTTTTGAGAGTTTCGCCGATTCGCTCGATTTCGATGACGTTTGTGGAAAAGTTGTACGTAAATAGCTCTGACTTGAGAATCGTGAGTGAAATGCAAACGTTCCGAAAACGAGGTGACAGATGGTAGTTTGATAGGTTATGTCAGAGTGACAGAAACCGGCGCTTGCGCAGGCCGGTAGACTTGCGAAATTCGCTAGGTTTGCCTAACTAGGTTTTTCATACACGAATTCGCAACTGTGTGCGGGCGCCTTAAATTCAATTTTTATGACAATAATTTATTTTTAGAAATCAAGTCTGCAATATTATATATTCGTCGCAGAATGTGAACTCGCCCCCATTCGCAGGTCGATTTTCCTACTTGCATGTATTTATGACCTGTGTGGAATGGGAGGCTTTTATAGTAGTTTCGAAACGAAAGCTTCTAGTTCACTCTAAGCCTATTTTCAATATAATACCAAAATAATAATAAGCCAATACTCGTTATACATATGTATAACTTCCTGCACAAATTGTTTAGGTATACAATTGCATATTACACGTGTACAGATAAAATGATATAAATTTTCCAAAATCCATATGTTGAATATTAATAAACCAACGCCAATAGGAATGGCGATAATTATATTATATATATACATATGTATGTACGTAGACATTCATATTTCATATAAACTATGAACATTTAAAATACTCACGATATTTATTTTATTTTATACAGAACTTTGTTTGGCTTAGCCATTACATATTCAGAAAGATTTTTCACAAAGTTCTCGAAAGCGATTTATTATTACTGTTGAAATACACTCTCTTTCTGTCAGACCTAAAAGCGTGAATTCCGAATATAGTGTGTTAAATCAATGAAAGGTTTTTTGCCGAATTATGGTGGTTGGAGGGTGGAGAAGGTGGAAGAGGAGTGAGGAAGAAGGAGGCGGTTTTTTTTCTAATGTTTGTTTCTATGACTGAGGGCGGCACGAAAAGAATATTTCATGTCCAATTTGCATTCAATTAGCATACATTAAAGATGATAACGGCGAGGAGAGATCCCGTTTATTAAAAATGAATGTTGCAAGAATGGAAAAATCTCGTGCCGCGATGTTCGTTAAATCGAAGAGTTTTTCCGTGACGGGAATTTCACACAGCGAAAAATGTATTCCGTTCGAGGCCTGATCGAAATTGCTCATTGCAAATATCGCAACATATGCATACATGTACATATATTCCCATATATGTATATACCCATATACATACATATTCATATTATTTATACATTTGAATTCATAATGACCATATATTTAAATAAGTGCGTAAATTATTGTTATTTTAAATATACATATGTACATACAATTCGTAATTCATGATCTACTATAATCCATTGCTACTAAATATTTCTATCTATGTACTTTAAAATGACGAATGATTGATAAACTTTTTCGAAATGGATTTTATGGCTTAAAGTGCCAATTTATTTTGCATATTTTTCTAAGATTCATTCACCTGAAAAATTTTCAGACGTAGTCATTATTAAGCAAATTTATCTTTCGATTTTACTTCTCGTGTTCCGCAACATTAAACATACGATAAAAGCGCTCCCTTCGAATAACTAATATGTTATTTTATTCACAATGAATACATATGTACATATATACCAAAAACGAATAAAAAAGTTTTATTTTTGCTTAAATTAATCGCTAATATTATATCAACGATAATAAAAAATATCATAACTTTAATTAATATAAATTTTTAGGAAATTTTCAATAAAGATTTCCTCTCGCGTAGGCATTTCGTGCTATCAAATATCGAAATAAAACGCAGCTGTTACTAGAGTTAACATTGTCTTACACATGTCTCTTGACATAAAGTTAGATATATACACGTGTAAGGGATTCCTAGAATTATCCACCGTTTCACTTAGAATCTGAGTATTGCAAAATATGTACATGTGTATGCCAGCTTTTAAGTGGCCACGCATTCTTCTTATACATATCATTTAAAATTATTTTCGAACACCTTTGTGGTTCTTAAATTCGATTTATTAGAAAGTGGAAATGCACTTTGGTCGAGCATCTGCTCGGCAGAAAATAATAAACAATTTTCCTGTAACTCAACTACTAAGGGTAATTTATATGTAATTAAGTTATTATATTTGTACTGACAAACAAAAATTGATTAAAATTTTTTTTTTTTTATGACTCTGGGCTCAGACCCCTTCCAAAAACCATATACGGCCTAAGTTATGGTACCATGAGATAGTATAACAAATTTGGTGGTTCTAAATTAAAAACTGTAGATTTGCATAGCAGACAAACAAACAAACATTCAACTTTATATATGTAGTAGATAATTGCATTAAAAATTCTGTTTGCATTTACATACGTAAAATATCGTGTTAAATAATATTGATCAACTAGCCGGCTTGTCCGTCATATGACCCACCTGGATTCTAGCCCCATCCCCCATAGCCGTGCATACGTAGCCGTGCGCGTTGGTTTATACAATAATAGTACAGTCCATATCCCGTTTGACAGTACGTGAAACAATTGTATAGTGTACCGTTGATTGAATGGTCATAAAATCGCGTTGTCGACTTGCACCAGCTTTAACTAATATCGGCTAATTGCCAACAGATCGTCAGATTTATACAATGATGTGTTCATAAACGATAGCGTGAGCGCAACCAGACAGGGAGTTACATTAATATACATATACATATGTACATATGTATGTACATATAGTACTTATCATTGATACCAAGAAATGTTGAATTGTATTTGAAAATCTGAGAACTCAGTTTCATTCGGAAAAGCAAGCCGTCGAAATTTCGAAAAAAAGGAGTGGAATTGTCCATAAAATATTTTTTTTAACTAAGGTGACCGTAAAAATTTAATTAGTAATTTAGTTTGAGCTTCGCGCTCTCGTCGTCCATAAAGCGAGTCAAAATTAAAAACATAATTAAAACGAAAATTCGACCGTGACGTAAAAGGTTTTCACAACCGTTTTTTAATATTATTTCATTGTTTTTCAATATTTGCAGAAGCGGGAAAACATGCGGTATTTTTTGGTATGTACATTTTTCACAGAGACGGATGAGGAGTTTAGACGTTTTCTTTAATACGTTGTAATCATGTTGTAACCGTTGGATTCGAGAGCTTTTTTAAGAGCTTTCCCCGCTTGCATTCGTTTTATGCGTTCTGTGAGTGAGTCGGCCGCTAAAAGTTTAGCCTGCTAATAAAACATCGACGTTAAAATCATGCAATAAAAATTACGTGAGGGGAATAATTCAAAGCAGGGGGCCTCGAAAGCCTCCCCAATGAAATTACACCCTCTTGTATCCGGTACAACGCGACCAACGCTTTCTTTGCAAATATCTACCCAGTGAGTGGTGCTGCCAACCTACATACATACATATATTACCTATCTAAAATAAAATTTCGGCTCTTATTTGTAAATCAACGAGTATTGGTGTGTCTTTGATACATACTAAAATAAATGGCTTCACTTCAGAATTGTTGGTTGGTGAGCCCTTAAGACACCCCCACATCTCGGAAACTCAAATTAAATTAAATTCGAGCGATTGCACTGCACAGCAAATAAAAGTTGTGATTTCGAATTCAAATTTCACTTATCGTTATAATTGATTTTCAATAGTACGAATTTACGCAACACTCAATTTTTACTTTATCTTAATCGGATAAATTATTGTGATCGTGCGAATTCGACCTCGAGATTTTGACTGATTTGTATCGAGTATCATCCCCTGATCACGTTTTCATGATTTCTAAAAAAATGTCTGTATGTCTGTATGTCTGTGTGGCTGTGTGTCGATGTATTTGTGTGTCTGTGCGTCTGTGTACTTATGCGTGTGTGTGTCTGTATGTGTGTTTTCTCCGAAACTATCAAGGCTATCAAGCTGAAATTTCATATCTATTATTTTCACGTAAGGTGTAAGAGCCATAAGAAATTTTGTCAACATCAGTCAACCGGAAGTAGGGTTTTTTTCTTGTAGAAAATTCTAAAATTCTTTTACCACAGAATATTTCCGAAACGGCTCCGGAAATTTTGTCGAAATTTCATATCTATAGTTTTCACGTTAGCCGTAAGAGATACTGTGATTTTAGTCAACTTCTGACTAGCGAAAATGGCAGTTTACTCTTGTACGATTTTTTGTTTTTTATTTTTTTCGACCTTTTAAATATGTAGTATCGTCACAATATTGTAAAATTCTGAGAGAAATTGATATTTTAAAAAAAAATAATAATTAAAATTAGTCAACCGGAAGTAGGTTTTTTTTTTTCGTCGAGAAGTTTACGACAGAATATTTCCGAAACGGCTTCGGGAATTTTGTCGAAATTTCATATCTATAGTTTTCACGTTAGCTGTAAGAGATTCTGTTATTTTAGTCAACTTCTGACGAGCGAAAGTGGCAGTTTACACTTGAACGATTTGTTGTTTTTTATTTTTTCGGCCTTTTAAATATGTAGTATCGTCACAATATTGTAATGTTGTAATCCTGAGAAAAATTTCTATTTAGGAAAAAATAAATTATTAAAATCAGTCAACCTGAAGTAGGTTTTTTTTTTGTCGAAAAATTTACCACAGAATATTTATGAAACTGCTTCGGCGATCTTGTCGAAAATTTATATTTATAATTTTCATATAAAAATTAAGAGTTGATAAGGTTTTGATCAAAATCCGCCGACCGGAAGTGGTAGTTGAATATATGCCGAAGATCGTATTTTACATACGCGCGCGCACTCAACATAGTAATTTCATGATATTTATGTATGTATTTTGGTCGGTATGGTGGTGTACATGCGTTTTATTTACTTACGTACTTAAAAAATTAATTTCGTCACTCTTTGTATTCCTCAAATATATGGATAAAGTCATGGGTTGGCCACACCCGATTTTTTACTTTATCCTAATCGGATAAAGTATTGTTAGTATTGGAATCCAACAATGAGCTATAACGGGCCATGCCGTGAGAGCCTCAGCATATGTACATACATACATATGTACATATGTATGTATGTATGTATGTATTGCCGACACCATATGCAAATACGGATACAATCAAATCAATTATGTTTATTGAGCTCTGTAAATAATGCTTACACTCGAATTGCTCCCGAAACGGTATCCAGAACGGGATCAGCTATCGGAATGTGACCAGATTAATGGGTTCATAAAATTGTCGATGGGATTCGCGATTAAACCCGTCCGCCATACTCCAGGCTTAAAATTACACACATACATACACACACGAGTGCGTGCGCATTTTTTCTCTCTCGGATCAGTTTATCAAAATGTAATATATTCACGATGGATTGAAATATAATATAATAAATTAACTGAAGTCGTCTTTGTGGCACGTTCTAATTTCGCCGGTTAAACTAACCGATCGTATTACGTACTAGAATAGTAAAACTTTGCTACAGAGGCTTCGCATACTAACAACTTAATTTAGCGAACAGATTTTGATGAGACTCAAAGTAATGTTCTGATTACCCTGATATGAGCTCTTCTGATTTTCTGATGCTGATATGAGCTACAGCGCAATTCAACATACCTGTATTGAGCATTGAGGTGAATTCCAGAAAGTACAGGGTTAATATGCTTTAGCATTCGTAGTTGCTATTGATTTTTAATAAGTAAAGTTAGTGAAGTGAAATATATTTCAAATTGTAAATTTATAATTAAGGTAAGTAACTTGTCATATTACTAAATATAAAGCATCCTACTAGAATTTCTATTATGACACTATAACTTCTGGGGTTTGAAATCTATAAAATGCATACAAGCACAAAAATCAGTATGATACAATGAAAGTCGAATGATATGCTCTATTGCTCGTTCGCGTGAGTTCAATTCCACGTAATTACCGAATCGCTAAATTCAGCTCGGTTCCGCTCGCTAATTTCGTAGAGGATTTGGGGGTTTCTATTCGTTGTTTTTTACCAGAGGCCCGTGGGTCAACCGTGTACATTAATTATGAAGCATCGTTTCAGCAGCCGTATATATTCGTTCATTAAAAATGTTTGGGTTCGTTGAATAATTAGCAAAATGGAGATGTCTAGCACGCCGTCCATTTTTAATGCTTACGCTGCGCTGCGAAAATGCATACGGAGAATGCGCACGATTTAATAAATTCGTTTTTTTTTTTTGTAATTTAGCTGGCGAAAAAAAAATATAATTAATTGATGGTTGCAATTGAAAAATATAAATTGAATTTCCACGGAAACACCGCGAAGCTTCAACTTTATATAAAATTTTACGTCCTATTCGACGGATGAGAAATCTTTAATTGGATTCGACAGCAATCTCGACTAAGCCCCGAGCCGTTCGAAGTCCTTCCCCTCGTGACCCTACCGGCTCATATTCTTCAGTGTGGTAATTAATCTTCCACAAACCGGACAGGTTGCTCCACTATCGTCTCAGACTATAAACTACCTAGGTGGGCTAACCCACGATGGAGTAATTAATACCGCGTTAAGTTTAATTACGTACGGAATACAAAATTAATTGAATATGCGACACTAAATTTTGATGCGAATATTTCATAAAATTTTCACGTGAAAATTCTATATTATATCAATCGAAAAGGTCAAACATTAGTTCCACGATAAGTTTATGGACGATTTTGTGTATTTCGGGTAAATATTTAAACGTGCTCAATGCTGGGTTGTAGTTTACACACAATCCCAATTTGAATCAATGCTTAAATTTACATATGTATGTACTTAAATATACCTACATTATATTTGAATACGAAAATAATCGTGTTAAATATAAGATCTATAGGTAGATTATAGAAGATCAGAATACTTATTTGATAAGCGTTTCAGAACTGAATTTGACTTTTTTCCATATAAAGTGCTGAAAAAGTAGGGCAGAAATCTAGCTTCATTCGGGCTACTTTATTGAAGGCGTCTACGTACTCAAGTCTGCAAATCTGTTTTTTTTATTTTATCACAACGAGCTCTTTAAAAATCGTTTAGTCGAAGCTCGAGTGGATTGATTGAATCTAATAAGTGTATGCGATGCAGATTTAAATTAGACGAAAACTTATGTATCTATAGGTATATGGCATAGTAAGTGCATGTTCGTTATTCATTTTTTGACCTGTTAAATCTAAGTACACGTAGAGCGTAGAGGAAGACGGCACTAATAGATAAATACCGTGGAAAAGTGAGGTAAACAACTGGAGCGAATCATCTGTTAAATATTAAATCAGCCATTTTCTAGGCGGTCGTAGAACAGCAACAAATTGTTGTCGGTCTTTTCACGTTTGATGAGGGTCGTGCCAGAGGAGACCTCCACTTCAGAGTTGCCCCCTCTTCCCTGTACCATTGTGTGCCCTCGGCTTTGCATAGGGTCATGTCAATTAATCTAAGGGTGTGTTGTAAAACTTTTTGACATTCATAAATATTTATATAAAATATTTATGAAAAGCGAGTAGGAGAGAAGGGGGTACGATAACAAACTTTGCATAATTGATTAGCAAAGAATGAAATGAAGCTCAGGCGAAACGATCCACCAAACGTCAAAGTGAACGCGAATGTTGTTACTTGTAACTGAAATAATAATAAAATAAAAAAAAAACTGAGTAAGAAAATAAACGAATGGAATTGAAGCATCCAAAATAGAACTCGATCCAATTAGCACGTTCCGTTTTATACAGCCGTATAACAGAAAGTTCCAATGGAAAATCTCAAGATGGCGCGGAAAATACATAAAATTTATTTTAAATTTGTACTTTCGCTTTAATTAGAGTTTAAATTTAAATAAACAACCAAACAAACGTGTACAAAATGACACGATTCACATACAATATCAATGATTGAATTAATCATATATTCCGCTTTTTAACTTATTTGGTTAACTATACATACGTTTTTATGTATATCATATACTTTTTATGTCACAGCAAGCCGTGTATTAAAGTATATTGAGATTGAGATGGAAATTCGTTCGTTGTATGACTCAAGCTCCCAACGAGGCAAACTTTGATATATAATTAAGATTATAACATGGCTTCGACATGGTATTAGACGCGATAAAAGATAATAACTGTCGTTTATAATGCAACACAAATTCATTAGGTTGGGTGCGAGATGAGAGCGCACCGGCACACCACCTACCATGTGAAGCAATTTGCATTGATCAAAAGCTTAAGACATCCCTTCTGTGACGTCAAAACAAATTTGCATAACCCCGAGTGTTGTTGGGTGACTTACCTGCGCACTATATAAGCCGGTAATGCTTAGATGAAAGCCGCAAACTGAGTTATTAATCCTCGAGACATCCGGTAGCCCCCAGTATTAAGCCGTATATTTAAAGCATAGTTTACATTAGGGTGAAACTGCACAGAACCGTTAAAAACTAAACCACATCATTGTGGGTGATTCATTATTCTAACAATCAAACTTAAATAATGTAGAAATCTCAAAAATGGTTCGGCTTACACAATATAGCTATATTTATAACATATACATATTGTAAAATGATATTTTATATGTACATACATACGTATGTATGTATACTAAATTTAAATTTGAAACTAACAACACTATTTCGATATAAACTTCAAAGTAATTTTCTATCGTTTTGTAGTCGAGTGTAAAAAAATTCATCAATGTCATGGAGCATACATTGAATTTATGTACCTACATGTATACATATGTATGTATGTATGTATTTATGTAATATTGAAATTGAAGTACACTCACTTCAAATTGAAAAATCCATTTTCATAAGCTTCGTGAAAAATTATAACGAGTAGTTTATAAATGTAACAATCGAAAAATATAAATGTGTTTAAAGCATTTCTTCGTATTAGAATTCGTATACGTTCAGTAAAATTTTCATAGTTTTCTAGACGTGCCCGTTTACACGGACGAAAAGTATCATCATCGGACTTTGAGCAATCGTCCATATTACTTCTGCTCGAAGAATTTTCATCAGACACTCGAGTGAGAAGGAAGTAGGAACATTTCCAAGTTTCTAAATGTAATTTTGACTTTGAGATGGCATATTTTCAATTAGATTTTTGTAAAGATCCGTAGTAAACGTATTTGCAATGAACCAGCTATCGTCAGATACTGAAAAACTTAATCAGCTTGTTCTATATTGAAAACGAGGGAAGGGTTGAGTGAATACTCTGTGAATTTATCGAGCGGAGAAATAGGCCATTGTAAAATTTCAATGACGTTATTTAAGAAATAATAACCTTAAACATCAGCAAGTATTTAAAAAGGGTACTATTATTCTATAACAAAATAAAGTTTCTACGGTTAGCTATAAATGAATATAATTTAACGTTTATGTAGAGAATTTCAACAATGATATAGTTTATGCGGAATAGTTTTTCACGGTGCACTAACGGTTCAGAAACTGCAGTAACCATATTGCACATCTATAAACGTCTCGAATTAAGTACGACCTCGTTGAATTGTGATATTTCAGCTTTAAGTCCACTAAAGGATGGCTAAGTCCACTGATGTTACCGAAGAACAATAAGTTAGTAATAAATTTTAAAACAATTTAACAAAATTGTCGAAATATGTGAAATCTTCATTGAAAAAATAAACTTTTTGAATATTTTTAATGCAATTAGTCCAGTGTTACAGAGAAATGTGTAAAATATATCAATATATTTAAGTAGATATATTTTATATATGTACATAGGTTTGTGTACTCCACTGGCAATTATTCGTACCGATGCTACGCTTAAGCACAGTGGCGTGCACAATCATTGTACATAATTACGCTTTGAAACACAAGGAATAATTGTGAACCTTCTGCCGATTATGCTCTTTCAGTTAACGTGGTGCACCGAGTGCAAACTCAGCTTCATTGTGTTAAATAACGATACAACACCCATCTCAATGTAATTTATCTAATTAATGTATTATATATTATGGTAACATTTACAAACTAAGACCTCACCATTGAATATGAATGAATTACCTTTTGTATCGTATTTTTTATTGTTTTATAAGACGTATACCTATATTATGTAAGTGTATAGGTATATACATATGTATGTGCATATGTATGTACATATTATATAATAATGTCGATTACCTGTTCTTGTCTGGTGATACAAAAAAAAAAAATCGCAAATGATAATAAAAGCAAAAACATTTAATTTATTATAATAACCATTGTTTGACAAAGTAGTTAATTTAATTTGGCTAATGTTGATTCGCGTTATCTTCGGTGTAATCGTTGCGTATCGTACTCGTCTAAATCAAACTAACGATTTCCCGTACGGACGCCACGCGAATTAATCGCAATAAACCGAGTGAATGCGACAAGCAAATTAATCAGATGGATCGTTGCCAGTTAATTGAATACACGTATGTATGTCGTATATATGTATGTAAGCACAATGTGCATATTATTATTACGTTATACGTAGTAAAGACTAATTATTGTTTTCATGCTAAATTTAATTCCCAAGATTTTAGCTGATAGTTGCCAGGTATCGTTCCCTAAGCACGTTTTAATAATTTTTCATCAACCAGAAATGATTTTTTTCTTTTCTTTAAATGATTTTTGTTCAAAACTACCAAATGGATTAAGCTACATATATTCAAAACTACCCAATGGTCTTAAAAATAAATGATTTTTGCTGTTGTTTTAGTTTACAATTTCTTTATTAATTTTTGTTAGGATACGTTATTGCTGCTCAAAAATTTGTCATAAAATATGTATATCTTGACTTTACATAATTAAATAGCTTTTCAATGTATCGTAGGTGGTTTTACAGCGCAGCGTAGTCGTTTCAGTTTGAATACGAAAATATTTAATGAAAATATGTATATAATTAATAAATGTGAAATTCTTTGTAAATTCGAATTTCTACATTAAAAAAGAGCAAAGAGACATCAAAATATTTATTGCATTCTTCTTGTTTAATACTCAAAAAGCGGCAGAATATATATGTATCTATAGTACCTACATACATACATACAATATGTATATGTACATAGCTATACTAGAACATACATATGTACATATAATATATGGATTGTTTGAATGTATCTTCGATTACATGACTATTCTTTAGAAAAATGACCCCTCTAAATTGATTGCTCAAACATTTGATGGTTCTAATGTAATGAGAGGTGTAAAAGGTGGTGTCCCATTTCTTGAATCAATTTTTTTTTTTTTATTTTTCCTTAATTTTATTTTATTACGAGTACTTTTTCACTAACTACTTTTTTTCTATTCTGCAAGTTAATATTTTTCATCACGTTTAAAAATAATTATAATTTTTTTTCTTGCCACAGTAGAGTATTCCCAAAAATCTTAAGTCACGAGATGCCACTGTTAGTTACCATACTATTTTACATACATACATACACACATCAATACTGATAATAAAACATTCGTTTTCTTTGGAAATTTGGATTATTTTTTCCCCGTATCTAATCTAAAACCATAAAGCAGAATGTTTGTTGGTTTGTCTGCTACGCGAATCTACAGTTTTCAATTTAGAACCACCAAATTTGGTATACTATCTCATAGTACCTCATTCAACCGTTGATTTTTCAACGGATATATGTATGTACATACATAGATAGACTCGTAAAGTATAATTAGATTATGGAAAATTTTCACTGTATGGCTTCAAATTGTGAATGTATACACATGTAAAAATGTAGTACATACATATTTTATAGGTACGTTTATAAATTTTATCTGTATTTTTAGCATTGTGTACTGAGATATGTAATGCAATGCAAATGCAAAGCAATTCGCGCCATATCTTCAATATACCCTATATTCAATCGACATAGTGCCTTATCACTACATAATAAAATTAAAATATATCGCGCACTCATACTACCCTTACTAACGCACGCTGCTCCCGTATGGAATAATGCCTCCAATACTAACCAATCAAAGCTTCAAGTAGTCCAAAATAAATCATTAAAAATCATTTATAACACGCCCATATATACTAACCTAAAAAGACTACATTCCCAGTATAACATCCCATTAGTCGTAGATGTCACTAACAGATTAACCAGTAGATTCTATGATAGAATTACCAATAACCACACTAACAAATTAGTGAAAGGTCTCGGTGATTATAGCAAGATGTCTTTACCCTTTAGGTATAAACACAAATTACCTAAACATAATTTTCTTTAGATCGCCGACTCTAAAAAGTAAGTATTTAATTTAATTATGTAAAATATATTATAAACATTTGATAAGAATTGTAAATAGGTTTTTGAGCTCTTTCTCCTATTATTCTTTAAACACTAACATTAAAATAAAAGAATCCTTATAAATACTAACAAAATGAACAATGTGTAAAATAGATAATGGTCACTGGACCAGTAGCTATTAAAATAGATTTAAGATGTATTGTGAACATAGTATAAGAACAATAAAAAGCTTTTTTTAATAAAAAATATAAAATAAAAAATTAAAAACAAAATACATATATGTATTTTTTGGCGATGTAGAGGCTTTCCAAATATATGTGTTTGTTTACGTACGAAGCCTGCTTTGGGAGTTATTACAATGAAAATAGCATGTAAGGCCTTAAGACCTAATATAAATATAAAAGGGATATTTGCACATTATGATTCAAATTATAATTTTTTGTATAGTAATTTGATCAATGTGGTTAAATTAGTTTAGTTTGATAAACATTGTGATAACATCTGTATGTGCAACGATATCGCCGATGAAATATGTCGAACGAAATTTAATTTTCGCAATCTATGTATGTATGTACAATTTAGATAGTTAATCGATTGGGTGATCGTTCGAATGGATTTCAATGTTTTTTTCAGAACGTTTCCACAATTAGGGCTATCGAAATTCATTGTGTTTAGATGCTGTATCTATCGACCGTTTCACGGTGGACCACTCATTCTGACGGATGTGTTTATTTGCGCCCGTGGATATGAAACCGGACGCTCGGTGTACTTTTGGAAAAAGGGATGGGTGTGAAAGGGTGAAGGGGGTGGTTCAGTTATCCCGATATATCCACATCTTACCCCCAGCATCGGGTATAATATACGCACACAGTGATTTATTGCCCGCTCGGGGATGGATGCACGGAAGGGGGTTGTTGGATAAGGGGTGGAAACCTGTAATACTGACTGACCTGCGAGTCGGCTGCCATAAAAATGTTCGATGATAAAAAACGGATATGGTATTTTTATGTTCACAATAAAAAAAGTGTTCGGTAAACATGTTTTCAGTGTGCGCGCCAAACTAGTGCCCGTAAGATATACATACATACATATATAATAGTAAATGGTCGGTCGATTGAAATTGAAAGAAATGCGCATTGAATATACGTACGTACCTATTATAAATATGGATATAAAGAAACGCATGTCTCGATTTGATATCTTAGATTGCACGTTGCATGATCTGATTCTTTAGCAAAATATATACCATGTATTTCACTTTGTATTCTCTCTCTCATTCAATTTCCGTTACTTGCGAAACGTTTGATATATCTCACTGCTGGCTACCCTTATCACGACATTTTCTCGTTAGAGTTTTCTTCTCTACCCCATTTAACGTCGACTGAGCTTTTACCGCGGCCATTGTGCGAAATGACCGTGGTCAGTTTTTCTTTGTAAAATTAAGCGTTGACGTTTAATGTGCGATATGAAAATTGAAATAATTTTTAGATGTCTTGCTTTTATTGTAAATGCGAAAGCTTATCTTAATATATCTATCAATGAATTACTGCTAAGGCTATACATATATAGATTATACATATTATTATGTTGGATATATTACATGAATGCTTTTGCAGGGTATTATTATATTATAAACTTCTTAGAACGTCCAAAAATAGAAATAAGCACACAACATCACGATAGGCCTATTATATACATAGATAATAGCACTATGGGGGTCTCATATTTCAAGAATTTGATTTGTAAACAATTTTTTATGTAAAATATGTTGTACATATTATATTCTGCGTTTATTATGTCATACAAAGTTGGTGTCAAGTCTACCTATGTATCTACATAGGTATACTCGTATATGTACGATGTTTATTGAATTTATAAATTTGAAGCGAAAGCATTGGAAAAGTTTGTCTAGCCAATAAATTGAAACTACAATAATTGCCTTTTTTGATCAGACTTTTACGCATTTGGGATATTCATCAATATTCAAGGGAGATTCAGGTGGATGAGATAGGCAAGTTTGCTGAGGTCAGCACTTCGACGCAGACCGTAAACATTGACCTAAGCTGCTGTATTTTTAAATATTTATGAGGAGGTGTTTAACGATAAACAGTGTTTCTAAAGTTTTTCTCATTCACAGTAAGATAAAATTGAAATTCGTACAAAAATTAGTTGTTTTTTGCCGATATTAAAATTTTGAAGAGCGTGAATAATGTCAATTTCGTTTCGAAAGAAACGCTAATGTTTAAATGATTAAGTTTCAAACGGCTCCATTGTATTATTCATGGAAATTTTCTTTCAGAAGTGAATTAACGTTTCGAGTGTAAAAAGCTTATTTATGTTTCATTTGTATGCAGCATTTTCATTAGATCTTTTAAGAGATATTTTATTATACGTTTGCAAATTTCACGCTGAGATATCAAACAAAAAAGATAATGGGTTGAAATTTGAATGCAACTGAAAATAATAAATTTTGAATTAAAATCTTGTATCTATTTATAAGAGGGACTGTAATAACTTAATAAGGTTTTATTGTTTTGAAAAGAATGTAATGCAAAGAAGAACTGTAGCAGTATATGAGTATATACCTAATATTAAAAATAATGAGCATTTACACTATAGGTATAGCAATCGATTTAAAACCATTTGAATCTGATTTTGATGAAATTTTCCCACTGAAATACTAAAAATCTATTCTGCAACACTTTTGAAATAGTTTTAGATATGAAATTTTTCGGAAGCATCGTATTTTTAGGACTTCCGAGGTATTTCGAGTATCTCGAGGTTCGAGATCGGTGCAGTTCCGTCTCCGCCATTTTACGAGTGGCCCGACCCGTAATGGCGGCCTGGCGCGATCCATCCGCCATTTTACGACCGAATCTGTCACCAATAACGCTAAAGCACACGTAGGAAACTTAACCAGTTGACAACTCTTCAATTTCCATGTATCGTCTCGATCTAAAATGCGCACACGAAACTGTTCGGTCGCTCGTAACAAAGCAATAAAACCAGAACCTCACTCTAATTTATAGAGAGCATTCGTAGATTTGCTTAATTAATTAAAACAAAACACAGACACATACGAACGTATAAATTGGATGGTTAAATAATTTGAATGAAGCCTCACAAAGTATTCAAAATAAATAAAATAAGCGTACCGTATATGAAGATCATGGCAGGATAGTGCGAGTTCGGTGTTTATCTTGATAGAGTGAAAAAAATGTTGACACTTTATACGCATGATAATAGGTTGTTTCGGAACTCGATGATGATGAATGGGCATTAAAATTTCAAACTATGAAACTCCATGCGAAAATTTTGCCCAAAAATAAGCCGATAATCCGACTTGTCGAAAATGTCAAAATACGGTTGACTAATCGGAGATAATAATTTATATGTTTTTTTCCTACCAAATATCTTTCAATTCAAGGACCAAACGTTCGCAAGCTATTTTCGTTAAATTATATTTTTAAATGTAATTCAATCCGTTATTTAAATGTTTGTCATTCCAGGAGAGTGTGCGTAAACGTTAACTGTTAACAAAATCTCTGTGAGAGTATTTACGTATCACGTAAATACACGACACAAACTCAAACGTTTCACGTTCACCACTAATAGGTAATCTTTTACGTGTGTAACTTTATTGAAAAATCTTTATTTACATTTACAGTATGATAGACCATTATACATACAACGGTATTAATTTATTGGTCAGGTATCAAAGTATCGGTAGATTTATTTGAGTATCACTACATTCGTAGATAGTTTGACGCGTAGCTAAATTTTGTTTGATTTAGCCCAATTTTAGACAGGAGCACGTTTTTGACATCGCGTTTTCGTACGCTCTCATCATTGGATAGATGATGGTTAAATGGATTGCAATATGCATGCGATACGGTAGAACTACATGTCAAGCCGTTTACCAGACTGACATGACTTGACACGTGTAGAGCAATATCGCGTGGTAACTAGTATATACATACTTTTTGTATAGGTACACGCGAAAGCTGTTTTATTTTAATGAAGAAATTTTTTTAAATACAATCAATATTGGCTTCGCCAACGATCGTTTATTATGACTTATTGTTAGGTAGGAAGCTTTGTATGCAGAATAATTTACGTTGTATCTATGTATGTACTTTTGGGACTTTATTGAGAAACACAACGTATGAAAATGCGATAGAAATGATATTCGGCTTTCGTTGACGTGTATAGACGTCTTCTGGGAAGAATCAATCTGCCTGGCCTGGTTACATACATCCAATATATGTACATATGTACATATGAATATATCCCTCAGGAATCATACGCAGCCAATAAAATACACAGCGCTTCAGTGATTGTTCTGAGTGCGATGTTTGAGTATTAAGTTCCTGGAACGTTTACAGTACACGCTCATATTAATATCATACGTTAGTTAGTTCGAATTGAAATTGAGATACGCAAAAGTGAATACTGTCTAGAATTTTCTCAAAGCTATTAGGTAATAGAAACTCCCATATGAAATCCGAGTAAAATATTTCTTAATCAAAATAACCAGTGATTTATTTTCATATTTTTGTTTGTATGGTTACGTGGCGTTTAATTACACAAAATGAACACTGAAATTGATTAATTGAAGTGAAATTTTACAAATATGTGGTGTTCGTTATATTAGTGTTGCTTGTGTCTGCGTCTGTTTGTCGTGTCGAATGCGTACCGCTTCCGGTTAACAGTGAAGTTAACTGGTCGGACACGCTGCGATTGATTGGTTTGGACAGGACGTCACCGGTTAATCAATCGGACAAGGATCTTTGCTTTGCGGGTATCGATTACCCGAAGCCCGTGACATTCTGATGACCCAGCGGGATTGATTTGGTCTGACACAGTCCAACTAAAAACGTAGGTACCTATCTGGTTATAAAATCGGACAGGATATGTTTTAAATTCCTCGTCGCATGTTCAAAGGGAGGTTGTTCAATGTTGATTTGTCACAAATTTAACTTATATTATGTTTCAATAATTACTTGTTTGATAAAATATTGTGAATAATTAATTTCGTATTCGTCGGGAGAGGGCAATCAGCGTTTTATCACAAACATCAGTTCAAAATTGATGTATAACACAGCTGTGGCAAAACGGTCGCTGTCCAACCAACCCCTTTTAATGCAATACGGCATTTAAAATCCATTTGGTAAGCGAAATTTCATATAAGCTCCACGTTCTCTCGTTCGTATAAAAATAATGAAAATTTAAAATAAAACTTTTCATCTTGTTCGAATGTTTGCGTCGTTTAGCTGAACAAATTTCAGCGACACGTGCGTTATACTTACACATATTAGGTAGGTAGGTATGCTTGGATATTTTTCTCAATATACCTTCAGCGTTTATATCGATATCGTTGCGAACATTTCTAAAGGGATAAACTGAATAGAGCGAGGTAACTCTTCGAGCGTGAATGGCCAAAAGTGAAAGTTTTACAGATGGTAAATGTGTCTATATAAATGTAAAGCTGGTGACATTCAAAAAACTTTTCGAATGGTAGCAAAGGGAAAATATTTTTAGTTGTTTGTTAGTCTTGAAACGGTACAGGAGAAGTTAAATTTTAAAAGATGATTTTATTTTATCTTTGAAATAAAATTGGTTAACCTATTGCAAACTTTAATCATTTTAATGCAATGATTTATTATAATACAATATAAACATGTTATATTGTATCAAAATTTCACAGTTTTAGCAGACTTAACAAACTCGTACGATGAACGATGCCAGAGCTTATACAGATCGACTATGTCAAACTTATTAACGTGAGCATTCACTCGACGAGTATTCAGATTTCACTAACAGGAGTTCCATAGGTGGGAACTATCCGTGAATACAATCATAGTGATGAATCTATGAAATAGATTTCAATTTCAATATTTAATCTACATATATATGTATGTATATAAAAATGAATGTCTGTTTGTTTGTCTGTCTGTCTCTTATGGGCTCCTAAACCACTCAACCGATCGCGATGAAACTTTCAGGACTTATTGTGATCATGCCGGGGATGGTTCCTGTGAAAAAAAAATTGGTAAAAAAACGGAACGGGAACGGGCCTACTCACGCGTCAGATAACGTACTAGGAACGGGATCGGGAACGGGATCGGGATCGGGACCGGGAACGGGCCTGCTCACGCGTCAGAAAACGTACTAGGAACGGGAACGGGAACGGGATCGGGCATAGCAACGCATGCCGGGTCAGCTAGTACTTTATAAAAGTGATATGTTGTATGACGTATATTACAATGAATATATTGTAGGTATATGTTTTGCATATTTTTTTAGAAGGGTTAGGGGTGAGGAGGATGTAATGACATAGATGGTCGTAAACCGCAAAGCGGCCGAATATTATTGCGGTAACACGGAGTGATGATAGAAGAGATTACTCAAGGGAGGATGAGAGGGTAGCTAGCTCTAAGGGAGGCCAAAAGGAGCGCCATATGTCCTCTAGGGCGAGTATTACGTGGTATCAAAACCAACACACACCGGGCTTAATGTTTTCTTGGAAAGGGTTGTTGCGCAGGAAATCTTTCCGCCATTTTTGACTTGGGCGTAAAACAAGCATGGAAGTCGCATTAGAACTGCTATAAACTCTAAATGCAAACATACCATTTATATGGTGGGAATATGTGTGTGGGTGTGTATGTAGACATTAAACATAAACCCTTTTCAAACATTTCTATTTCTTGAAAATAAAATCGAGCTTTCGTAAGTGCCTTTTCAACGTAGAACAACTTTTGAATTTCAATAAAACTACACTAACTTCTATTAGTTATAAGTCATAATAATTAATTTTTATATACCTTTACCTTTATGTATAATAAATAAATTCTGTTAAAATATGAAAGGAAACTATTATTGGATTTTTTTATATTTATCAGACATTTATCATATACAATGTATGTAGTACGGTTCCGCTAAGTCGCATCGCAATATTGCACATCTTTTCATAAAGAGAATATTTATGATTTTGTAAATCATGGCCGAACCTATGTTTTCGTAGCACATTACTTGGCTTTACATGCTGATTTATGAAAGACTGGTGGTGAGAAAATAAAAAAATGGTGCTCCCAAAGAGAAATCATGAATATAAAGTTTGCGAGTGGAATAGCCGGAAATTGTTTTGCATATCCTTTGAAAGTTAATGACATTTTGGCTGTTAAAAGAAAAATGGGCTTAAAATCCCGGAAAAAATTGTTTTTTTTCTAGGAAGTTCTAATAATCATGCTTTTGCGTAGTATGTGTAATTGTGTAGTATGTACATTTATATTATTATTGATAAAAATCAAACCAATGAGATTCTAAAGGGATTTCAATTCATGAAAAATAATATTTGACAATATTTAAGGTCGTAACATCTATAGAATTGTAAAATACGATATTTCGTAAACAAAAACATGCCTCGGAGCGATATTATGTACATAGGTACCTACATATAGGTAACTTAATAAAATTTAATTAAAAAAAAAGATTCTATTTAAAGCAAGTTTGGAAATTTCTAATGATGATAAATTTTGTTTCTTTCTGTGTGCAAACCTACATATAATATAAGAGAATTGTAGTATAGGAACTATGTAAAATGTTTCATAATGTAACAACACGTTAAAGCTGTGCAAGAATAATGAGAAAATGTCTAGGTTAGATGGAGGCGTTACTGTCAAGTAGACTCATATTACAATTAACTAATGGTAAATCACGAGAGCGTTATTGAGTGCAGTTGGTTTTTTTTATCGTAAAACAGATATAAATTTGAACGAAAAATCGAATGTTATTTAAAGAAGATCTCTTGTTAAAAATATTTGCGTACGTGATATGAAAACAGATCAAATATTTTATTTTTTCCATAGATTTATGGATTCATCCTGTGGGCAAACAAAGTTGGATGTTCATTTGTTGTTTTCAATCACACTTTGTACCAATGAAACACACGGCTTTTATTTAATCGTAAAATCGCGGTAGAATAACTCCACTTCGCAGAATTATCTATGTATACATATATATTTTTTACCAGGAAAATATTTAACAACGTTAATATCAGAAAATAATATCGATGGAAATAAAAACGTCTTCATCAACACTATAAATGGATGGATTTAATAAAAAAAATAATATACCAGGCGTAGAAATTACACATTGTAAATACATTCAACGTGTATCTCGTTTTTCGATAGAGTTTCGATATTATTGAAAATTTTAATAAATGTGAAAAGAGTTATATATTATTTGAAAATCAGTATCAATCGAGACAACACGAACCCATTTCAAATCGAGACATGTTTTATCCACAATCTTGTCGCATAAGCTGAAACATACATTTAATCCGTTCGTCCGCGTAAAACCGATCCAATTTACTTTTATAATTGGATTGCTGACGAAAATAAATATTGTGCGAACAACAGCGAGTTTCTGATTGTTGTCAAAGTAAACGCTGTGCGGTGGATGTTTTACATAAATTGTTTTAAACAACATTATATAGCGATTAAGTTGCATGCTAAATTTGATATAAAACGTAAGAATGAATGAACGAATTTTTTAGAGTGCGTTAGTCGATAATATTTCTGGTTGCGACATTTCGCTGTCAAGCATGTTTATAGGTCAAAAAGAATTTTATTACGCTTGATAAAAACGAACTCACGCTTGATGAAGCCCACTTGTCTTCAGTCAGAGCTTACTAATAAATAAGTTTATACAATTTTACCAGTGAAAATTTACACAATTTTACCAGAATCGCTTAAAATTCTACATTGAAGAAAATTCGTCTGATTTACCGAAAAACTTTAAAGTCGAGCCCGGTGTATCATTCGCTTTTAAGTGTTTTAACGAGGTAAAGTTGATAAAACATGTTTTTAATTTAGAAAGATAACCTTGTTAAATTAATTTTGGCTTAAGATTTTCTCACTGAATCGAAAATAAATTTTAGTACTGTAATTTTTCACGTTGAAAATTTTCATGTGCTTAATCAGAATAATTGTTCGTTAACGCTTTTGCTATAAATCAGAAAGGCACAGAGCAAAACCGGGGTAGTCATATTGTAAATTAATGCAGTGGGAAGGGGGATAAGAAGGGGGTGAGAGGGGGGTATATATAATGTATATGAGGAGGCAAGTCACGATGGTATCTGTCATGGTCGGTAATTTATTTGTCTCGCGGTCCAAATTAAATTTCTCCCTAATGGAGTTGGTAAATTAGAAGGGTGACCGATTATCCGATATTAGGCGCTGATGCATTATTCATCCGCGAGAATTTGCTGAAGGAAGAGCGAGCACTCTTTCATTTGCGAAGGATGCCGAGGTGGCAGATTTAGCGGTGAATAAATGAATAAAAGATACCCTCTGGAGCGTTTCAGTGACGATTTTCGCTATGGCTGTTCTCGTTGAAAAAAATCAAAAACGAGACTTCGCGTCGGAGGGTCATTCTCAGTTTGCAATTATAATGATAATTAAAAATCCGTGTTCCGTTATTTGAAGCGAAACCGTTCCGATTATATTATTCGCCTTTGAAGAAGTATCGCTTCGAATAAATTACGCTAATTCTCATATTTTAATGTTACGCTCGTTAGCTGGGCTCTTGGATGAATTTCATCGCAGTTACAATAGAGTGAAATATAATAAATATTTTCATAGCAGCAAGATATTACTATCCACTTTCAACGGTTTATTATTAAGAAAATATAATTTTGTTAGTAGCTTAATAGGGAAATGATTGTTACAGATTGCGAGGGAATTGCATAAGACTGACTGTTTACTAACCAAAATCAGATTTTTTTCATTGTAACTGAAAATGAAAAAAAACAACGATAAAATACGAGAATTTTCCACGGATTTTTAATCATCGGTACGATTCCATTTTCAAATGCGAATTAGTGATGCAGACGAGGCGATATTCAGTTGCGGAAAAAGCGTCGATCCGGATTCACTGCAATTTTCACTCAATGTATGCAATTATTTGTATCGCGGCAGGCGACAAAAAAAAACCAAACTCCCGTCAATTACAATCCTGTTTCACTTAACGCTTCACAGCGAGGCGTGAAATCTCGGAAAATATGACGATACTATCCCTCGGAGGAAAAAATCCGTCGGGAATGGCTTATTGTCGATAGGAAAAATCCGAAGTATCATAGTTTGATTTTTCCCATTCACCAATAAACGAAATGTCACGCGATCGTCGAACGGATTCTTTTGTACGTTTTTATATGATTCAATAATAATAATAGTGTGTTTTCCAGCGACGGAAACTACGAATATAATATTATTATATTATCAAGAGAGATTTCGATAGCTTAAAACGAGACCCGTTCAGATTATCCTCGCGTATTTCGATTATCCTCACTTTCCAGCGACCCCAATTAACCCACACAATAGACACCCTTACGTACATATATATGAATCGTTCAGTACAAAAGTAAGCCAAGACTAAAAATTTACTCAAATGGAATATTTCAATAGGCAAACGTACTAAGATTGATTCAAATGTTTAAAATCACACATTTATTCCATTTTATTATACATTATGTATGTACATACATATGTTACAGCGAAAGCATATTTCAAGTGAAAATATATTTTCACTGGCGTTTCAGTGAAATCATATTTAAGCACATTTTCACTAGTAGACACATATGTACATATACATATATTTCTACTAGTGCAGATATATTTTAACTGATACTCACTGGTGAAATTATATTCGTTTTCGAACTGTCATTGAAACTAAATTTGACAGTTGTGAAATGACCAATCGAATCATATAATCTACTGAAATATTAAATTCTAGTTATTTTGTCGCTTCTTCTTATTATCGTGCCGTGCCCGTGTTAAGGCGTCGACTTTAACTGGTTAGTACCAATTATAGTTTACAACGAGTCTTTGTCGATTTTATAACAATTGACTTATACTGGTCGGTTTAAGAAGAAAAAAGAGCACGTGTTATTACTACCAAGTTACCATTATCCTCAGAATCCTCGGATATAACAACGCCACCGTTTCGTTCAAAACACACTTGTAGGATTTATTTTTTATTTAAAAAAGCTTTTTATTGTTCTTATACTATGTTCACAATACATCTTAAATCTATTTTAATAGCTACTGGTCCAGTGACCATTATCTATTTTACACATTGTTCATTTTGTTAGTATTTATAAGGATTCTTTTATTTTAATGTTAGTGTTTAAAGAATAATAGGAGAAAGAGCTCAAAAACCTATTTACAATTCTTATCAAATGTTTATAATATATTTTACATAATTAAATTAAATACTTACTTTTTAGAGTCGGCGATCTAAAGAAAATTATGTTTAGGTAATTTGTGTTTATACCTAAAGGGTAAAGACATCTCGCTATAATCACCGAGACCTTTCACTAATTTGTTAGTGTGGTTATTGGTAATTCTATCATAGAATCTACTGGTTAATCTGTTAGTGACATCTACGACTAATGGGATGTTATACTGGGAATGTAGTCTTTTTAGGTTTGTAGGATGACACATCATCGACTTAGGCCAACATCAACAAGTCACAAACACATACGCTTACTTTAATATACATTCACCGATGCTGAGCAGTGAAACTGTATATTCATTGTTTGATACATTTTCACTGCCTGAATTGGCAAATCACTTGAAATATGCTTTCACTGTTACATATACATGCATACACGTATTCCATAAATGTTGATGGTATTGACTTGACGAGTCAAAGGACGAATCTCAAACAATGAATGATTGAAAAACATACGAATCAGTTTAGATCCACTTTTACGTGGAACCTCCGATATAAATATACAGTTGGTACGACTGGATAAAAGATCCGACCGCAAAGCTTACAGGAAGGACTCTATAAACGGCAGTAGGTCAGTCTTTGAACTTTAAATCGCGTATTTGCGAGCGTGTGTGTGCGGGTGACATAAATTTTTAGTGCATGTCAGGGGAGGGTAAGAGCCTACACTATATATGTACATACATGGTATGTATAGATAGGGGTTGGGTATGAATGAGAGGAGGGTACGGTAACATTGATTTTGGCAATTCGCCTGCTGGTGGCCGATGTCTGTACAAATTTGTGTCCGACACTAGGGGCTCGCGTATTAGCCGGCTTTGCGGTCGTTCCGGAAAAAGCTCACGCAGAAAAGCTCCATTCCGTGCGTTTGAAACGTGCGCGGATCCTCGATGGTATCGTCCATTTCCAAGAGGAAAAACTTGTCACACATTTCACGCACTTCTGGTGTGTCGTCAATATTTTCCGATTCGTGTGGTGTCGTATTGTGTTTCATTTAACGCTCTGACCATCGGCCGTGACCCATTTTCGGACATCCATAATGTATGAACTACGTTTCTCGATTTCTTTTTATATAGGATATTTTGTAGCTTGCGGTAGAGATATATGTAAACATTACTTGGGATCATAGAGGCTAATAAGTTCCAACCAATTAAGTGAAACGATTAATGCTTTCAACTATTTTTAAAATATTATAATATAATATATAAAACAAAGCTGTTATTGGAAATTAATATGTTTATAGGAAAAAAATTGGTAAAACAAGAAGAGGTCGTAAGAGGAATACATGGGTAAGAAGTATGAAGAAGAAGAAATAAAACGAAGAATGAAACTAGGATGGAGTGCTTTTGGAAGAATGAACATTGTTTTTAAATCCAACATTCCGCTATGCTTAAAAAATAAGGCATACGACCATTGCGTACTGACGTATGGATGTGAAACGTGGATGTTAAATTCAAGAATGTTACGCAAGATCTAGTACACACAGAGAAACATGGAATGATGTATGCTCGGTATAACAAGGAGAGATTGTATGATAAGAAGTATTACCAAAGTGGCAGATATAGTGGAACGTGTGAAATGGCTAGACACATAGCGAGAAGAATGGATGGCAGATGGACACGAAAAATACTGGAGTGGTATCCGAGAGGATGTGAAAGAAAGCAAGGTAGACCGAGTGGAAGATGGGCTGATGAATTGAGAAGAATGTGTGGAGTCACGTGTATGTAGGTTGCTCAAGACAGACAGGAATGGAAGAGGATTGGAGAGGCTTTCATCCAGCAGTGGATGATGAACGGCTGCAAATGATGATAGGAAAAATAGACACATTTGAATATACAACGTCGTTATTTATGAATATTATAATGAATCAGCCTTAATATTCAATAAATTAAGAATAAACCCAATAAACCTAAGCAAAATGAAAGGAAATTTTCATCGTGATACAAAATTAAATATTTTTTTTAAAAAATAAATTAATTTTTACTTTGAAATTGATGGAGATTTTCTGAGACGAATATAAAATGAAATAAGAGTAAATTTAATATGGCCATACTGCGTATATTCATATTATGTAAAAATATTACAGGAGAAAAGAGCCACTATTTTTATTCCGACGGAAAATTTTTCACATATATCTTCCTACTCTTTTGTTGTTTTCATCGATGGTAAAGCCTAGCTGGTCGTATAAAATTTATTTTATATATCCACTGTCGATTTTTTGTCTTCGGCGTAAGAAAGTTGTTTATAAAAGTATTCTTTCAGATTTTTTATGAAAATAATAAAATTCTAGATTATGTATCACGGAATAATATGTGATCTGGATTTTTTTTTGTATTATTCACACCCAAAACTTGTGAAAGAATAAAGCCATCCGCGGAAGAACATTTTCATGAACTTGAAAATACTACAGTGTATAAGTAAGCCTAAATTAATGTCTTCATACATATGCGGTGGATAACATCCGAAAAATATGAAACGTACACATTTACATACATACATACATATGTATGTACATAGCGTGAGACGCGGATGATTGAAAGCGAACAACTGATACCTGCAAATTATGATTATTGCACGCGTGTCAAGCGTACAATATTGCTTTGTGTTAGTGCGTCTGGAAATAATTGGAATCCTTTTAGATTGAATCAATTTTTGCGGTCGTAAAAAAGAAATTCGTGCCAAGCGAAGGGAATGAATCCGGTATAATCATAAAAATATAGGCTAGGGGTATCTGTGTGTGGTAATGGTCGTGCTCGCTGCCTGGCCCGTTTCGGCCAGGGTTAATAAAAGACCGAGCCGTTTACGTATAGGCAGACTATTACCAGCCATATGGCTCGTGTACTTGTGTACCATAAATAATATTTGCGTACGTTTACCGCGGCCGCAACCGGGACCAGGTGCTGGAGAACCCTACCTGGACCCCGAAAATGAATTAAATACCCGACCCAATTAATACTGGTAATTAACATATATTTTTTCGAAACGAGACTAGCCATCGCTTTGGGTTGTTGTTGTGTATTGAATCGTTTTTGTTAAATGGATGGTTGAAGTAAAAATTTCGAGTTATAAAACATCAAATTTTAATTATAGCACATTTAAGACGATTTTCTGTTCATTTTTAACAGCGGTCGGAAACCTGCGACTTCGGAGCCGCATGTGGCTTTTATTTTCAACCACTGCTTACGTGAAATAATATAAATATTCCGAAAAGGGTGTTTCAAACATAAATTTCACAAAATCAAAATGAATCCATCCTGATTTTTCCATATTCTATTTTTCGTATAACCGTCATGCTCTTAAAAAGCTTTTAAACCATTTTCAAGATTAAACTTAATGATAATTTTTAATTTTTCAAATACTAGCCGGTTTGCCCGTAATATGACGGTGGATTTTAACCCCATCCCCGAACTTCCACTCGTGCGCACTAATTTGCACAATAACGGTGCAGGCCACAGCTTCTTTGACAGTATATGAAACAATTGTATGGTATACCGTTTTCAAGACATTTAATAATAATTTTAAGCAATAAATTGACTCTCTGTACTATTTTCATACTACTATACAAATTTCAATCCAAAAATGAGTAGAGTCTATGTATTTTAATATTTTCAATATATAATCTAAAAATAATATGTTGCGGGTCCCAAGCTTTCCAATTTCGCAACTTTTTCCATGTGATTTGGCTCTTAGCTAAAAAAGGGTTCGCGACCACTGATTTACAACAACGTGATTTGTTTTTCACATTGCAATCGAAAGCGACCATTTTGCAATATTGCAAAATACAATATTCAAATAATAATGAAAGTCTTTGACGTTGCTGAAAACCTTTGTGACTAAAATTTAGCACAAAATATCGATTTAAAGGCTTTGAACGCAACTCCATGTTTCATATTAGCTTCGTAGAAATGCATTCTCGATCGAAAGCTCCGGTATTAATATGATTGCGAGTCGATAGCAAATATTTGAACTGTACAATAACCACGCGCACATTCAACGTCAAACGTAAATTTGAAAAAGTTTGCAAGGTAAATTTGCGTTGCAAAAAATGAAATAGAAAGATAAAGGAGGGGGAGATGGGGGGGGGGGGGCGAGTTAGAGTTTTCAATAAGAAACAAGTGAAGGCTTCGGTGACAAATGGCGACGACGAATTCTTTATTTGATTTCGAAGACCTGTAAATATTTAGCAGGAAAAAAACAAGATTCAGTCCCAGCGATTGATTTATTTCAAAATAATTTTCAAGCGGAAAGCTTTTCTGCTTGGAATGAGGAAAATTTATTCCATTGTAGGCGAGCAACATGTGTTGAAAATTTTTGCCCAAAACAATACGCTTCAGTGACAATGATTGATTTCACTGCTTTTTTTAAACTGCCTCTAAAAACACACACAAACGAATATAGATTTTGCGGTTTCATGCTAGCTGCACGAAGCACATAAACTGCCAAATAATCATAGCCATACTGAAGAAAGATAATTTGAAGTGCAAAAAAACTATGTTAATTCTAAATATTCTAGAATTTCTAACATTCTAACATTCTTAAATTTGCATTCAATTTTGTTACAGCGTTAAGCTATTATGTATAATAATACTAGCCGGTTTTCCCGTAATATGACGGTGGATTCTAACCCCATCCACGAACCCTTACCAGTGCGCACTGGTTTGTACAATAACAGCTCATTTGACAGTACGTGAAACAATTGTATAGTGTGCCGTTCATTGAATGGGTGTATGGACGTAAAATCGCGTTGTTGACTCGGACCATATAGCGGCTTGGTGTTAATACTAAAAAATATTATAATCTAAAATAAAAAAAATCGCAGTGTGTAGCCGCTACTTACTATAGAAGTAAAACTTCTTTGCAATTTAAAGCAAGTGCAATGTACAAGAAGGAATACAGATGTGAATGTGAAAGGATTGTGTAGACAAATGTGGGCTTAAACGCTCACCCAATGACTCACTGTTCTCACTGCCACCTGACGTCTAGCCGAGGAGTGGGGGTACCTGCTGACCGCTGGCCGTGACTGGTTTTCGTGTCGTGCCACGCTTCGATGACACGTTTTTACTAAACTGAGGGGCGGTGCGGGCGCAGAGAGGACGCTCGAATTTTCAGGGCGGATCTCTCTCTCACACGAACGCTAAAGAGCAAGAGAGAGGGCAATAGCCTACCTCCAAAATGGATGTGGGGATATGCGTGACCACCTATCGCTCGCTCCGTTTGTATGGAACGTTGGATGAACCGTTTTTAATCTACCGAGCGAAAAGAAGTTTTACTTCAAAAAATCTTGGCAATGCTAGCGTGACTGCAATAACCTAGGCAGGCAGGCAGGCAGACGCTCATATACATACATATATGTATGTATTATGAAGCTAATCATGTTTTGAGTCTGGCGACAAAAAACTTGTATGGTTAACCGGATTCCCTGATTAATACAATTAGTCAAGGCATCATTATCGTATCAAAACACAAAGGCTTCGATAGTTATTCGTGTCTGCAGTTTCGCAATGTTACTTACGGAAAGTGAAAAATATTGTAGTGTTTGTGTTTTACATCGACGCTTTCTCACACCGTTAGTTAGAGGGTCGAATGAAAGTTTTGGGTTAAATCACACAAAATAAACGGTTACGGACCGAATCACAATTGACATGTAAAGGGTGAAACTTTTGTCACGTAGTTAAGAGGTCCAAAAGTTAAGTGTCTATTACAGAAGTTATGGGCCGAGGCCGAGCGTGACGCAACTTTGTCAATCGCTGATGCCTACACACTGAATAAATTTCAAAAGCGACAAAATGTGCGACATTTATTTCGTAATATTTGAATTTAAAACGCAAAATATGCAATTAATTAATTGAAATTTTCGATTACAGTCACCGTGTCGAGTCAATACATTCATTGACTGTAAATAAATTTGCATAAAATACGATGTTCCTAGTTCAATGGATTACAATCACGATACACCCGATCTGCTCTATCTAGTGATAAGAAATAAAAACATCAATTTCAAAGATAAGCTATCCACAATAAAATCATAAATGTACTTATCTTATTATCATAATGTAGTATCTATGTACTTTAATCAATGATTCCCGATACAAAGATATAAAATATTTTACCAAATTCACTATAACGATTCCAAAGTACTCGTTAAAAGCTTTAATAATATTTTGTTCCATTTTTCAGAAACGACAAGTCAAACGAATGGTTCTGTATCCTTATTACAACGGAAATTTGAAGGCTTTCACAAATGTCGATAAAGAGGTGACACGAAATAAAAACGAAACCTGAGATACAAATATCTACATTTCACATTGTCGATAAGATAACACGCGGTGCTCGAGAAATGTCAAGACTTTACCATTTTTATCGGTTTAAATCCACATTGAAGTCTAGAGTTAATATAAAGTATCTCATTTCACCAATAAAAGTAACTGTGTCTGCTTGATACTATCGAATACTTAATGGAAGGTAAATTTTCAGTTATTATATAACAAACGAATATCTATGTAAAATGTAGTTCTCGAAACGGTAATTATGTATTTTTGAAAACAGTTTCAGTTGGAACCGAGACGCGATGTTTGCGAACTGTGATGGCATATACTTGAATTTAAATGGATTTTAATACGATATTTCAAATTATATTCAAATGCGAGGGACTCAAACGAGTGCAACTCAAAATTGAATTTGCAATTTTGCTAGCGGACGTTTCGCTCGACTTTTCACTCCGCGTCGCCAAGGTGTCCCAATGTATTTACATTTACAGATTTTCCACCATTTTGAAACGTTTTCCTCATGGCCGTAGAAATTGCAAATTTTCCGCGAAACGGTGCAGTCCATTTGAACCCCGATTTTCAGTACATTCTCAATGGCGAATCGGTACCGATAACGACATGCCTGTATAAAATGTTCGTAGGTAGTAGGTACCTATAGAATGCGACTATCGCAATCGGAAATATTAAATTATTTCAACATTTTTGGCTTTGCAAACAATTGAAAAACGGCTACAAATAACAAATTAAACATAACCGAGAATGAATTTACAACAATAATTTCATTTGGTAGAAATTTTATAATTCTATATACATATGTACATATGTATATGTAGGTAGGTATTGATCACGTACATTTATAAACGTTTCAAAATGGGTAACAATAATTACACAATAATTATATGTAAAGGCGCCCGCACACCGCTACAAAATTGTGTATGAAAACCTAGCGAATTTTGCAAGGCAAATCTAGCGAATTTCGCAAGTCTACCGGCCTGCGCAAGCGCCGGTTTCTGTCACTCTGACATAACCTATCAAACTACCATCTGACACCACGTTTGTATTTCACTCACGATTCTGACATAGACTCGAGTCAATTTGTATGTAGAGTTTTTTACATACAAATTTTCCACAAACGTCATCGAAATCGAGCGAATCGGCGAAACTTCGCAGACGCGGAAATCCTTCTTAGTGTAGGCGCGTATTCAGTTAAGCTAAACAGAACGCGCGATTGCTCTTTATACTAGTGAAAACGCTAGTATAAAGAGCTATTCGTGCATTCCACAGACGCGCATCTAACATTATCTATTGAGAATTTGTTTCAATTCTATTAATAATCAATTTTTTTTGCACTACTTTACGTAATATATCTATTGTAACAGCTAACAAATATATAATGGACGTATATGATCCCCCCCCCACCCCCTACGCCCGTTTCAAGGCAAACTAAAGTTCACCACGTGGTTATGCCCGAATATTTAGCGGTTAAAGCCAACTTTGCTGTCATTTTTTGATGTCAACTTTGACGTTAGCGCTCTCGTGCGTTCTGTTTAGCTTAACTGAATAAAGGCTCTTATCCACCAAGTACGTTGACATGCGTCACGTCGACGTACGACATCCACGCACCAATTGCAGTACGAGTTTTGCAGCACGAGCGAGGAAGCCGTGCTGTAATTGGTGGGTGGATATCGTACGTCGACGTAACGCATGTCCGTAACGTACTTGGTGGATAAGAGTCTTAAATCGCGGCTATGCGATACAACTCCCCACCATACCAACATTGAGATTTTCCTACCTGTTCGCAGCGGTGTGCCTTTTGCCTTTAATTTAGTAATGTCTAGGTAAATTTGGATGAGCGTTTTTATACAAATAATTTTCGGTGCATCGCCTTCGGTGCATACTTTTGAATTCTGTATACAAGTGTAAAATTTGTTATTTATTTTTATTACTTCTTATTGTTAATTAATTAATTACACTGTTCGACACAAAAATGGTTCAGAGACGAGATATACATAGATACATATGTTAAACTTTTCTTACAGATTATGCCCAGTGAATACGAATCTGGTAATAAAAATGCTGGTTGGCTCGGAGAAATTCGGAAATCTAATGTATTGGCAGTTTCTTCCATTACTAAGGCTCTCAAGCTATTAAATGCCCTGGCAACCGATGATGTGGACATTTTTTTAATCACTTATCCTCACTTTGTATCATATCTTAAGCTTAATTTAGCTAGGATACCGAGCGGGGATGGTGATTGATGTTTAGTTAATTTTTTTATTTTTATTTGCATTACTGTAATTTATAGTTGTCTGTATATTAGTGTAAGCCCGTTGAGTATCAACGCCCGCTGAATTTTAAATTACGTAAAGTGCTTTGTTAATAGAGATCCCCACTAATTGATCGCACGGTTGTAAGTGACAAAAAAAAAAATAGTTTTTATAGCGCCATCTATGTATTATAGCAATCCCGTAGTATCGATAGTATCGTTTTTTTTTTTTTACTTTACTTTTATGTTATAATTATTAATTATTATACCTATATATATAATAATTAAAATTTTGTAAGTGATTTTGTAAAAATCAAAAAAAAAAATAGTTTTTATAGCGTCATCTATGTAGTATTAGCAGAGTCCTTGTATAGGTAATGTTTAAAAAAAAAAAAGGACCTACTCAACAACGGGCCGTGGCGTATGCGTTAGCGTGATAACTCCCGACCTGGCGTCCCGGGTTCAATCCCCACTCATTCTGGTTGTTTAATTATTTTTCCTCATTTCCTATTTATTTTAATTATAGGTAATGTTTGAAAAAAAAGGACTAAATCGACCAAGGGGGATAGAGTATAGCGTTAGCGTGATGACTCTCGAGCTTGCGGTCGTGGGTTCGATCCCCCACTCGTTCTGGTGGTTTTTTAATAATTTTTCCTCAGCGAGCGTTATCAGCAGACAGACAGACAGACAGACGGATTTCGGCTATTATATATATAATATGTACATCTGTACAGTATCTGTATTTCCATTATTTGTATATTAATTACAAATTATAATATTTGTTCCATCTGTTTTATATTTTTATTTGATATGCCATGTTTTAATTAACAACGAATATATTATATTGTGTTTTGGGTTAAAACCTGTTTAATAAATAAATACAGGTGTTTTTAAAAACGCGCGATTTTACTATTTCCTGCTGTTGCACGGTCTATTTCTCGAAATATGTGAATTTTTTGTTCAAAATGAATATTGGAATTAATATTTATTTGTTAGTGTTATTTACACTATGTATTCGTCATCTGAAGTAAAGACCACACGACGTAAACAATAACAACCAATGACTACATAATTATGACGCCACGTGCTCATGGCTGCATTGTTAACTTGTAAATGACATTACAACGACAATGCGTTGATTGAAAATGACGCAAAGCCGAGACGCATCATATGAAAATTCGTATGAAACCGTTAAAGTTGGCTGAATGAATATTTGTTTTTTTACGAATACAGTCAACATCAAAGGGTTGGAAATAGGGGTTGGTGCTGTTTTGTTTTCATTACGTTTTTGGGACACGTGACGTGATTGTGTTGTGATGAAGGAATTTTTCGTGATATCAAAAATTATGAAAAGGTCCGTCAAAATGCGTGTTTGCTTTCACGCCACGTTAAGCATCCCTACCTGAAGAAAGCCAATCCTTCGAGGAAAAGTGGCCGTTGACCGGCTCATGGGTCCTGTCGGATATATTGGATTTTCCGGATGATTGATTTCCCCCATTTCACCGAAACACCACCGGACTGTGTCGTTCACAAGCCCACGTACAACAACGTTGATGAAAATCATCGTAATTTCGAAATAAAATGAAATTCAAAAAATATATGTATGTAGGTACATATTATTATTGTATGTGCGAGTATTGTTTCATTGAATACACAAAGTGTGTAAATTAATCAAAGTGAAAAGTAACTACATTTGTACATATGAATATACATACATACATACAATACTTTTTATACGCAAAGTAAGATTTACAGTTGAACGTTAAACGAAATTCGCTAGAAAGAATTAGTGTATTCAAAAGTTTAGTGCGAGACATCTATGTGCGATACATAAATTTAGAACTTGTTTTGTTGCACGTATTTGTCTAATTTTCGGCGAAACTTTGTTCTTCTTTCTTCGAGGCTAATTTAACTAACTAGTTAACCGAACAAACCACACGGGATAATTGCCAACTTCGCGAAAATCTCGCTTGAAATTCGCAATTTCGCGATCGTTTTAAATTACATACAAAGCACACACACACACACACACAGCGGACAATACAAATAAAAAGTTATCATCTATTGTTCGTCCTTGTATCGGCTCCGATTTATGTCAAATCGTTCCGACACACACGCTAAAACAATACTTTGCAATATAGAAAATTGGGTTAATATTGAGATAAGGAAATTTTCCTTGTCCCTAAAAGTTTTCTCATTCATTTCCCTTTTTATTTAGGTCAAATATATAATGAATAAACATGTTCATGAATACATGCAAAATAAGCGTGTCACAATAAGGACGGTGTGGGATAAAATTTAATAACATGAGAGATATTATGTATCGAAAACGATGTTGAAAGTAATTAATTGGTTACAATAAAGCGTACCTGAAACAATGTAACAAAGTAGCATCGCGGAAACTTTGCTACCTTGAATTTTGAATTGTTCGATTGAAGTCGTTTTACTTGGATGATCAGATCCAATTAATTTATACAAAGGCTTCCGGGGGGCCCAAGCACAGCTTTTTTTACAAGCCGCGCAATAACTTTTTTTTTTCTTCGAGAATTTTATTTACAATTGCTTTTTTCGGTGCTTGTATTGTGTCCCGGAGGCGGAGCCGGGGTGGAGAAAGGCTTTGCGAATTTTCGGCGAATTTTATTTGATTAAGTCTCCGATTCATTTGGGAGTTACCTCGGTCCGGGATTGCTCGGAAACGATCGCAAAGCAATATTATTCCCAAACGTCTGGAAATAGATTCGTCGGACTGGTCTGATGAAAAAGACTGCTCTGCCTAAAGCTCAGTTAATAGTGTTTGCCTTTTTCTTGAGAGCCACTCCTTATTCCAACCCCCCTCATCCCCGTATGATTATTTTACCCTTAAATCACTAGGGGAGTTTCACCAAACGAGTGAATTTTCAAATACGATTCATATTTTTTATTTAAGATCCACTGGAAATATTTCACAATGATGACGAATTTCGACTAATTTGACGATGCGTAATTGTCACGTTCTATAAGGATACAGAACAAAATTAAACATTCAAATTTCGAACATGATTTACATAAACGACCGTTCATCAGTGTTTTCGTTTATGTATTAAGTGGAATACAAATGTTTTAATAGCAAATATGTAATTTTGGAAAGTTGAGGAATAGTTTCCACGAAATATTTGCAGTGAAATGTATATATGTATGTAGATATAATACCACCATCCATCTTACGAGAGCTACAGTGGCAGCCGCAATGCAAACGGCAATTCACCACTCGCTTTGCGCCAAGTGCATTAAGAGGTGAAACTTACTTATGTACTTTTGTTACCACTGCAGATAATGCGCTATGGGACTTTGTCGCATTTTTTCAACCTGCCCATTTGTCACGTGAACTAAAAGCTTTTCTAAAAAATAATTAAAATAAACACACGACATATACCTACATATAGCTAGAATATGAACCCACAAAAAAAGTATGCGTAAAAGACTCGTTCGATTTCTTTTCGGTCTTGTGTAAACAGCTAAACACGGAATTTTCCTATTCGCATCGATTTGCGCTTTGATATGTACGAGTCGCGTTTTAGAAGAGAGATGTTTGACGAGGGTGGGAAGGGAAACGGATATCAAGGGTACGGTTAATGGTACGAAGGATTTTGTAGGAATTGTTCACTGAGAGCAAAACTCGTAGTAGATTTAATCTACGATTTTCTATTGGCTCTGTGAATATGTACACGCATGAGTGCGCGACCGATTTTAATGCACCCGAATATTTATAGAATTCAATAATTTGAAATTAAATGAAATCGACATACTAAGATCGACCACCGTGCATCAGTTTATTTGAAAATTATCACGAATGAGATTTTCCAACCGTTCAATGCGAGATAATGCGGTGTAAATAGACAAGGGTAATGGAGGTAGAGATTGGCATGACACTGTATGGCATTTGCTAACTAATCTGAATCAAACATGTTCTCTGGTATTTCAATCGGGTATTATCGAGCTGAATAATTGTATTCCGTTGCCTCAATGAGTGACCCATTTAGTCGTTAATATGTATGTAAGCTCTAAGCAATGAAGCAATGGTTCAAAAGTGGAAATTTTTATTTATAAACATTCGTATAATTAAAAAAGATACAAATAAACTGACCACATGGATTCCGTTACCAATATAATATCATAATAATGATTTTTACACGGAACGATATTAAAAAAAAGAAATGTTATTTGTTGTAATTGAATTTCAAAGAATTAATGTTTGTAATGCAAAATTGAATTACGTATATACTGAATTGTGTTTACTTGTGATATTGAATGTGATAAATTATTCGTATATCTATTTTGATGAAAAAAATGTTATTTCTTCTGAAATAATTTCGAGAAAATGAAAGTCTTTATTCTTCACTTATTATTAAAAAAAAACGAACGAATCTATATGAGGACGAATTTATTCCGAGAATCGTTATTATTATTTCGCTTTTTTTTTGTAAAGGAATTTTTCTTGTTGGCAGTATCTCGTGGTTCTGCACAAACGCCCTAATTTCCACGACCTAAGCTTGTTTGTTTCCGAGGAAAATCGCAACAAAAGAAGAGATAAATTGTGTTTTTCCGCAGAATTAAGACTCGATAACTGCGCTATGCTTCGCGATCAATGGGCCGGATATTATAATTGTACCTTCATTTCCACAGATATCTTTTTACGTATATAAAGCGCGTACACTTCCGCTGACAATAAAACGAAACCTAAAGCGTTGGAAGCTTTCAAAAATGAACGATTTTTTTAGCAGGTAAACACGAGAAAAAAGTATGCAATTTTGGCCCGCGAACAAAGCCGCAAATGTGACTCACGGCTTTTCTTTTCTACCTTTTCCTTGTTGAAATCGAAAAACTCCTTTTATGGCCATCCCGCAGAGGGGAGGGAGAGAAAAAAGGAAATTTTGTTTTCGGCAGACACACATATTTCTCGGCAAATGACCATCTGACTGCCGTTTCAACTTTTAAATTTCTGTAACCATGGCTCATTAAACGAGGCGAAACGTATTTTATTACCTTTCATACTTCGTTGCGCATTTTTTTGCATGGCCGTATTCTCCGCGTAACGAAAGCCATAATAAAGTGGTACCATTGACTTAAAATATTGATTATTAATTTAAAATATTACTTTCATGGTGTGATTATTTTTATTTTTAACCAAACAACATCTACCCAAAAACATTTCGAGCCCTTACATACTGTACCAAATATTCAAATTGATAATTAAAATGTAATTACACGATGTTGACTACTCAAATTATCCCATTTGACTTTACTATCCCTTTGTAATTTTTAAATATGGTAATTTTTGATGATGGGAACGTCAATAAATCCAAGTTAGTGTCCATAGAGTCATGATCGTGAAACTTTTAAAGCTTCCCCCTTTTCCGTCACCTGGTCACGGGGCGGGCCCCCAAAAGTCCCTATCCAGTACCCATGGGCTCCTCAGATACAATTTTATAACGGGGTACCCCTCAGTTGGACGGCGTAAAAAAAGTCGTAAACCGCCGGCCACGGTCCCCGTTGCGAAAAAAAAGAGACTATTAAAAAAAGCATCATCTTTCCTCAGAAAATTCATTGCTAAATCCCCTCAGCGCAAAACATAAAAATTGATGGACCCATTCGGGCTTTTGGTATTGAAAGAAATCCTTTAATCCATAAGGTATATTTTTATATCGTCCGACTTTATAGCGCACGCTTAATTCGAATATAAATATACACGCATACGTACCATTTGTTTTCGTATTAAGAGAAAGCAAACGAAGTTCTCATATTCCTCGAAATGATGAATATTAAATTTAATTATGTGGACATATTAAATTTAATGCGAGTATAAATTTTTTCGAGAGAAAAATCGTTCTTTGCGAGCTCGTGTTCGATAAGGTGTATCTCAGCGAGCACAGTTTTTGGCAAAGTCACGTTTCGCTAATATAAATGATCGAATTTGCATAAAGGCTTCTCTCCCGTTCCATCGCATCGTATACAATGCAGCGAAACGTATCAATTTAAATTTCATGGACCACGACTATATTAAAATGCAATGATGGCTCTTCATCTTTTGGTTTTAGTATGAAAATTTTGTGCTTTAGTGTTTCTCGAGATCGTACCGGAAAATGCAAATTCGACATGGCAAAACTTAAATTGGAAAATTGATAAAATTATCATTTGCATAGTGAAATTAACAACTTCAAAAAGTGCGAATAAACATTTCACGACAATTCTGGATAAATTTCAGATAATTTCGAAAAAAATATATAACGTACATTATACATACATATGTATGTATGTACCTAGGTTTTATCTACATATAAGAATTCTTTATTGGTCATCAAAGTTTTTAAATTTTGTCACTAGCTCGTATTTATTATTATTACAAAGAAAAATACACATGTACGTATGTAGCTGCACGTATTATAAGCAAGTGCTGTTTTGATCATTATCCTGGTTTTTCAAGTTCATTTATTCTATGATTCAAAATATGTTAATGTAGAAAATTATTCTTCGTTTACATACATTTTGTGTCGAATGACATATTTATCTTATTGATAATCAATGCTAACTGATCATCAAAATCAATGCAATCAATTGATAACTGATAATATAGTTTATCTGCTTTTCATTTTTTGTGAAAAATAATAACAAAGTTCGTGAGTAACAAAGTATCGTTTTACGATATGAATCAATAAAGTTTCTAGAACCATAGATAGTAGTCGAATAGAAACGTTTAAGAATGATAATAATGAATATCTGTTGTGAGAAATACAAGTTAAGAGATTAATTAAGAAATTAGGTATTAAATTTTAAAATTTTATTTATATATTATATATGTACATACATAGTATGATTTAATGGCATAGTTGTAATTTAAAAATGAAAATTGAGTGAATCGTTTATTGATAGTATCACGCGAAAAGTTTTAAATGGCGTTAATGCTTTTATTGTTCCTATTGTACATACATATGTATCTTCATATGTACATACATATATCGTTGTTGATTTTCATAAAAGTTATAAAAAAAAAAATTATGGTATAATAAAACTATTGATTATTTTGGAGTGATTTGAATTTTAGTTCCAAGAAAAAACAATACTTTATCATTAGGTACTACGTATAGTAGGTATATGAACTGAAAATTGAAGAATCACGATTCCGATCGGATGCGTCAATACAATTTTCACTGTATGAAATTGGTTAATTTAGGTATGAGCAAAGATCACATGTATGTACTCAGTAACTATGTACATATGTATGTATGTATGTACTCAGATATGGTTGAAGAGTTACTGATAAAAATGCGGTATATAAACTACAACATCTGCTTTTGGTATCATATTCGAAAACATAGCGACCAATTACGAACGAGGGAACTTTTTCAACCTACACCAACATGAACGGTATTTTATATTGAATCATTTCATCCTTTAAAATGCACATAAATTCACACGTATACATTAATTTTTTTGCATTTTTAGGTTTCAAAGTGTTGCTTGCTATATGCATGTTTGCGCCTATGATTTTAGCGGTAAATATAAAGAGCTATGTGAAATTTCATATTGGGCTAAATCATTTTTAATGTGTGTTTTATCAAATTATAGAATGAAAATCCATGCTTGGCTGAAGGTGTCCATCCTAACGGTGGACTTGTGCCCCACGAGACTAACTGCAATCTCTTTTATCAGTGTGTCTTTGGTAAGCCGGTAGAAATGACATGTCCCACAAATCTGGAATTCAATCCGACGACTAAGGTAATAATCAATTTCGCAATTAGATAATTGAAAATTGTTGATATTGTAACTGAACACATGATGTTTGACTTTCAGCGATGCGATTGGCCTGAAAGTTCTGGTTGTACTGGACGACTTGAAGTAGTTAGACCGTGTAGTCCACCTGGAGCACCAGTGTGTCCACCTCACATTGCCAGCAAACCTGCAGTATATCTTCCTCACGAGAACGATTGCGGGAAATTCTACCAGTGTAACTGGGAAGTACCCCAAGAGCACACTTGCCCACAGGGTTTACATTTCAGTGTGAGGCACAGCGTGTGCGATTTTCCAGAAAGGGCAGAGTGTGCCTGCCGATTTGATTAAGTCCATAGCGGAATCTCCAGTTTTTGTGATAATATAAACATAGCATAAATATAGAATATTTACTGTTATTCTGAAATATATTAATAAATCAATTCGATAAGAACTATCGCTTGTATTTTATTAAAAATCGTAACCTACATATATGTATGTACATACATACATACATATGTACATTAGGGTGGAGCGAATTTTTTTTTTAGAAAATCAAAATACTTGGGTTTGGGATAGTTGTTCCATGGCTATACAAAACAAACGGAATAATTATTTTTTTGATATTTTAATTCTTTATATTGCCCCAAAGGGGTCAAAAATTTAGAAAAAAATATGATTTTAGCTAAAAGTGGAAGGTTCATGTGCGGTATTAAAACGCAGATAAAATACATTTCTTGTCATTTATTTGGCTTAAGACAATGCAAATAAGCAACACACACGTTTAAATTACTAATTAAGAGCAAAAAAATATATAGAAAAAGTCATTCCAGAATCCCACAAGAAAAAGTTAAAAATAACCTAGATACTAGGGGTAATAATTTTTTTTAGGGGCATTATTTTTCATGATAATAATTTTTAATAATATAATAAATAATAATTTTTCGTTTTTATGAAACCATCTCACTTCAAGGGTCCACAAATAGTGGCAGACACTTCTGTCACTGTTTTCACTGTGTAGCTTGAGTGTGGCAAGAACAAATCTTTATCTGAGGTAAAATGACTATTTATTACTTTTTGATCGGCAATAGCTTGTAAAATAGTCTCTTTATCTATGAAATTGTTGTGTTTTGTTTACCTCTTCCCAACTTATAATATTGCAAAATTATTTACTATTCCTGTAATTCATTCCAAATTGTTAATAAAGTTTTCGGTATGATAACGTTATGGTGAATTTAATGAACATGACATGACGACCACACCATTGAATATCCAAAAATGTTACAATATTAAATTTATCTATGTATGTAAAGTAGACTTACATAATTAAAAATACATAAACTACCATAGAGATTGCTGTGTCATGTGTGGTATGAATCTGTTTAAACACACCAAATACGGTGAATATTCCAAAATATTGACAGTATTTCGTCTAGAAATTCTTACTGTTATATTGATCTTGTTTGATACCATTAAAGGTTGGCAGATTATAGTACAAAGAGAATTTTAATTCAAAAAGTACAAGCTATAAGTACAAATAAGAGAGACTCAGCAAATAAATCCGCATATACATATACATATGTATATATATATATATATACATATGTATATCCGCATATGTAGTATATTATTCTTACATAGAACGACATCTTTGAAGTTTAATACGATAATATGACAGAGGTATACGATTTGTGAGAATTATACGATTTGTGAGAATTATACATATGTGTGTACTTATGAATAGTAAGCCGTATCATCTGCTGTAAGTATACAATTACTAGAAATAGAATATTATAACATATTTGCCGATGATGTATCGACCAAATTATGACTTTCCTGTAATTTTAATTTTAGGTATATTAAAATAAATCGTGAGTGCGTTCGCACATTTCGAATCGCCGAAACAAGACTGACAAAGAGAGCTCGCGATTGGAAATGTTTAAACTTAATGGATCGAATTTGAATATCGCGATTCCGCTTTCGTTTTCGGATTATGCTAAAATCGTCGATCGGCCTGAGAAATGTGCGTGTCTGCGTGTCTGTGTGTCGAAATGTCGACCGTGGATGCGATTAGGCGTCGGGACGCTCGTCAGCCGAGTTCAACAGATCGTTCATTACGAGCCACCCCTGAGCGCCTGACTTGGACCGATAAGAAAATTATCCCAAGCGGGAAAAACCTGTCGAATTTTCCTCCTCGGGAGAAGTAGCATTTGTTTCGCTGCTGTAGCTATTTCAGCGCGACTTGCACACTGGCGCGCTTTATCAATTTGCACTGTTCAAAATTTTATTACGAAGTCAGAGTTTGTTGATGCGCGAGTGCAAGTTGTAAAATACGTTTTCTATTTCCATATTGTGTTCACCATCATAAAAAATAAATACATAAACAATGAAAATATGCTCGGAATTCGATACATACTTTTTCTATTTCGATTCACGCGAACGTCATTTCCATCCACATTAGATACGTTCGGTAGGCTTATATAAATAAATTAAGCGATACCGCTATCTACACTCGACGATCACTTTGACATTACACTAATTGGTCACAGAGTAAATGTCACTCTGCAGTGATTTTAGATGCTTCATCGAAACGAACTTCGTACACGTTGACAATATTTACGTCTGGTAGTTTATCGAGTTTGAAATGCTACCGGTATGCGTGATGAGCATCTTGAGATATGGCACGCGATTTAGTATTTCTCTTTCTAACGAAATGAGGAGAGCCTCAAAAGCTCTCCGTAAGTAGCGAGAGCTTTGCGAAACGTCAGAGGAAGCTCTTTCAACGTATTGCAGAGCAAGTAGCTGTGTAAGTAGCATCTCGTGAACAAGTGTTTTGCAGGATTTGCACAAAATAATCCAATTTTCACAACAATGCAGTAAGCTTGGCGATAATCCCAACTCGGAAGCTATTCTGCTGCACGGCATTACTACTGCCGTAATATCAAATGTCGACACAGTTAATATATAACGTTATATGTACATATGCTGTACTATAAATACTCGTAAATAATCATTATGCTAAATGTACAATTATATTATAATTAAGCGGTAAACGCAAATTCAATATGTTTAATGCTGTATATCAAACAGTCATAGTCAAACAGTAAAAATATATTTACTAGTGAACGTTCACCAGATCAACGAGAGTTGTTGTTTACATTGAATGTATTAAAATTTCAATTTAAGGCCTGAGCACACCAAAGCGAAATCGCGTATGAAAACCTAGCGAATTTCGCTAGGAAAATCTAGAAAATTTCGCTCGTCTTTCAATTTGTATCGCACACACCGACCCTCATATCTCAAATTTTTATTGCGAATTGTTTCAATTTTATTAATAATCAATTGTTTTTGCACTACTTACGTAATATATCTATTATAACAGCTAACAAATATATAATGGACGTATATAATCGCCCCCGCCATCCGTTTCAAGGCAAACTAAAGTTTTCACCACGTTGCTATGCACGAATATTTAGCGGTTAAAGCCGACTTTGCTGTCATGCGCTTAAGCGCGGAAAATCGCTAGGTTTTCATACGCGATTTCGCTTTGGTGTGCTCAGGCCTTAACACTAAATTCCAGGAAATCATCACCACATAACATAGCCGGAAAATATATATTAAAATGTAACCACTAGTGAAATTTCCCATTGACAGTGTCATCGAGTGGCTATCATTTTTAATATTTAGTGTACATAGGTATATTAGTATAATTTATTCATTAGACCTAAATCACATTGTCATAGTGATACAGATATATATACTTATAGATTATCGCTTATGGCTATTGTATATATTTGTAGGGGTTTCTGAAACCGCTTTTTTGGGGTATCGCGCTGCAGTCGTCCAGCCCTTAATTGATATTCTGATATGGCTCACCCGTGTCATGTTTCTCATTCACCCGACGGGCTAATATATATTCGCTCTGGCTTATGATAACAATGGAACGCGTCACTATTGACCGATATTGCGTTCACATTGTCTAACTTATCAACCTTAACGCTGCCACATCACTTAATGTTGGGACGCACTGTAACAATGGTGCTCGTATGTACATATTTGTATATCCAAACCACTATCTCACCCCTCGAAAAACCAACCCCCTCCCCTACTAACCCCGCTTATAATAATCTGAAACGTTTTATGCGAATACCTATTAACAGGGGCGAGCGTTGCAATTTGTTTATATGAAACGTATATTTAATGAATGTGTATCACAAAGATATAATTTATAAACCTTTTTCTAAAATAAAAAAATATGAGAATGAAATGAAACATTAATATATTTTTATTTAGCATGACGAATAAAGTCTTAAGAATAATAACTATTAATCGATTACAATTTTATTTATCATTGGCCTGTGGTAAATAGTGGCCGTCGAGGTGCTTGCGTCGACTTTCTGATGTTCCCAATACCGTCTCACTCGTTCTGTCACAGACATTTTGGTACTGATCGATAGATGATTAAACCTTATTTCTGATCATATACGTATTTTGTATTTCCTATTGGCTTTTTGGTGAGTATAGGCCGACATAGTGAAATTTTAGATTTTTTTCGACTTGTTTTTGATTTTTCACCAACAAATAATTTATACCGTTTTTACGGCTTAAATAAACATATTATAAAGAGATATTTCGTTTAGTAGCAAAATCACCGCGCTAGCACGCCAGATATACTGCTAGATATACTGCTTGGAAATTTCCAAAAACGTCAAAAATAGCCGTTGGTTGGAAGATGCGTCCTCTCCTCCACGCCTTACGCATGCACAATGCCAACTCAAGATCATAAATGAATTGTAGACGTATACCTGAGCGAATAAAATAACATTTGTGTCAATCGTGTTATTAGTAACGAAGTTATAGTGTCGGAATGTATGTCCATCCAAACCATCGAAACTTTCATGAAGTCTTAGCTCTGAAATATCATAAGTATAAAGTTTAGTTAATTCATTTCAATTTCGCCAAGTTGTAATGCGCTTTACTCTATTTTAAGTGAAATCTTTAAATTAATGCGACCCTTTTATGCTTTGTTCATTGTACTTCCTTACTTTTATACTTATATACTTTCATACATTGATATTTGAACTATGTAAATTGCTTTTAATTTTGTGTAAAGATCAAAGATGGCTGATCGAATATCTAGATATGTCATTTTGGACCCAATCAGAATATCGTACATGTTGATTGAAATATCAATGACACTAATTCAATCATGATAACGTTATCAATGTCAAGATACAGAATGATGAAATATAATATACATACATATGTATGTAGTTACATCAAAATTATTCCATCATTTTATCTGGCTGCTTATTAAATATAATCAACTACGAGTATGTATGTATGTATTTGCGTTTTATAAAATTGATGCTTAAAATATGCAAGACAAACTAAAACCTTCAATAGAATGTATGATTATACGTATCGCTTCTTGATAAAATTTCTATTAAATTCAAATAACGGCGCTTTCTAAAGAATCGTTCAATCATATCGCCGACAGGAGAACAACAAAACGGAAAGGGTCCAAAAGCCATATTGAACTTTTCCTTTTCCGTGATCCATTGAACAATGAATTCAAGGAGAGCTTCGTTGCATTTTCCCATTTCGTCGGGCGAGGAATTTTCACAGAGCTTACGCACCCAATTATAGAAAAAAACAAGGGTCGTTGGTTTTTTTTTGAACGGATTACGGAAGGAAACATCCTAAGCCTTTTTACCTCAAGCAATCAGGGAAACAAGATTTAGGGTTGACAGCGTGTGATTCGATTCAAACATCGCATCTTTTCGATCAGTAAACTTTGATCACACCCACAAACGTTCCCGGATTACATTTCGAGTGAAAGACAATACAATGTTTTACGAAATTAATATTGACAAGGACACAAACGATTTTGTGCGAGTCCCGTAGAAAATTATATTTATATATTTATATGTACATACATACATATATCAAACCACTTATTATATGCAGAGCTCTTTAACGAGTTTTGATATTTATAAAGTTTGGTATATTCCTGGTTGACCTAGTTTCATATGAAGTATAGTTTGATATTAACTGTAGAATTCACAGCATATATTAATTTAAATCTGAAGTTTATATCATAAATCGAAAAACTACATATACAGCAAAAACAGATCAATGCGTAATTAACCACCTAGCAAGGAACCATTTTCCATATTGAACTTTTAAAAGTTCTCATCTCAGATTAAGTTTGGGTCATGCTTAATTCGCTTTGATCTCAAAAGATCTAGGTCGCGGTCAACGAAAATCTACTTTGATATCGTTAGGATGTGAGCTTTTTTGGTAGCTTACTACGAGCGAGTTTAAATTGAGCGCTCCTAAATGTATAGAAGAAGTCAGAATAGATTTTTTTGAATACAATAACATTTGAGATAATGAATGTCTTAAGCTTATGTCAACTAAAAAGTTACGAATGCCATAAAAGTTGTAATTAATACTAGGTGAGTAGCATCTGGAAAATTTATACTACAGCTGTTAGTTTTCAGGCGAAAAATACATATGTCGTATTAATTTTTCGCGAGACTGCACTGGAGTTGTCACATAAAATATCATTACTTCACGGCTGCCACTGGAACGTTTCACATGCATGTACATACATACGAGTATGTATAGGTACATATGTATTAGTACATACACCGTGTAAACGTTCGTTCACTATCTGGTTTTATACATTTTGTTGATTTTACCCATTTTATGCCCATTCTTGTTGTGCGTTTCATGAATCGTTTTGTCTCCTATCACAGCAGGTTATTAAGTGGAAAGATTTTCCGAATAGTATTATTATTATCAGTGAGTTGGAAAATCCAGCATTTTTGTCAAAAGTCTTTAGGAATTGAGTATATGTAATATAAAGTATATCATATGAACAAAGAAATTCATGTAACACAAAGCATTTTAAATACATAATATCTATACTGCCGTCCTAAGCCCACTTAACGTAACTGACAAAAATTATGAAAATGTGTTAGATGTGTTTTAGGAAATGAGTTAGATGTGTTATGGGAGTGTATTTTTGCGATTTTTCATATCAAAATTAATGTATCTTCATCCAAAAGTGACTTTTTTAAGCTATTAAATCTAACGTATCTGCATGCGTAGAGAAATAGTATCACCAATACTTAATATAATATAATATAATACAAAATAACGTATCCAATATTTACTACCTTATCATGAAAGATTGAAAAGACCGAATCTCTCCACATTGGAGACGAGGAGATTAAGAGGTGATTTAATTGAAGTATTCAAAATAATAAATAATCATATAATTATATATTATATATTTACTATATACATATACTATACATATACATATATGTATATACTTACATATACTATAATTTTATATAGTAGATGTAGATATACTGCCGTCCTAAGCCCACTTAACGTAACTGAAAAAAATTACGAAAATGAGTTAGATGTGTTTTATGGGAGTGTATTCTTGCGATTTTTCATATCAAAATTAATGTATCTTCATCCAATAGTGACTTTTTTAAACTATTAAATCTAACGTATCTGCATGCATGCGCAGAGAAATAGCGTATCCAATATTTACTTCGGTCACTACCTTATCATGAAATATTGAAAAGATTGAATCTCTCCACATTGGAGACGAGGAGATTAAGAGCTGATTTAATTGAAGTATTCAAAATAATAAATAATCTTTATTTATGTGATATGACCAACCTCATTATGTTCAATGAGAACCTTCATCTAAGAGGTCATACTCTTAGACTCCGAAAAGAAATATGAAACAAGATTGTTAGAGATTCATTCTTTTCAAATAGAGTGGTTGAAGTTTGGAATAGTGATATGTACATATACATTAATAATGAATTATTTAGTGACGTAACTACTTAAGTATTCTTTTTTTTTAAATTTTTCCTTAGAATTATCAAAACACAATAGAAAATAACCTCATGCAATAAAAAAAAGTTTAAATAAATCAGTAATATATGAAGAAAAAACAAAATTTAGAATAAAACTTTCAAGTCCATTTATCTCGATATTGTTGTTTCGTCAGTTACGTTAAGTGGGCTTAGAACGGAAGTATACTAGTATTAATAAAATTAATGTTAATGTAAGTCATTAACGCTATGAGGTATAAAAGTGAGAAAGCTTTACGATTTTGCGGATTATGTTGATATCTTCAGAATACTCATTTGAATTGATCTTGGAGGAGTGCAAATCTACGGTGCCGAAGGCGTTTTAAATGTTAATAAAAGCTTCGCCGCTCTGTCGGATTTTCGCATATTAATTTAGATAAATTATTGTTATTCATTCTGGGCGAGCCACGTTGATGATTTAATAAAGTGCGCCGAATGACTAGTGATTTATTCAAGAGGCGTATTAAGTAGACAGGAAGGGGGAGGAAAAGGAGACGCCTTAAAACAATTTTTGTCTCCTCGATTGTTCTGGAAACTCCTCGGGGATAATCTCAAGTCGCAGCGGTTTTCAAAATTGCCAAATGCAAGCCGTGTAAATTATATTACAATATCAAATTATTATAATCGCGTAAAACCGACGATAAAACTTTAGAAATTGCAATTTGAAAAGCTGTTTATTTTTATTTGACAACGCCGTACTACATAAATATTCCCCTAGAATAATTACAAACAGCGTTTTCACTCAATTCAGTGTGTCATGAGTAAGTATTTGCTATATTGATGAGCTTAAAAAAAAAAAAAATGAAGCCTGTTTGTGTTATCAGTGTTCTAACGAAATCGAGAAGTTAAAAAAATTTGATATTAAAGCGCATAGTACATAAGAACCTAAATGAGTATTAATTTAACGAGGAAATTCGACGTGCATAAAAAGCATCCACGTGTATTACTGTCCAAATTGGAGACTTAAAATACAATCTATTTAATCTAAGATTGAGGAACACGATCTTAGGAGGTTTGCGGTTGATGAAAGAGGCAGAGGTTTCGGGAGAAATGAGGGGATAAATGCGCGAAGTAGATCTTTGAGGATATATATTCGACCTAACCCCTCCCCCCTCATCCCCTATTCCCATTCTCATTCTCCCACTCCTTACTCTCACGGTCCAGTCTTATCCGAGGCTTAAAGGGGATTAAGTCCCGAAACGGAAAGCTTTTACGCCTCTGCGAGTTGCCCATTTGTTTTCTTTCACGAAAAAACTTTTAAATTGACCCTCCCTCCCGCGTTCGTTTGCTCCAATCTCTCCCTTCGAATTCGCGAGCCCTTGATGAGGCCTACTTACAAATATATTAATTATGATTTAAGGGCTCAATGTAAAATTAACTTGAGCTGCTCACACTTTTTTTGCTTTAAAATAATTAATGACCCAAAAAAATATAAACATATTTAGACCGCGGCCTCATCGAGTACGAAAATTTGTTCGAAAAACAAAATTTAATTGCGAGGGAAAAAAATAAAGATAAAGTTAAAATATCGAGGAAAAAAAAAATTTTTTTTTTAATTATTTCCTTTTTGACTTTTGCAGCTTCATTAAATAAATCATTGAATATTTTAAGTTCGACGCATCTTTTGTATTATTTAATTCAGTGGTCGGGAACCTTTTTCGAGCTACGAGCCAAATTAGAGAAAACCTTGCAAAATTGGTATGTTTAGGAGCCACAACATATTATCTTCGGATTTTTCAAATATACATATGTATATATGTATGTATACATTATTCAAAATTAAATTAAACGTTACTCATTAATGAAATGGATAGCAGTAAGAAATAAGCTATCATCGTGATATTTCTTAATTTTTTACAGTTTATTACTAAAAAGTATTATTGAAAAATGATTTAATGCTTTTTATAGCTATGAAGTTACATATACATATGTAGAAATATAATTAATTTTAATTTTATGTAAATTGTTTGTGAACGTTTTGTGTTTCGCGTAAAACGTTGGATGACGGCAAGAGCCGCAGATTTTCACACAAAAAGCCGCACGAGGCTCCGGAGCCGCCGGTTCCTGACCACCGATTTAATTGAATATAATTTATAATATTATTACACTACCGCGGCCATCACACTCTGAGATTCATTTTAAACGCACCAGTAATTTGTTTCAGGCTTAAAATTGATGAAATTCCTCTGTGATGTAAAAAATGCAAATTAAGTCGAAGTAATAACGTTCGTATAATAATTTTATTTGATTGGCAGCTTTTGTTAAATTGATGCTTGGGATTAATTAACAAAGACCGTTTATTCAATCGGTAAAGTTTTTATCACACCTGATCTTAATTATGATGAAAAAAGTTCACATAATAACGTATAATACGTTTTAATAAGCCTATATGAATACGGCTGGTATCGAATAACAAGCCGGGGCGTAATATTTTATTTAAATTGCAATATCCCTGAGTGGCTCGTACCAGAAAAAGCAGCAGAAGAGAGGGGAGTGGGAAGGGGGGTTGCGAATGGGATACAACCGCTTGACCGAATCCAAAAATTATGCCTAACATTATTTCAATTCGAGAATTTAATATTTAAAATTGCGTTATAATTTTAATTACGCGCCGCGGCATTCATTCGCGCATATAATTAAACTAAGCAAAACTGGGGCGAATACATTTTCACCACCGAACGACCGACCGGTAGCGTAAATATCGCACATTAATAAATAACCCGGTAAAAAATAGCTGGTATACTGGGCGGTAATCGCGTTTTAAATTAAATTTGAATTTTCAGGTAGGTACGGTGCAATGTGTGCAGGTGGCAACGTGAAAAATTTCACATTAACGCGACTTCAATGGATTGCAGTTTACTCGAAAGCTACTCGACGACAATGACGGCAAAAATTTATCACTTTTGTATCACGTTTAAAACGTAAATATTTTTAATTGAAAATAAATTTTGAAAGATTTTCTCGTGCTTTCTAGCTTATTCTGTTGCGAAGCAAACATTCAACGATCTTGCCTCCTTTATCAATATTCACTTCGCACACAAAGTAATAGTAAAGTTTTCTCAAATTTGTATTTTTATATTTGTATGTGTACAGTGTTTCCAACTGTAATTTAAAAGTGGATGCAAGAATGTTTCAACGGGGCTCTCGGACTTTGGAATGCCACCTTCGTCCGATCGTGGTATTTTAAGATGGAAAACCAATACATATAGAGAGCTTACTTTGCTAACCAAGCCCCCCCCCGTTTAAAGCAACTTGGTAAGCTCGAGGACTTAAAGGTTGTTTCGCACTCAAATTGCGGTCGAGCCCAAGTTTCGATCCCGTCTATGGAGAAACGCTCAGTCCCTCTGATTCATTGGGTCGCAGTCCAATCCCGGCCCTTTTTCACGTCGACTGAAATAATATACACGCGTGTGATCAAATCGCATTAATTAATTCACTATACATACAACATACCTATAAATTAACTTAAACAATCACATTTTAGGATAGTATGTGTGTAGATAATTATTTACACCTAGGACATTCAGTGAATATGGCTGTATGTAAAGAAAATTAAATTAGACGAAGAATGAAACTAGGATGGAGTGCTTGGAGTAGAATTAACATAGTTTTTATATCCAACATCCCACTACGCTTAAAGAAGAAGGCTTTCGACCAATGCATATTTGCAGTTATGGCATATGGATTTGAAACGTACATGCTAAACCCAAGAATGCTGTGCAAATAGAGAAGCATAGAAATATGTATGCTTGGAAAAACAAGAAGAGATCGAAAGAGGAATACGTGGGTGAGAAGCATGACCAAAGTGGTGGATGTAGCGGAACGTGTGATAAAGCTGATGTAGCAGTGGTTTGGATATGTAGCGAGAAGAATGGATGTACTTGAATGGTACCCGAGAGGATGTGGAAGAAAGTAAGGAAGACCAAGCAGACGATGGGTTGACGAATTAAAAATAATGTGTAGAGTCAAATGGAAGAGGATTGGGGAGGCATTCATAGTGAATAGTCAATGGCTGAACACGATGATGACATATGTACCTATATATGTATGTATATGTTTTAAATTAAATGAAAAAAAAGTCAAACTTCAAAGAACAGAATTAATTTTTAGACAGTAAATAGAAGAGAACGTTTTAAGTTTTAAGTAAGAGTCACAAGCTACAATACATATGTATGTACATACATACATACATATGTACATGTATGTTCTACTAAGAGTACTATTAGTAGTTTGAACTCAAAATTGGGTGGATATCTTTATCATTGGTACAAATAATGTTCAATCATTGTGAGTGTACGTTGCAGATTAGATAAAGACAGTGGAGCTAAATCGGCTCGTAGGCCTTAATAATAATTTAACGGAATAAATAGTTCACTATAAACTACATACCTGTTCTTAAGACTAAAAAAATTGCCAAAATTTTTCAAAAATAGTGATTGACAATATCGTTTAGGAGACGTCACATACAATGGCAAACATAATTAAGATAAATTTACGTATGTACCTAATTTTAATAAAAGTCTTTTGAAATCGTTCAAGAGTAGTCATACCCTAATATTATTAATATTCTTTATTCGAGTGCATAAAATGATCGTTCTGTTTGTCGGGTACCCAAACGTCAGTCAGACTTTAAAGTTCTGTATAATTGAGCAGATTCGTTCACCGATCAAATTGAATTCGAATTGAATATGTTGAAGAACGATTGGTACTTCTTGCGGTACACAGGGCCAGACCGTGCACAGTTTCACAAAGAGGCATAAAGCGATTAGCTTCAGGGCCGAATTTATCGTTCACTGTGCACGACGAAGCCGGCCATTCACGTAATACTATCATCCATACTGAAAATACCGTACCTCAACGTTTAATCAACGGCTAAAACGAAAAAGGGGGTATATGTATACCCGCAGAGAGATGTGTCGAAAGATTTGTGGATATTGCTTGGCATATATTTATATACCATCATGGAGTGCAACGGTGAGAGCTAGTCGCGCATGTATCTTTTTTGACTGTTTATAATTTTATATTTCTTGAAATTTGTTTGTATGTGTGATGGTAATCGATCGGCGTATACGAAGATGGGCTCTGGGATCTTATTTTGTTTTTAAAGTCTACGGTTTTGTAGAAAGTTTCACAGCGTCGCGTCCCGGGGTAAAATTGAAAGTCACGTAGACAGCTTCAAAGGCGAAGGTGGTCCAAGTAGGCGAAGAAAGTTCAGCTAGTCCTTTCATATTCTGCGGGCGCGTCTGCAATTGCGAATTAGTCGTTAATTAATGGAAAGAGTCGCTAAGTCGTTGTAAATAAAAATAAGTCGCAATCTAAACTCGAGACACGTATACCGTACGAGACGCCTACTTATTAACTTTCACTAGTGGCTGTGAAATTGGCTTTTTTTCTTCCCTCCCTTATTTCTCATAATTGGATTTTAAGAAGTAATAAAATTTACTCCAAAGGGTTCTAGCTTGAGTTCTCATCGAAGTTCTTTTCGATTGTAATATTCTTAATAGTGTATGTACATATTGTAAATTGTACATACACTATTAATAACGATTGCAAATTTCTTCAAAAAATTGGTTAAGAAAATAATTTACTAAGCGCTTTGTCTTCTTTAAAAGTCAACCACGTTGTTGTGGAAAGAAATATACGAAATATTATACAACAATATATACGTATATTGTTGTATAATATACTAGCTGAATTGCCCGGCGTTGCTCGGGTGGGTGACATTTATTCTCACTTACAAACAAAAATTGAAACAAATGAAAACATTTATTCTTCAGTAAAAATTTTTTTTCACATTAAAAAAATTGTATGGGGCCCCTTGACCCCGGGTTTCAACTTCTTCCAAAACCCACCTACGGTCTGACTTGGGGTATCATGAGATAGTATACCAAGTTTGGCGGTTCTAAGTTGAAAACTGTAGATTTGCATAGCGGAATCACAAACAAACAAACATTGAATTTTATATAGTAGATGTAGATATACTGCCGTCCTAAGCCCACTTAACGTAACTGACAAAAATTACGAAAATGAGTTAGATGTGTTTTAGGGGTTATGGGAGTGTATTCTTGCGATTTTTCATATCAAAATTAATGTATCTTCATCCAATAGTGACTTTTTTAAACTATTAAATCTAACGTATCTGCATGCATGCGCAGAGAAATAGCGTATCCAATATTTACTTCGGTCACTACCTTATCATGAAATATTGAAAAGATTGAATCTCTCCACATTGGAGACGAGGAGATTAAGAGGTGATTTAATTGAAGTATTTAAAATAATAAATAATCATTATTCATGTGAAATGACCAACCTCATTATGTTCAATGAGAACCCTCATCTCAGAGGTCATACTCTTAGACTCCGAAAAGAAAAATCAAATAAGATTGTTAGAGATTCATTATTTTCAAATAGAGTGGTTGAAGTTTGGAATAGTCATATGTATGTATACATTAATGAATAATTAAGTGACGTAACTACTTAAGTATTCTTTTTTTTTTAATTTTTCCTTAGAATTATCAAAACACAATAGAAAATAACCTCATGCAATAAAAAAAAAGTTTAAATAAATCAGTAATATATGAAGAAAAGCACAAATTTAGAATAAAACTTTCAAGTCCATTTATGTATCTCGATATTGTTGTTTCGTCAGTTACGTTAAGTGGGCTTAGGACAGCAGTATAGACGCATTCACGTCAAAAAGTCTGCTCTTTCGGCGCTCATGAGCTTTTCATTATATGCATTTGCTTAGAAGGTACTTAAAAGAAAGAAAACAAACAAAACACATACATATATATGTATGTATGTATGTTTGTATGTGTGTATAGGAGAGAAAAAAAAAACCATTTTTTGTTGGGTCACACGCGCTAGCGAATCGGCATTTAGGCATCAGATATTGTTAGGCGAGGGTGGCACAAACCCTGCCACCTCATCCCTAGGGACGTTCCTGTCGCCCTTATTTATTTAATGACATTTCGGGGGATGCGGCCGTAGTAGCGCGGAAAGGATTCCAGGGAATATATATTTCACGTACTTTATGCCTAGCTCCCCCCCACTCGCCCTTCCTGCGTTCTCGCGTCCTCGACTGTTGCGGGAATAAAAATTGATTTGAATAAATGGAAATAAGGGTCGACTGTCGGGGCCAAATTATGTGTAACGGATGGTGGATGCCGCCATTCGGCTAAAAGGGCTCCAGTGTTGAAAAAACAAAGGGGTCACGCAGCGACACGCAAATTGTTATATGGTTTCGCGCCCCCTTCAGCCTCCCTCGACACCTACGAAAAATAAACATTGTCGCGTCGCTGAGCGAAAATAATGAAGATAAAGCTCTCGATGCACCGGGACATTTGCAGTGGCGAAGCTCCCCTCTACGAGACCGAATCCAGACCGGATGTGGAAACTAACGACGACAAAGTCTGGCCGTCCGTGAAGATAAGGAGGCGCTTTATTAGTTAGAGTCGGACGTGGACGACATACTTTTCCGAGTTTATGTGAGATTTGAAGACAATATTCGCAAGTTGTGGTGAAAATAATCACAAATTGGCGCGGTGATCCAACGGAGAAGAGAATATTATTGGAGACTTTAATTTGAACTCGGCACCGGAATTCAAGATGATTTTAATTTCCATAAAAGCTTGTTAAATTTGTCAATATAATGTCAAGATGTGTTAGACTTGGTGCTATATAATTTCTATAGTACGGTTGTATCTAGAGATCCATGTCCATTATACCAAAGCATAATTATGTATGTAGCTATCATCCTACATTGGATATAGAGATTAGTTGTACATAGTACTTCTTCACCGCTATGATAAAAAATCGCAGTGTGTAGCCGCTACTCACCATATAAGTAAAACTTCTTTGCAATTGAAAGCGAGTGCAATGTACAAGAAGAAATACAAACGTGAATGTGAAAGAATTGTGTACACAAATGTGGTTTTAAACGCTCATAAAATGATTCACTTGTCTCATGCCGCCACTTCGCATTCGCGCGAATGTTCGTCAACCGTTGTTCGTCAACCGTTGGCCTTAGATGGCGAGCATTCGCATGGAAGTGACACGCGTGGCCAGAGCGCTGCTATCGTATCGCTGATCGCGCCACTCTAGTGTCAACCAAACGCACAGACAACACTGAATGTGGAGGGGGAAGAGTCCGCCATCTTGCTTTATTCGCGGTTCGTTCGACTTCAAGCGATGCACTGCGAGTGCTCATACAGTACGTTGGCCTTAAGGCGAAAATGTTCGAGTGACATACCCACACGTGGACGCTCGGTACTGCTTGTCAGCGCTCGCCCAATGTGAAGTAGCGGCATCACTGCTAACTGACGTCTAGCCGAGGAGTGGGGGTACCCGCTGGCCGTCTCTGGTTTTCGTGTCGTGCCACGCTTCGATGAAACGTTTTACTAAACTGATGGGCGGTGCGGAGGGCGGAGGGGACGCTCGAATTTTCGGGTCGGATCTCTCTCTCGCACAAACGCGAAAGAGCAAGAGAGAGGGCAATATTCTACCACCAAACTGGAGGAGTGGGGTTATGCGTCTCAGCTTATCGCTCCCTCCGTTTTTATGGAACGTTGGATGAACCGTTTTTACTCTACCGAGCAAAAATAAGTTTTACTTAAAAAATATAGAATAGTGTAAATTTTGATATGTATGTATTATTTATTGATTGGAGCGATGTGTTATTGGTATATGATGTGAATCAGGCAGTAGATTCCCTTTATAAGTTGGCTTACTCACTAAATGATTAATGTTTTACATGAGTGTCATACCGCGTTCCGTATCGTCAATATCCAGTTTTGTTTAATGAATATATAATAAGTAAATTCGCGTCTCATTGAGGAATCATTGAAACATTGGAAATTATCATTCGAAGTGCCCGAAATTATTATTTGAATTAACGGAAATTAAATATTTGATTTTTAAAATCTTACTCCAACTATAAAAACTCACTCAAATTTAAATCTCAAGCATGAAAGGTCAAAAGTGGCCCTGCTAAAAATGAATTCGATGGCTGACTAAAGGCACCCACTAATTGTCACTAACATATTTAGAATGTCGCCGATACTCCATGTCAAGCTAATCTTAAATAATTCAACACGCAAGAGTGGATAGTTGTATTATTTATGTAGTTAGTTGCGGTTCTTCCCAGTGCATTTCAAACAGTTGCCCGTCACCTCTGCGAGTGACAGCTGATTCTGGAGCAACGTTTCGGGGACAATACAACCAGAGGGGCTACGCCTCGAACGAGGAAACGGATCAGAGAAGGATGAGCTTCTACGAGTAGGTATATATGTATATATTTATGTACATATATGTACATATTATCCACAGCCCGGGGGCTCGACTCTGCGACAACTGCAGACCTTTCTCTTTGTGTGTCTAAGACACGTCCGCGCCGTGCAAGTTTCACAAAGACTGGATAGTGTTTTGATTTGTGAGAGTTTTGCTATTTCAAACACTTTGTCGAACGAAATACCCTCTACGTATATATTACATTCATACAACACGTGTAGGTGTGTGTATCTACATACGTGTCGTAGATTTTTTCGATGGGGAAAATGTGTGGGAAAAATGCGTGAACTCAACCTTTTTGAAGACCTTTTGCATAATTGTATATATGAATAAAGTAATATGCCTCGAGGGTGCCTTTTTTTAAACTTCGCACGAATTAATTGGGAATTTTTTAATTTTTTAAACATTCACCACTTGCATAAAAAACATTTCACGATCTCATACACAAAAACGTTATTTTTTCAGGTAATTTAACCACCATCATAATAAAAGTTTGGTTTTTTATATACATATACATACATATATACACCACACTTTTTTCTAGGGCGACAGTTAAACCTTCTTACAAAATAGTAAATAATAACAATAACATAAAATGAAATAATAACAATAATAAAAAAAAAAGAAATCCAACATTCTGCTATGCGTAAAAAATAAGGCATACGACCAATGCGTATGGATGTGAAACGTGGATGCTAAATTCAAGAATGTTACGCAAGATCCAGTGCACACAGTGAAGGATGGAAAGATGTATGCTCGGTATAACGAGAAGAGATCGTAAGAGGAATACATGGGTAAGAAGCATGACCAAGGTGGCAGATATAGCTGAACGTGTAAAAAGTTGAGGTGGCAATGGGCTGGACTCGAGAAAAATGGATAGTAGATGGACGCGAGAAATACTGGAATGGTATACGAGAGGATGTGAAAGAAAGCAAGGTAGATCAAGTGGATGATGGGCTGATGAATTGAGAAGAATGTGTGGAGTCAACTGGATGCAGATTGCTCAAGACAGACAGGAATGGGAGAGCATTGGAGAGGCCTTCATCCAGCAGTGGATGGTGAACGGCTGAAAATGTTGATGATGAATAAAAAACGTTAATAAAGTTATGTATATACATACATAAAATAGAGAAAAAAAGTAAAGTAATTCAAGTTTTACTCCATCAATATACGTAGTATTGCTAAATGTTTTTAGATGCATTAGCTTAATCGTGGATAAAATGCAGAATAGACGCTTTTGTGTGCAACACAAGTTGAAAATCTGACGCAAAGATTAATAGATGCACTAACGGGTTTTCCCTTTCTGGGAATTAACTGTCATGCAACTTTGAATATGACCTCTCGAGAATATAATTTAATCCACTGAGAAGACAATGTGAGGGTATACTTCATACACATACATAGTACATACATATGTATGTAAGTTTTCGGGTTATTTTCATCAATTTTTTTGTGAATGGTGCTTTTGAAAAAAATAATATAACAATAAATACATTATTTAAGTATGTATATTGTAAGATTACATAGAAATTTATTATGAATGAGTTCTTGATTGTCGCGTGAAAAAAAAAATCCTAATCAATGTCGATAGCTTTATAAAACTTTTCAGCTTACTTGAAGGCATTGAATTATTGTGAACGACGATGAACACTGATAAAGCGATACATTTACTGAATATAACAAAAAAAATTCAGAGATATTCCCTTTAAACTAGTTTGGATTTTGAAATTCAATTATTGATTAAAGAAAAAGGAAAGTGCGAAGATTCTTTGTGTGATCCATTCAGTGGGATTCAAGTTTCTATTTCGGCAGATGTATATCCGACTATCGAAAACTTTTCATTGTTATAAGGCGAGTGCGAAACCCTCAGCTGGTGCGGACCGTGGCCGTGAGCCCGGGTATAAAAAGATGATTACATCACATGTTTCAATATCTGTCCAAAGGTTGGTTGTCAATCCGTTCCCCGCCCAATTTACCCTCTTCGGCTTTTTGCGAGGGTTTTTATTCCGCCCCTGCTTCGGGCCGTTAAGGATACTTCGTCACGTTAATCGGGCGGAACTATCTCTTCAGTCGAGGATGTGGAAACACGACCGGAAAATTCGACCACAAATCCTATAAGGACCCTCTCGGCATTCGTAATATTCATGCCTTCATCCTACACCCAGGATTTCCCGTCAAAAAAATAAATTCAACCCAAGCACGCACAGCGTCAAGTCAAGAAACGCAAATTTACCAAAAATATCAAATAATTTTTTTCAAATTTTTTGCAAGTGGGTCTAATAAGTTAGGTCGGGATGTGCATAATTTATGTATTAGCATTAAGTTAAAGTTTCGCTAATGTAGTGCCGATGCGAAAGGGAACGGTTCATGGCCCTTTAATATCCTTAATACACTCCAGGGAGACTTTACATAAGATGGAATGGTCACCTCGGTATACCGGGTCCATTCTTTATTTTCACAGAAAATACCGTCTGGAATATGATAAAAGAGCCGAAATATGTACATCCCGAGCGCAAGATACAGACGGGAATATTTTTCTTTTTTCCCCTTCATTTTCGGATTTAGTCCAAAGACTATGAGCTTTGAGGGTTTTCGGATCAGACCGTTCTCCCTTGTGAAATATTTGTTTTCTTTTTATTTTTTTTTCACTAGCAAAAGGTTTTTTATACGGCGAGGTTGTGAGGCACACATCGGCTATTTGGATTAAATTTGATCGGAAATGGGGTAGACGGTTTCGTCGCAGAATTCGATCCGGATACTTTCCTGTGATTCCCCACCCTTATACGAATTATCATATTATATCCTTAGATTTAAATACAGAGTTGACTAAATAAATTGCACAAAAAGTAAAAGTACCTACTTGTAAAATGCATTCCAATTTGCAAAATTGCAATTGAACACACTAAACAAGCTGAATGTTTAGTGTAGCGTGAAATGTTTCCATCGGTAAAAGAACTATTATATGAACGACGAACTACCAGTTCATCGTTTTCAACATTGAAAGTAAATACATAAGTGTATACGTGTTTCATTGCGTAGTTAGAACTATACAACTAAACAAACTATAGTTATATGATTAAACACAAAATCATACTTCCAGTATTGGTCCATTATAATACCTGCCTTTGTGCGGGATAAATGTAAATTTATACTGAACTTCCGTTACAACTAAACACTACATATGTATGTATACCTTTATGTAATATGGGTCAACGTTAGCCGCATATGTGCTATCAATTTTGCACAGGATTTACCAAATGTCCCCAGCTTCCGCTCACACTCACGCCGATCGTAGAACACCGATGCTGTGCCAAAATTTTAAAATTAATCTAATAAATTGAAATACCTGATAAAGAAAAATTTTATATTTACAGTGGAAATACTACATAAATTTAAATTTCATCAAAACGATACGGGGTATAAGTCAACCAACATGTAGGTACATGCGTTTGGAGATGCATACTCTCGAGTCACGGTTTGACCATATACTATAGTGAATTCTTCTTTGGAGTGCCCATCGAGGCACAGTATAAAGGGGTAGATATCTTGAAGAAGCCAAAAGGAACGAAGAATGGGATTGCTCGTATTTTCTCGGTTCACCTATTTGGCCAGTGGATTTGGATACATCTCGAATTGTGCTCAGGGGTGAAATCAAACATTATATATGGATATCCTTGTACTAAATCCTCACAGAAAGAACGAGTCTATCGAACGTCATACAAAACGTGTCTTCATGTGTATACACAGGTAGATATACATACATACCTTATGTAATATAATACAAAAGAGGGAAAGTTTCAACGAGGATATTAAAATAACGTTAAAAATCATAAATTGGGTAGTATAAACAAATGATAAATAGCACAGTTAATGATTCTATGCAAGCTACATATGTACATATTTATAAAATTAAGTTTATTTTTATTGTGATTGATTGTGTTTGAATGTAAATATTTGCACATATTTCGAGTCAAAAATGGCAAATTCCATGCAAAAAGTTACGTAATTTTGATTTCCTTCCATATAATTAAAAATATAGCTATGAGACGAGTTAGCATTATAAAAAATAAAATTTAAATCTAAACCTTGTAATTTCTGAAAAATTTAAATGTAGCTTATCATCTGTATTTAAAAGTACAAAGAATATAAAAATATAGAAGCATAGCAAGATTAAGCTCATTTTTCCGATAATTTCAAGGTTTATTTTTTTATTTTTTTTGAATATAATACTTACGTAACCATAGTACGTATTACTGTAAACATTGTACATATCATACGTCGACTGTTGGTCGTCAACGTGTAATACGCTAGTTTACAGTGTAGTGTTCTTATACCGAAAAATTTGGTATTCTTGTATATAAAGGTATATTTAGCATTCGGTGTGCTTACACCGAAAAGTTTTTTTCTGTATCCAAATAGTATGTACGTACATAGATAAAGTATTGTGATTTTTTTTATGAAACGAATTCTAGTTATGTATGTATAGATATCAAACTGATAGAATAATTTCATTGGCAATAGACAGGCGTCTATAAATTTTACAGTACAAGCCCCGTCCCTCGAGTGTGACTACCACACCTTCGGAAATGGACAACTCTCGTTTTGAGTGATGCCCGCTGCCGGCTCCTAGACGGGGTTAGTAATTTCTTATGGAAAGTGAAATAGATACGGTATGGAAAGGTGCCCTTTGAATTCTATTATACAAAGATGATGCGTATCCGTGCGTGAATGTTTTATGGGGCGCTTTGGGTGTGAGGCTATGGCGCTCGCGCGTCAAATAATCAGGTATTCGGCACATGCGAGACGTAATAAATTATTATTTATAGATGTACATAGTAGCAGCATCGCCAATATACGCTTCGGATTGACGGGGCCATATAAAATTAAACGACACCGCAACAATTTAATTTCGTGTGAGGGATTGAATCGGACGCGTGTCTAGATCAACAGTTTCGATCGGTCAACGTGTTATCGTTGATGGGGGTATTTGTCAAACGCGTATCTCGTTAAGTAGTAGCGAAAATTCTGACAGGTTACCTCTATAAACTATAAACTTATACCGTAAAGTATATGATTGCACATTACTATAATACGCTACTTTTGAACGTTTAAAACGAGAAAATATTTCGAGTGTCTCAAAATAAAATTAAATGACTGTGGAAGTGTGCGGTTTTCAGCTCCAACCTAACCCCACGTTTTGCCGATTTGTTTTTCAGAAAAACGTAGTTGCCTTAGTTTAACTAACATAAGGTTTTTGCGAAATTAATACTAAATAAATGAAGTTTGAGTACTACCAAAAACATGATATTGTATACATATGTACATACATATTAGCTTAATCCTCAAATATGTGATGAAATTTTGTTATTTGTTTTTACAGGACTTAAGCTTCGATCAATTTTACCTAAGCGATCAAAAATACATATGCAAAATTTCAAAATTATTGGTTAACTTTAAAACGATGCCCCACGACCTTGTTGTAGGAAACCAATTTATTAATAAATGGAAAATCCAAAGCTCTGGAAGGTCGGTTTAATGTTAACCAATAATTTTAAAATTTTGCATACTTATTTTGAACCCTCTGGGATAAGAAATTTAAATCCTAAGCCTTTGTCGAAGTTTGAAGCTTGTAAAAAGAAATTCCATTATATGTATGTATAACCACACAAATGAGGACCACGCTACTGTATGTACATATATATTGGGTCCGAATTGGATTTTTAAATTCTAAACCGAGACTACACGGTAAAAATGTGCTTAGCAAATATATATCAATTCTATAGCAAATATATATAAAAAAAAAGTGCATAATATATATATATCAATTCAAACTTTGAGGTCTTATATGTATTTTCACAGACACGTAACCATATGTATTATTTGTATTTCATTTACATACATATGCACTAATGTACACATGGACATATGTACATATGTATGTACATACATACATACATATATAAAGTTTAAATATAGGATTCCACATTGTTTCAGTGTAGTTACGGTTGAGCGTTTAAAACGAAACAAACGCGAACGGTGCAAAAAAGTCAATTTAAAAAATTGAGCCATAGATTTTCTATTGTGTTCGCATGTTTGAATTGTTCTATACTCTCTACCAGTGATGCACAACCAGCGGCCCACGGGCCACGTGCGGCCCGAAATGACATTTATTGCTTCATCACCAAGTACTTCTTTGAATATACAAATTATGCAGTAGTATCTATATGTACATACATAATCTGAATCGTCACTAACAGAAAACCATACAGTGCTGTTTTATTTTTATTTTTATTTAGTACCACTATTTTTTTTCGGGTAGAGATTTGCGACCAAATTTAATTTTTTTACAAATGTCTCACACTCTCTACAATGCAGTTGCAGTCTATTTTTAAACAATTGTTTTTAAGATATGCATTTTGGTGTTAGTTCTCCATAGAATTTCGTCAGTGCACAACGTTTACGAAACAATATTGAAAATTTGCCGTGATTCCCATTTATTTATAATGGCAGTAAACATTAAAAAACAGTTCAGAGCCTTTTTTGATGAAATCGATGCTGAATATTATGACCTATTGTACTACTGTGAAGTTCATTGGCTAAGCAGAGGAAAGGTTTTGAATAGATTTGTGTTACTTTTAAAAGAAATGTTCCTTGTTAACAAAGGAAAGTCTATCGATATTTTGGAAGATCCTCAATAGCTGTGAGACTTGGAATTTCTAACAAATATTAAACACACCATAATGATTTGAATCTTCGATTGCAAGGGAGAAATCGTTACATCTCAGACTTCCAGGAAAAAATTAAATTGTTTCATTCACAGCTGAGAGAAAATATCTTTCCGCACTGCAAAGAAATTTTATCCTTATATAGCATTGATTCCAGCCAAAAGTATGTTTGCCACATTTTTCGAATTCAAAAATCTTTTGAATGGAGATTTTGTGCGGCCTGAGAAACAATTAGAAGATGGATAATTTGGCCCTTCTATCAAATATGTATGTAGGTTGTGCGCCACTGCTCTATACCCTTTTTTAAAATGGGAGGGGGGGGGGGGGGATTTGGAACGTTTTACGAAAAGCGAGGACACGGGAACACATTTGTTTATTGAGTGCGATGCGAATGTTCATTTGTGTCGAATCCACCTACCGGTTTTTCCGTGGCGATCGAAACCGGAGTCCGGTTTATTCGCAGAAACCCGCAGACCGCAATTTCCGATCGACCGTGAGGGCGCGCCGGCCATGTGCTCATGCGGACACATTCCGGACAGCTTTCGGAAAAGCTCGCCCGGAAAATTACTTTCGCCTTTTTTGCCCACACTCTTTTTAATACTCAGTATTCACTTATTGCAAATTTTTTGCAAATATTGATATATTTTTCCATCTGGCACCTTTCAACGAATGTAGTTCGAATGTATTTAATTGCGGGATCGTTGCAAAGTCAAAACAGAAAAAATAATATGGAAAACGTTGGCTTTTATAATATAATCGAATAAATAATAGTTATCGCACGTGAGCTTTTTTCAAGAGCTTAACGGTCTCCGCGTAGCGTAGGTGGGTTTTAAAAAAAATCCCGTAGGCCTCGTGGGTACACAGAACGACCCCGACCATGCGAGGGTAATATTTCTAAATTACGTTGACGGTTTTAATACACTTTTTGTAATTCAAGTTAATATCAAAAGTTCGTAAGCGAATTTCAAAATATTTTCGGCTAACTTTTAGGGTATGTATAAAATTTCCGGAATGTAATCGCGAGCGCTTGCTTTCCTTATGGGATCTATTAAAATAATTATCGCCGCGTATGATGTTTCATTATTAAAATTTAATTGAAATTGTTACTAAAGGCTTTTGTGAACTTGAAAATATCTAAGAATAACATTCTATTAATATACGTATTCTAAGGAAATAACATTACTTAGATTTAGAATATTCTCATTTGATATTGAGTCTAATTATTTATTTATTAAATGCCTATTAGGGCTTTTAAACATAAAGAAAATACACAAACATACATACATACATATGTTAGTTAATCATAATATGATGTTATTTCGACTGATTTAGTACAAAGAACAATAATATAAAGTAATCTTGTCTGAATTTAGCTGTGCTTATAACTTGTATATAAATAAAATAAATGTCGATTGATCGCTTGAAGTTTATGTTGATCACGATAAAATAATAAAGCACACATTTTTGTTTAGTTAATTATTTTTCAATTTTCTATTAAGATACAAAGTAAGCAATAAAACGGAATCGTGAAATATTTTCTTTTACGGTCTTTGATTAAGCGTAAAAGAAACGCTTCCTCATCACACAATGTACAAAATGGTTTTATATACAACAATAAAATAAACACAAACACATGTATGTATATGTAATAGATATGGGCTTTTATATTCTTTTTTTTGGCCCCCTTTTATACTGTTTTGGGTTATAGTCACCAACACACGACGATCCGCATTAAACCGTATTTACGATCCGGCATTATTTCAGGGCAAATTTGCTAAGCAATAAACGTCGGTAGGCCAACTGGAGGGCCGACAAATCCGAAAGGAAAAAACGATGAACGAATCTGATAAATGGCAGAGGCGAAAGGAAGGAAGGAAGTGTTTCCGCATCGGCGATGGCCGGCCGAAACGATAGGATAAGAGCTAAAGTTTTAATGTTTTGCGGGTGGCTGGTACCTGTGGATCCAGCCGTTTTGCCTAAGACGTACTAAATCTCATTTATAATGGTCAGTCAGGAATGGGGATGAAGTTCTGCACAACTAACTTGGCAATCCGCAAGGGTATCCCGGAATCGATCCCTCTAACGACCCAGCCCACCCCCTCAGGAAGACTGCGGCCACACAACAAGCATAACAAACTTATACATCAGAAATGATCGTTAAATTAAGACTTATCGTATACCCATTAAATATGATATATGTGTACGTGCGTGCCTGAACGCAAAAATACATTCCACTCATCTGTTATCATACATTCGTTCAAATGGGGGGGGGGGAAACGAAAATATAATGATATATTTCAACAGCGGTATCCGATAGCTTTCACAGTGCGGAAAATTACATAAAATCCAACATTTATTTCAAATTTCATTCGTTATTTGATACAGCTCTGCACTGAATTTGTCCCATTATATTTACTGGCCTTTTGAAAATGAAAATCTATCGCAATTCGACACATTGGTCGCGATGATTGATATTAATTTGAATAAATTTCATCATACAACCGAAGCGGATGGATTATAGCCAGACATGAAGCTCACGTGCGTTTTGTCCATTCGCGTACTAAATATTGCACAATTGAATGCGAAATTGAAATCGGTTTCCGGTGTCGATAATAGTTTTTGCTCGCATGAAGCGCTTGATCCTATTGCCTGTTTGACTAATAACTGTTGTGCAGCAAAAGCTCGTACCGCTTTGAATCGAGATAAGCTCGTCTGTTATATACAGATGCCTGCATGCGATCGATTCAAGCGGAATAATAACCGATCGTAATATAAAATAAGATTTTTTTAAATTATTGTATGAAGTATCATTCGAAATCGAAGCGGAAGCTTACAATTTGAATTCAATGCAATAAATATGAGACATTATTCTGCGTAAATATCATGCAGATGGGTATGATTGCGCGGAGATTTCTTCCGGTTGAAGCTTTTCTAGTCGAGACATTTTGAAGAATTGTAAATTTTTATGAATGCACGTTGACATGGATTGCCGTTTCTATTCCTCGTCCTATATTTGCAGAGTCTGAGCGAAAAATGTCACATTTCTACTTTTACATACTGAAATTCAATATTCCAGCAAGAGATTCACGCTAAAATATTGACGTCATTCCTAGAAAATAGTATTTTGGATGTAAATTTGTCGTAATATTGTTAAATCGACACAGGTCAAACGCACGTGTATATTCTCGTCTCACATTCGAGTGCGCGCGTGCGTGTAAACGTTCTTTCAAAATTATATAGCAATTTGCGAGGTTCAAGAAAAACGGTAAAAAGTTCTTTGGAAATGGTTTAGAGGTGCTCTTTTCTCCTTTGGGACGGCAAAAGTGTGGATGGAAATGAGAAAATTATTCGGAATCCATAACTTCCTCATATTAATATACGATTGGCAAGGGGGAATGATAGAACCTACCCCACTGGCTGTGCTTCCGTATCTGAATTCCCTTTTTATTTCGTCTTCCGCTTTACGCTTTACATATAATGGGAAAATATTCAAATTTTCCATTGAGTACCCCCCCCCCCTCCTTTCCTCTTTCCAAAACAAGCGAAGCAGACTATACATTATCGAAAAGTAATTGATTAAATCATAAATAGAATTTACATACATATTATTCAAAAACAAATTCATACTCTATTCTACATATATACATATATACATATGTAGAATCAACTTTTATGGGAATACATATATACATATATTATACCAGATTTTTATCAATAGAAAATACAGTTGAATGGCAAGTCGAAAGAAAGCCATTTTTCAATGTGTCTACCTGTCACACCTTTGACTTGCTTACTTTTTTTAGTGAAGTCAATAAACATCAACGCTGGAATATTTATCGGGGCGGGGAAAAGGTTTATTTCAAAAATTTCCCAGTGTGCAAATTCGATAAAAGCTTTAGTGTGTCGTGGGTACGTTTACGATTAATCGAGTATAAATTGTGTGACTTTTTATCAGTTCGCTTATGAAATATTAGATATAATAATTAGCGCACAAAGTTGACTCTATGGTTATCTTTTTATTTCGAGAAAAAAAGTGATATCCTTTGACCTTTTAGAAAAAAGCTAACTTTTGGTCGAAGTGTTACGACATAAAACACGACAGTCAGATCGTTGAATACTAGGTAGGCAGGGAAAAGTAGAATTTATAGCACGCAATAATGTAGTGATCTTGACACCTCAGTGTGCCTGAAATATATTCTTTGACTATAAAAGTAAAATATCATAGTATGAACCAATGGAAATAAATTAGGAAGACATTCAGGAAAAACGATTTTAAATTGTTTGATTTTTGATGTTGTCAAGATTATATTGGATATGAAAATACTTATGCACAAAATAAATCTTGAATCAGAAGAAGTTTGAGAATAATCCAAATAAATATCACTTTTCCTTGCATATATGCTAGTACACACATAACTCCCGAAGAGCTAAGCTTCGCTCTAGATGTCTATATCAGAAGTTGGTTTTGGAGGACACTCGTATGGATTTATATTCCACTAGTCTGTAGAGTCTAGAGAGCTCCAACTGTAAACTTGTTGATCTATCTTGAAAATTTCGTGTGCAATTTTACCATCCATTTGACAATTATAAAACATGAAAAATTTGTAGAACGATTTAAAACTATCAATAAGAACCATTGTAACGTAGCCGCTTTAGATAAAAACATAGGTACGTTCTTAGCATGATGCTTACCAAGCTAAAGTAAAAGCACAAACAGATCCTATTTCAAGCATCAGTGAATGAATGTCTGGAAACTTCTCGGAAAACTGCATCCGGCGTGGAGTCTTTCGTACCTCTGGCTATGCGCATCGTTTTGGAAAAAAAAAAAAAAATTTAAAAGTGCTCAAGAAAAGAACGCAAAAGAAGCCAGAGATAAAGTTGAAGTTGGCAATTGAAACGAATGCGAAAGAGCAACCTTGATGTGAATCGATATACTTTCCTTATCCGCTCTTATCATTGTTAAACTTTCGAGCGTAAAATTTAAAAAGCACCTGTTCGGAATGATAAAAAATACTAAAAGCAAAAGAGAAGTTTGCCAACGTATCCTCACTTATCGAAACGCCCCTACAGTTGAAAGTTGTGGGTGTTAATAAAGTTATACAATATAACTGAAAATCAGCGGTTGTTAATTTCGTGCGAAGTAATATTTCACGTACACGCCAGCTTAAGTGCTAACATATCACGCATTACTGGATCGCTTAGTAGGAAATAAGAGGTACATTTAAAGTTACTTTTCAGGGACGAACAAAAGCGTGCAAAGTGTAAATCATGCTTAAGTTTTAATGGTTTTATCGTTCACCCACTCCTCCTTACACATATCGCATTATAGCACAATTTCACGTAACCGAATGGGCTTCGTATTCATCACCGTTACGACTTCAGTCAAAGTATCATATATAGGCGAATGTAATTTGCGCGTGTCGGATGTCGAAAATAAAAAGAAGATGAAGATCGCGTGTTTTATGGCAAAGGGATTGTGCACGATTGAAAGCAGCAGCGCGGAGAGTGCAGAAGAAACGTCAATCCTAGCATTGATTTATTTGACGGCGAGAATCGATTTTGTCATAAATTTCAAATTTATTGGAAAATTCGACGCAGTGAGTAAGTCACCCTCTTTCATACAAAAAGATGAAAAAATATTTTATACGTTTATATGTATAATTTATAGCACTTGTACAAATTTCCATTCAAACGAATGCACATTCGTATGGAAAAGTTTCGACGTATGATTTTTCATGTGATTTTCTCGTCATGAAAAAAATCCTCCCATTCGCTTGATATGTATTTGTTCAAGAAAACTTGTATTGGGTATTTTTAATTATATATTTTTTTTATACGAAAGCGAACATACGGAATACAAAACGTGTTTGATGAACGCCATTATGGTGCGTGATATCGTTGTTTTGTTGATGGGTACGAATTGCTTTTTAATGCCATTATTTCAGTAAAAAATAAATAAACAATACTTTTCTGCTGAAGCGAATGATTGATGAAAGTCCCGGTTAAGGAAGTACCACATTATAAACATGCGATAATGAAATTAGCGTACCCAATTAAATTTTCATCTTGTTAAGAAAAATTATACTCCGAAAAGAGTACATGATAAATTATTTCAATCGATTGAATTATGATAACATAAATAAAACTACTTCAAAGTGTTATATGGGGTTGGATCATTTAGAAACTTTTTATATCTAATTATTACAAGAATTTAATGAAATTACATTCCGTTAAGAGTAAAAGTATCAAAAAGAGAATAATTAAAATATTAACCATTAATATTTGAACCTTTGACGTATTTCTTCAATGTTGGTTTTTATAATAAAAAAAAATCACAATTTTTTTGTGAATGTGCCTAAAAATCGGAATTCTCCTTCAATAGCATTTCTTCAATATTTTCTTATTTATCAAAATTGAAATATTCAACTCAGCATATTTTCATATTTTAAAATATAAAATAAAGCGACCATTTGAAGGGTCACCCGCTAAACACTCGGTTAATGTGTCTCATAATGGTCTAATAAATTACCTGCCAATAAAACAGTTTGCGATATTAATATTACTCCCCTAACAACAACCGCCTTATCCCGTGGGAGGACACGACCCCGTGCGGGGAATCCTTGAGCACGTATGTATGTATATAAGTCCCTTTTTATCACGGAATACGTGAGGCTATATATCACAAAACACCTCTCACTATATCACCCGAAAGGATATTACACTGACCATAACGTCCCATTATTGGAATTTTTGCGCGACTCGCCAAGGTACGCCGGCTTTGGGGAGGAATAAATAATATTTAGGGGTGAGAAAAATATATATATGTATATACATATGTATATGAATGTAATGTCTACAAGCCAATGGTAAAAACTCGCGGTATGTACACTGAAAGCCATTTCAAAGAAGACATAAAACGCACCTTATGCTTGTGTCACACGCTGCTATAGTGTGTACTACATACATACATACATTACGTACATATGTACATATGTAGGTACATACATATGTACTATGCGCTGCAAATGTTTTCAGATGAAGACGTAAGTAGGTACATATAAGCTGTCTTAAAAATGATTTTACAACTATCTACATATGTATGTAGTCTCATTGATAAAATTCTTAAAATTGATTGTAAATATGTAGTGTTTTAATTTAAATTTGATGAATATTTTCAATATGAGTTACGACACAAAATATAGAAAATAGAGATTTGCTCAACTTCGTCCAATAGCCTTTTAAGCGATGACAACTGTTATTTACTGAAATATTTGATTTTTTCTTTTAAAAAAAAAAATGTTATAAATTCAAATTACACGTTACTTAAAGTGACGCGAAACGTTATCTAAGAGGTCTTTTATCATTATATTTTGTATGAGACGAAAATGAAAAAAGCAATATTTGATATTTATGAGGGAAAATATTATTTTACATTTTCTTAAACAAAAACAAAAAAATGACAATACTTATGCATCGTCGTCAAAACGGAGAAGCGAAAAATTGGTTCGCGTTTTTAATATTCGCTTTTGTGCCTTTTTGACTTTCTTTTTTTGCCTTTTACCGTTTTCAGAAAATTGCCGACGAACCTTAACGATTTTAATTGAAGAATCCGTTCGTTTTTATGGTTTGAGGGCAACACCGCAAAAAAATCTCCTTTCTTATGCACACGTCGCGTTGTGGTGTGGGGAAGGTATCTGGTTGTATGAGTTTCAGAAGAAAAGTTTCAGTTTTAATTTAAAAATCCAGTTAACCCGTCGGTGGGGCAGGTCGCCTTATTTACCCGAGTGAAAGGCGTATCTGTTCGTTGTTGAGAGGGAAAAAAGTGGAGTCGTTTTTAAGGGGAAAAAGCCCGCTTTTTAACAAAACACCGGGTCAGACAGGTTTTGTAGGCAATTTTCCGGACAGGGCCGCTCCACCCCTACAGCAAGATCTCGTTATCCAACTGGCAAAAAAAAAATGGATGTCATTTGGCAACGTTAACATTCAGGTTGGTTACCTTTTTTGTTTGCTTAATCATTTTTTTTGAAGTAATTAGACCCTGAAAACGGACGTAAATACACTTGTAAACGAAATTATGCACAAAGTCGTCGCGTTGTTGCCACCGTCTCGTTGTCACTTTGATTTCGACTTGATTAATCATCGCATTGTCAAATTAAACTACTCCAATATTTCACAATGGACTGAATGCCACTAAATTCAGCTTATAATTTACATACGTATCGTAAAATTAGTTAATTATAGGCTATTCAGTAAATTAATCGGTTTATACATTATGGAAAATATCATTTAACACGATTCAAGCTATTAATTTCAAAGTTCATATGCAATAAACAATAAATCGAAATATTTTTCATGACAACCAAAGTTTACTGAAAAACTAATTATGTATTAGAACAAATTTAAGAAATTCAACCGTAATTTTAGTTTTCGCAAACAGTCTAAGTGACTTTTTGTGACGCTTTATAATTGAATTATAAAATGCGTCGACATGAAACTTAGAAATTGAAAGGATTCCGCGATGTTTTCGAATACGTTCAGATAAATATCTTTCAGCCGTCACTTTGGAAATATCAACGTGAAACTTTGATGTAAACATGAATAGTGGTTCGCGTAGTTGATTTCCTCTATTCCTTGTTGGACAAAAGTTTGGTTAAGAAATTTCTATGAAGAAGTTAGTACGTGCGTCAGGGAGAGGAAACAGTCAAAGAGGAAACTTTCTTGTTCTATTTTCACTTTATCAATAAAGTTAAGTAAATATAAGACGTTTTCGTTCTGTGGATTAGGCGAGCGACAAATGTATTTCACCGTCGGATTTTTGCCATGTCGCAAATTGAAGGACGTTCAAATTTTCTTTTCTACATACTTGTATTCACAATGTACATACATATGTACATATGTATGTCCAATGAAAAAGTTATTATATACTTAACGATAAATATGTATATGCGGGCACATAATACACGTATAAGCACTCAATTTAAAAAAATATATATTTCACAACAAATAATAATCGGTGCCATGAAAATTTTTATTTTTCCGAGGAGAAAATTGAGCAAGTCAAGGTTTTGGCCGAATTTGTTTAATAAAGAGAAACGTTGAAAACCGTCAGCGGACTCTCGCGCGAAACGCGAACAGGCAAGAAACGCCGTGAATAAACAGAAGCAAGAAATCTTAATTTAATATGCAGCGAACGTGTATAATATAATGGCGGCGAAATGGGAGGGAGGTGGCGTCTGGTAGGTAGAGAGATGAAGGGAAATAAAATGAACGGCGAGAATTCATGACCGGTTCGAATAAATTAAGCGTTGCGAATTTCTTAATCGGGAGGTTCAATTTGGATTGGAACGCGAGCGAAAACAATGTTCGATGCTTGAACAATTTCCACTGCTTCTAATAATGACCGCTGGATTCGATTACGTCGGTATAACCAATATCCTTTGCGGTGTTTTTAACCCCAGAGATGCAGGGTATATTAAACGTAAGATTAATCAATACTTATATATTGTTAAACTCGACTCACCTGATTTTTACGCCAAAGGGCTCATTGTTTGTGTAGTTTTTCCGAAAACAGGAATTTTCTACACATTGACGCGGTGAACTGAAATACATAGATAGTTATTTTTTTTTATATATATGTACATACATACATACATATGTAGATAAATAATAAAAGTTTAAATAGTATACAAGGAGCTTAAAGTAAAGAGGTCGAGAATATGATTTTGCGTAAAAATTGTAAACAAAATATCTTTTATGAAAACATTGATCAATATTAAATTATACATTATACAATATTACTAGATGCCTATACAAAGCAAAGTATGTATGAATTTTTTATCAAATGTAATGAATTCAATGTACTATTACTAAATACATATGTTCTATTGTTAAAAAGTGAAAAAGTGATTAACAAGCACCTATTTATGTATGTATGTATGTATGTACAACATTAGGGTGGAGCGACGATGTATGGAACTTTTTTTTTTTTGGGATATTCGTTTTGAAATAGTTCTAAAAAGTTGCCTCTACATCATAACTCTTCTGTCCAAAAAAATCTGCTTAATTAAAAAGTTTTTCTGGTCTCTACCAGCACTTTTATCTTAACACTTTTACTTGTATGAAAGTTTCCAATCAATTGTTTCCAATCTCAACAAATAGCAATTTTAATTGGAAAATTAGTATTTATTTTTACTATACATACATATGTACATACTTACTTTACTCGTATGCCTACCTCCACCACGCCCACAAATTCACACTTATTTGAATAATTCAAAGAATACGTAAATACTTAGAGTACTTATAATATTCAATAAAGTTAGGGTAATTTTATGAGCATGTTATATAAAATTTTGTATTCTGTGTTCAGATTTCGAAATTAATAGGTTAATTAAAAAATAATAATAATTAATAAATTAATAATTTTCATTTTTCGCCTTCAGGTAGAGGCCTGAAGACATATTCACAGATTTTTTTTCAGTATTTTTACGACAATACGGATGATGCAACGAAACTTTTGGTAGGTATTACAATGCCGATTTTAAATTTTTGCAATGTCGCTCCACCCTAATGTACAAACTTATGTATATATGTATGTACATACATTATAAGCATAGATATATCTCTACTTTCGAAACGTATAGCAAAGTCAAACACAAATTTGAAATCTGTTTGGAGAGTAAGCTTAAGTGAAAGTTTTTCTTGCACCTATGTATACATTACAAATCCGAAGTGAAAACAGTTAAAATTAAATCAATAGAAAAATATATTTAAAATTATTCGCGCAAATCCTTTAAAATTTGAGTATTAAACGAACAGGTATCGCACTTTGAAGGTTGAAATGTAGCATTGGGTGCGAAGGCTATTAGCGCGGGGCCTTCTGACCACCAGAATTTGTTATCGAGCTGAAGCTACCATAGGATAATGGAATGAGGAGGATGAGGGGTAGAGGACCCGACCTCACCAGCCGGCTTGGGGGCGATGATGAGGAAAATTGAGCAGGGGCGGCTGTGGCACCAGATGGACTTCATTTAAATTTGGTGCGAACCCGAGACCCTGGCTTGCACACGAGCACCCATTTACCCGAGGCCCCCGGACCAAATCAAAGTTACACAAAAATATTCATGAATGAGTAACGAAACCGCACGACGAAAGTTTTAAGTGCCTATTTTCTAGGTCACACGCTCCCCCTCTCTGCCCATCAGCGCTCTGCATTCAACCCTTCTCTAATGAACAATAGCGAACACTGATCAAAAAATTCCCAACCCTCGGCGACAATGTTTAATGAAATTCTTCCAGCCTTAATATTGTTTTGATCTTTTCGATAATCTAAATATAACGATTCTATTGCAAAGCCTGTTGTACATACATATTTTTTTTTATTTATTTTTTTTTTTCGTTTTAAAATATACCGATGTGACTTCACAGGAATCCCTAAAACGCCACATCGGCCAGATACATAATATAAATATAGAATTAAAAATGAGAATTATAATAAAAATATTAATAATGATAACAAAACCAAAAATAATTATAATAATAATATTAAAATGATAATAATAATAATAATAATAATAATATTAATAACAATAATAATAACAGTATTAATAATAATAACAAAATAATTGCATAAGAAAATAAAAAATTATATATCAAAAAAATCCAAAAATACTGACAAGTTGCTGTCAGAGATCATGAACAAGTCAACACTCCTAGCAATCCGATTTAAAAGTGTTATGTAGGTTCAGACTAAATAAGTAGGTTCGGACTAAATCTTCAAAGTGGAATTCTACGTATCTGGGTCAGTAGGACAAACTTGGATTAAAGATACGTAAACATAAACATTTAAAATGAAATAACTGTAAAAAATACACATTATATGTGAGAAATTTAATTTTCTTCTTTAGCAATATGAATCAACACATTTAAATGGCAAGCGGAAACCACACATGTATGCAGAAAAATGTTTTTGGTTATACTTTTACTATTTAGACCGGTGGTCGGGAATCTTTTTCGAGTTAAGAGCCAAATCAGGGAAGATCTTGCAAAATTGGTAAGTTTGGGAACATGTTATCTTCGGATTATACATATGTACATTCAAAATTATACATATGTACATTCAAAATTAAATTGAATGTTACTAATTAATGAAATGGGTAGCAGTAAGAAATATGCTATCTTCGTGATATTTCTTAATGTTCGACAGTTTATTACTAAAAAGTATTATTCAAAAACGATTTAATGCTTTTTATAGCCATGAAGTTATATGTACAAAGAAATAGGATTCATTTTGATTTTGTGGAAATTGTATGTCAACGTTTTGTGTTTCGCACAAAATGTTGGATGACAGCGAGAGCCGTAGGTTTTCATACAAAGAGCCGCATGAGGCTACGGAGCCGCCGGTTCCTGACCGCTGATTTAATTGAATAGAATTTATAATATTATTATGGCCATCATACTTTAAGATTCATTTTAAACGCATTAGTAATTTGTTTCAAGCTTAAAAATTGATGAAATTCCTCTGTGACGTACATAGATTATGAACTAAAATTTATGGAATTGAAATTATTTCTCAATCGATCAAGTTTTGCTTTCAAGTTTGCAAGGAAAAACCGTTTGACCAAAGAAAAAGTTTTAGAATTTCCGAGATGTATCAACTTCGATATCCAAAGTCCTATCGAAGAGATGAAAAATTATCCATGGGGAGGGGGGTTGAGGGGTAGCGCTTTCCCGGCGAAAAATTTGCGTAACGTGCAAGCTTCAGATGAGCTTAATAATCAGAGCGCACAGAACTTCGCCAGATGATACCCGTTTTTACGGACAGTCTCAGCTTAAGCGGTGATGAATGACTTACTTCAAAAAAAAAAAAAAAGCGGTTCGCCCGCGCCGGTCGCGTGGTCTGAGCTTTCCTCAAATTTCCAGTGCGACCCGTGAAAGGAATGTCAGCACACTATTAATCATTATATGAGTGAGCGCACATTATGAAATGACGTTTTTTTCCATCTTGCCGAAAATGTGCTAGCCGAAAAATAAATGATGGTGTCAAGTATTATTTTGTTTACGAATACATCACTCTCTGGCGGGACGCGTTCGAATTATTATACACATAATATATTATTTTCCTAATAGGATTGGTTTAATAAATCATACTGTGATTTTGCGACGTGTTTGCAAGTTGGAAAAAATTTAATGGTGTCCTAAGCATACCACCAAAAATAGTGATAATAAAAAAAATCGGGTGTGGCCAACCCATGACTTTATCCATATATTTGAGGAATACAAAGAGTAACGAAATTAATTTTTTAAGTACGTAACTAAATAAAACGCATGCGCACCACCACACCAACCAAAATACATACATACATATCAAAATACATACATAAATTATTGTGTATGTAAAATACGCGTATGTAAAATAGGAAAAACTACCACTTTTGGTCGACGGATTTTAATCAAAACCTTGTCAACTCTTAAATTTTATATGGAAATTATGATTTATTTATTTTTAACGAGGTATTTACGTCAGAATTGTAATATTACAATATTATGACGATACTTAATATTTAAAAGGCCAAAAACAAATAAAAAAAAAAAAAATCGTTCAAGAGTAAACTGCCTCTTCCGGTTGGCGGATGTTAACCAAAATAACAGTATCTCTTACTGCTAACGTGAAAACTATGTATATATATAAAATTTCGACTTGATAGGCTCGGTAGTTTCGGAAATATTCCGTGGTAACAGGATTTTTGACTTTTCTACAAGAAAAAAATCCAACTTCCGGTTGACCAACTTACACCCTATGTCGAAATAATAGATATGAAATTTCAACTTGATCGACTTGATAGTTTCGGAGAAAAAGATAAAAACTCTAAAAACCAAGAGTAAAAGTACTACTTCCGGTTGGATAAAAAATATAAAAAAATTATATTATTTTGAAGGTTGTTACACCTACCACATATTCAAAATTTCAGCTTAATGTGTATGATAGTTTTGCTGGAAAAACCTTCCAAAGATTACACAAAAATTAGATGGTTTTCCAAGGGCTGTATCACTTCCGGTTGACGAAAAATTTTGAAAGTCTAATGGAAGTTTAAGTTTAATAGAATAAACGGTTTTTGAGTTATTAGAGATTTTACACAAAAGTACACAGACATACAGACATACAGACATACAGACGTACAGACGTACAGACAAATCATGAAAACGTGATCAGGGGATGATACCTGATACAAATCAGTCAAAATCTGAAGGTCGAATTTTCGCATTGTCACAATACTTTATCCGATTAGGATAAAGTAAAAAAAACAATAGTTCGCCTTAAAATTAAAAATTCAAATAAATTGAAATTATGAAAAAGTATTCAGCCCAATTTTTGTAATAAAGCTAAACCCAACTTTTGTAATAAAAGCTGTCGGGATTTTTAATGTACAAAAATACGTCATTTTGTATGTATAATTTGTACAGTGTTGGAAATTGAATTTTGAATTTTAGCGCATTTTAATATAGAGAATAAAATAAAAGAAGAAATAAAATCAAATAACCTGGGTTCATCCTTGCATCCATTCGTAACTACGGGAGTAAAAAATCCAATTACACGCCTTTTCCTTTATTCACTAGATTTGTATGGAGGAATTGCTTTATATTTTAATACTACTACTTTTATATACGATTTGAGTTTAGTATTGAAGAGGTACAATACATTTCTATGTATTTTTGAAAACCTCATTGTTCCATTCAATTCAATTTCAAATTAATTGCTTCTCACCTTCTTAAATTACCTTCTAGAACTTCTATTGAAAGTTTGTTTATAATAAATATTGAAACTTGGCTTGACATAGCTGTACGCTGAAACCTTTCATATCACAATATTTTTACTTGAAAATTTGAATAACGACGTACATTAATATAATATTTAATTTCACGAATTGGGGAAATAAGCTCCCGGAAAACAACACCCATTATAAATCACAACAGTGTTTTGATGCTTGTTTTTTTGTTGCTGGTAGTCAAAAATCCAGCTTTACAGCAGCAATCTCTGGATAAAAAGTTTGTGATTGCATTTGGGTCAGATTCGGAGTAGCAGGTGGTGTTGGGTGTTGGTCCAAATGGAAACTGAACCGGTCGTGCTTTTGGAACATTCGTGTTTTCAACTACTTTTTTCATACTAGTTAAATTTCATTTAAACAATTTTACCAACTTTTCGCATTTAAAAGTATCACATCGTAAGCATTCCCATTTATTTTTTTGAAAATTATCTCGATTAATTGAATTTTTCGTACGTGGGCGATGAGAATTTTATTAGTTGCGATAATGCTTGAACTGTTTAACAACTAATAGAAAAAAATCGACGATAGACACTTTTAGTTAATGTGGTAGCTGAAAATCTATTTTGTACGAAGGTCACGTAAAATCTTGACCCGGGGTATTTTTTCAGGCTTTCAAACTTTTACTACGCACTCACTATGGAGGGTCAAAGTTCTGTTGTAAATGATACGTGTGAGCCAAGTGTTTTTACAGTACACTCAGAGTATTTAATTAGTTTTAAAAAATCGTATATTGAATACTCCGGTCAAAAAAAACCAAAGAATTCGCAAAATATTTACAGATCAAATGATACAAGGACTCCGACTCGATAACAGATTAACATTGGAATAATTGATAGGTGGTACCAATTTCAAAAGAACTGTCTCACAACTAAGATATACTTTGGCAAATTCTACCAGGAGACAACCAATCTGGATCCAGATCTTGCCAATGACGATAATTATTGAGGTCGAAAAAACCGTTGAGAAAAACATTTCAACATACGGGGATCAAATCCTAGGCTTTGCCCAAAAGACTAATACTGTAACCACTGAGCTATCACCTAGTCGTAAATATTTATATACTCAATAATATGAATCTCATTTGATGTTATTCGTCTAAATATTTCAAACTGCATTTAAACGTACTTAAATGTTATGTGACAATTGGTGAATATGACTGGATGTAAAGAAGAAGAAATAAAACGAAGAATGAAACTAGGATGGAGCGCTTTTGGAAGAATGAACATAGTTTTTAAATCCTACTATGCTTAAAAAATAAGGCAAACGACCAATGCGTACTGCCAGTTATGACGCATTGATGTGAAACGTGAATGCTGAATTCGAGAATGTTACGTAAGATTCAGTGCACACAGAGAAGCATGGAAAAATGTATGCTTGGTATAACAATAAGCGATCGTAAGAGGAATACATTGGTAAGAAGCATGACCAAAGTAGCAGATATAGCGGAACGTATGAACAAGTGGTACTGGACTCATAGCGAGAAGAACGGATTGCAGATGGACGCGAGAAATACTAGAATGGCATCCGAGAGGATGTGAAAGAAAGCAAGGTAGACCGAGTGGACGATGGGCTGATGAATTGAGAAGATTATGTAGTGTCAAGTGGATGCAGATTGTTCAAGACAGACAGGAATGGACAAGAATTTGAGAGACCTTCGTCCAGCAGTGGATGGTGAATGGTTGAAAATGATGATATATTATACATACATATGTATATTTATTTATTTATTTATTTATTTATAAAAAAAATGTACCGCTGTGGCATTACAGGTTTCCCCAAATCGCCACAGCGGCAGTTACATATAAAGAAAAAAATACACGAAAAAAGCAGATGCATATCTTTACAGTAAAAAAAAAAAGAAAAAAAAAAAGGAAAAAAATAACAACAATAAAAATAACATATACGAACATACATAATAAAAAAAATTTAGAAGGAAATAAAAATAAGAAAAAAAAAAAAAATAAAACAAAAATCAAAAATAAAGCTGAAGGAATGTGGTAAGATGTTGAGGGCCAATATTAAAAATGTCAACATCATGCGCAACGTCATTCAGTCCCCTGATGGCTCTGGCGATGGGCGAGTAATACAGCACACCAGTTCTCACCCGGACTGGAGAGAACAGTTGTCTCGAACGAGATCCATGAGGATGCTCTGGAGCAAGAAGTTTAATCTCCTCTAATATTAAAGGATTAGAGATGTCACCTCTTAAGAGTTTGTGGAAATGACAAACGAGGTGAGCATCTCTTCTAAACTTTAAAGTTTTATATCCCACTGCTCCCAGAACAAAAGCACTGGGATAGAGAAAGGGATAATAACCGAACTCTCTCATATACAGATATCTCAAAAAATTTCTTCTGGATCCTTTCAATCTGTATAGAGTATGTAATGCAACTGGGACTCCAAATAATGGAACCAGATTCCAAGATGCTGCGGACTAATGTGTTGAAAAGGAGGCGCAACACTTTCAAATTGTTAAATTGAAGAGCGTTACGCATAACAAAACCTAGCATCTTCGAAGCCTTATTACATATGTTCGATATGTGCAAAGAAAATCTCCATCTGTTCTCAAATGTCACACCAAGATCGCACGTAGAATTCACCCTGTTCAGCGTAAAACCTCCTAAACTGTAAATAAAAATTGAAGGAGAGGGTGAACGTGTGTACGATACGACATGACATTTAAGAATACTAAGTGGCAAACAATTAGAGATGGACCAATCCCATAACGACTCTAAATCATCTTGTAAAACAAGTGAGTCAGAGATCGTCCGGATGCACCGGAACATCTTCAAATCGTCAGCATAGAGCAAAAAATTTGAATTAGAAATGACATTATGAATGTCATTGATAAAAATGAGGAAAAGTAGAGGTCCAAGGTTGGAGCCTTGCGGCACTCCAGAGCAAGTGGGATACTCAACAGAATAAGTATTCTGGAATTTAACAATTTGGCGACGGTCGCTCAAATAACTGACAAAAAAATTTGTGAGATTATCCGAGAAGCCAAGATTGATCAGTTTGCTAATAAGAATGCCGTGATCTACCTTGTCAAAAGCTTTTTCAAAATCAGTATAGATAACATCAACTTGCACATTATTATCTAACGATTTAGTGATAAAGTCAGAGAAAGAGAGGAGGTTAGTGGTCGTTGAACGGGCCGGACGAAAACCATGTTGCTGCTCTAATAGAACATGTTTTATATGATTATATATCGATCTGTGCAGTATTATTTCAAATAGTTTCGCTGGGGAGGAAAGTGCCGCAATTGGTCTGTAATTTTCAACGAACGACTTTTCACCTTTTTTGAATATAGGTGTTACTATCGTACACTTCCAAGACTCAGGAAATACAGAGGTCGATAAAGATAAATTTAATATAAATTGCAATGGCATCAAGAGACTATTTTGACAACCTTTCAACACAAAATCGGGTAAGAAGTCAGGCCCAAATGATCTAATTGGTTTCAGACCCTTAAATCCAAATAACATATCATCAAAAGTTAAACCAGTTATGGATAAGGTAGCCGACCAGTTAAACATAGAATCAAAAGTAGTGCCATTAGAAGAAAGCGGGAGGAAGAGTCATTAAATACAGATTTGAAATATTGCGCGAAACCGTTAGCAATGTTTCCAAAACCCTCAAAGGTCTTATTGTTACTAAACATTGTAGAAAGATATGATCGAGAATCCCGTTTCGAGTTTACAAAGTTCCAAAAGGCCTTAGGATCATTACCAATGTTACTCTCACATTTCTGTATATGTTTACGGTGACAATCTAACATTATAGTTTTCGACCTTGAGCGCAAAGAACGAAATTCATCATAATCACACAAAATTTTGTGTTTCTTCCAACGTGTGTGAGCAATCCTTTTTAGCTTAAGTATATGAATCAAGTCTTTAGAGAACCAATTTGGAAATATATGTATATTGTGTATTTACATATAAATGGCCCAGCCGCGCTGTGCGCTCAAATCTATTATCAATTACATTTAAAATATATGTTTTAATTTAGTACATATCGAGTCTAAAGCTATCCTTTATCAAGAGCTAAGTAATATATGTATGTAGATACATTATAATAATATTAAATATAGGCCCTATCCCGTTTGTCAGTATAATGCTCGCACATTTTTCAACTACCAGGAATACATATTTAGTGAGGGGTTATTTAACGCGTTACAAATTTTGCCTATGAACTTGTTTGTTTAAAATTTCCCATCAGTAATGGGTGATCCAAAACCAACATAGTTTAAAATGTAGTATCTGGGAAATAATGAATTGTTTTCATCAATCATGTGCAGGTATACGTATAATCTTTATTGGCATAAAATATTATACTTGATCAGACTACTATAAATCGGCAGCGGTGCGGTTTTGAAGTGAATTAATCACACGCGATCGTGCCAAATTGTTCGGGAAGAGCTTGCACGCTCGAAGTTATGAAAAATCGGGAATCATTGGTCCAGCATCTCGTCTCTCAATTATGGGCACGTGTTTTTGCCGAATTTCGTCGCTGTACAATCAATCAGTAGCAAGTGAACCGTCAGCGGCACATGGCTCCGCGCGCAAAGCTCGCCCGCGCGGAAAACGCCGCTGACGAGTGGGAAAAACCCGGTGACGGAAAATGTGCGCGAAATCAAGTGCGGAAAACACACACACACATTCTCAAAGGCCTACCTAAACTCCTCGCCTGTCGAATATCTCACCGTCGAACCGGAACGCTCTTTGATTTCATCCGACTCTTATGAAAGAAAATTATTTATATACAATCAATATTGCTCAACCGTGCCAGTCTGAACAATTTCGTTCCTCTCAAATGATCGATTTTCACTCAGAATTTGATGTTTAATATACAGCTTAGGAACGCCGTCAAGCTTAAATTTAAATTTCATCAAGTGTCTCACTTACACGAGGGGAAAAAAACGAACACTAAAGCTCACAATATCGTTTTTAGTACGTCGTCAGTCCTAATACAAGAGTATATTAAAACAGTAATTACTATATACCTATATTTGTATATTAGCGTGAGCATCTGTCATCCTGTCTGGGTCGTTGCGGTCACGCTAGCATTGCCAATATAAAGGCTCCCGCACACCACTACGAAATCGTGTATGAAAACCTAGTTGGGCAAATCTAAGTCTACCGGACTGCGCAAGCGTCGGTTTCTGTCACTCTGACATAAGCTATCAAACTACCATCTGTCACCTCGCATTCGGAAAGTTTGTATTTCACTCACTATTCTCAAGTCAGAGTTATTTACATACAACTTTTCCACAAGCGTCATCGAAATCGGCAAAATCTGCGGAAATCCTTATTGGTGTAGACGCGTATTCAGTTATTCTATTTGTGCATTAATGCCACACACGCGCATCTAACTTTATTTATTGCGAATTTGTTTAAATTCTATTAATAATCAATTGTTTTTTGCACTACTTTACGTAATATATCTATTATAACAGCTAACAAATATATAATGGACGTATATAATCGCCCCCGCCACCCCTACGCCCGTTTCAAGGCAAACTAAAGTTTTCGCCACGTGGTTATGCCCGAATATTTAGCGGTTAAAGCCAACTTTGCTGTCGCGCGCTCTGTTTGGCTTATTAACTGAATAAATCGCGGCTATGCGATACAACTCCCCACCATACCACCCTTGAGATTTATTTTCCTACCTGTTCGCAGTGGTGTGCGGGAGCCTTAACACAAACAAATTTAGCGGTGTGATGGCAACAAGCTGGTTCGAGTTGATAATTAGTGCAATTGAGTTCGAGTTGACAATATCGTTGATTGAATTCAACCCACTCAATCAATCAATCACCATTCAATCAACGTTAAACTATACAATTTTTTCACATACTGTCAAACAGGCTAGGAGCTGTACTGTTATTCTACAAACCAGGACGTACGGGAAGGGGGTGGGGTGAGAATGACGGGAAAACTGGCCGGTTTATAATATGTAGGAAAATAGTTCGATATATTTTTGTTTTTGATACAATGCATGAATATTCACATTGAAATATGAATATTAACGAGCCTTCAACGACAAGTTTGGATTTATTATTTTTAGTTGTTTTCTTTCCAAGGTATAAATATGTATGTAGCTACCGGCATATATATATATCTTCAATTAATAAAAATCCGCAGGTGAAATTCGTAAACGGATGTGGGGGCACGTCGCGAAAATTGGAGTTGATTTCATACTTTCCCCAGGTTTGTGTATCGCTGGGGTGCGATAACGAGATTTTTCATATTAAAAATGAGTTTTGCTAAATTTCCGCCGGGGAATTAAGGTTCGGTGTTTCCTCTTTGATCCGCGTTAACATTTTGGTCACGACTACAGAACCCATCTTTTATTCTTCGGGAATACTTATTGGTAATTTGGTCGGTTCCGTTTTTTTTTCCCCTCCTTCTAACGTTTTTCCCCCAACACACAATCAAAGACTGTATCGGGCGGTAGATTTAAAATTGTGATTTTTTTCTTATTGCAATCAGAATCGTCATATAGTAGACGACGAATTTCCAATAGTAAGTATAGTATACATATACTGGTATATTTATACAATATGCATATACTGAAATGATCGAGTCGCGTTTGCAACGTGAAAATTTAAATATAATCTGCATGGTTTCTGCACGGAAAATTTTTAAATAAAAAAATAAACGCTTCTTATACAATAGGTATGTTGAATTATTTTGCTTTGTTGTCACTCCTTCGTTTGAAAATTCCGAATACCTAATTTAGTTCAGAAAATTATGTATATAAACGAGTTTTTATAAACGCCCAATGAAGTGAAGGCATCGATTGTCTTCAGCGTTCATATTATAAAATTCACCTCTACCGTTGAATTTCTGAAAAGGAAGGGATGAAAAATAATGGAAATGGAAAAGAATGCCCCGAAAATTCCCTCACTTTCTGGTAAATTTTGTTTCTGCGGAAAATGTAAAAATAAAGTGAATCGTCGATTCCAGCAAAGTTAAAACTCATCTTGGTTTTCCTTTTTTTTTGACATTGCATCTTTTTATGTATCTTTAGAGTATTTTATTTGGTAGTCAATAAGGGTAAATTTTATTATTGAATAATATTATAAGTTCTAAGTAGAAGTACCTACATACATACATATGTATGTATGTGATATATTCATACATATAAGTACATATATTTGTTTGTAGTGTGGTTATACATATGTATGTATATGTAGAGCAGTAGCACTTTTAATTTAATATTTCTACCATTTAAATAGCGTATAGACTGAAATGATTACAATTTTGCATCAGTTAACTTTAATCATATTAATATTAAAACCTTTTTATTTATATATTTTCATATCATAAAATATCCGAGCATCACAAATAGAATGTAATATTCATATTGAAAATTATAATACAAAATGTTATGAGGGAATTAAAATAATATATAAAATATAATGAAAATCGGGTTGGGTTGACATAATTGAATGTGCACGTGTATTAGACGGGTCGTGTGCGATTAGTGTGGGTTATTTTCTTGTCCCTGGGACACGGGTAATGGTCCAGATCCGAATGCAGATTGTAAGAGAGTCAATAAGCACGTATTTACGTATAAGACATGCCGGCTACGTGGTCGGCTTACACAACAGCCTCCCCCTTTATCTGACTTGAATATCCCGCAATCAATTAACCGGCAAATAAAAAGGCCGGATATTGGATTAAATGGAATCGATATTGCCGTACGGTCTTACAATATACTCGCGGGCACACGTTCGCCCGAATTGCACACGAAAATCGTTGTTTTAAACAGTGGAAATATAATGAAAAAAAAAATACCGCTTTTGGATATATTGCGAGTGTACAGAATACATTATGTACATTGAATTTAAATTTCGTTTTATAAATCAAGAGCTCTTCTTATAAGCTCGTTCCCTCGGCGTGGCCTAAGCGTGATTGAATCAGGGGAGCTTCCCGTAAATTTTTAAGTTAACAAACTTTCACGGCTCCTGCGGGAATCTTTAAAAATACTCGCTTTTCCTCCTCATTGTGAGGGATGGTATCGTTACAAAGCGGAACTAGATTGTATAAATTGTAGACATTAATACCTCCTAAGACCCCGTCGTGTTCGCAACAAGTCGCTTGTCGAAAACTCCAACATTTTGCTCCTGCAAAATACACGAGAGGCTATTATGTCAAATCGAAAGACGTTTCGCTATTTTTCTAAATCATTTATTCTCTCATTTTTCATACATTATATCATCTTCTACATATAATTCAAGTATGTTTATTTACATATTTACACATTTTACAAATTTAAAAATACTAAACTCAAAGGTCAAAAAACAAAATTGATATAAATAAAGAAAAACAAATTAATAAGCAGTACAAATATAGTCACGGTTATCTGATGACTTTTCACTTTAATTTAAAGAATTTCATACGGTTTAAAAACATGTTATACCTTTATTTAAATATTTAAGATTATATAAATTCGATTTTCTATTTCATTTAAATTAAATAAATATTCAATATCAAATATTTTAAAATAATTTTAAATTTACCTGATTTTTAATGTCAAGATTAGTAAGATAAAAGCAATATACCTTGGACGCTAAATTTTCGGGTAAAAATATTCTAAATTCAAAAGGTTTATTTATAAATGTAATATTAAAAATAAACTCAACTATTGCAGGAAACTAAATTTATTCACGCGGCTTCAAATCACATACATATATTTTCGCCAAATATTTTTAATTTAAAATCTTTTGCAACTATGAAAATTGTATTGTGCGTTGATATGATGTTTTATAAAAATCTGAATATTTAACTGCTAAAAACTTAAATCATTTTAAAAATCCATTAAAAAAAAATTAATTTCCTAAGTAAGATCGTGTACAAAATATTTTACTCATAGGGTGTGAGTAGCGTAAAAAATACTATAATAAAACAGAAGTCAATTATATTTGATTAAAATTGAAATAGTTGACATGTCAATGTACATTTCTATCAAAGATCACAATGAAGTTTAAAATCATCAATAATATTACACCATTACATTTAAGAGATATATCTATGGAATACAATTAGTGGGTTGGTCCGATGTCATAATAATAAACGAACAATAATTGTAAACAGCGAAGTATGTAGGTGACTAAATTCTCATAAAGATTCATATTACATGCATTTATATATTTTCATAATGGTATCACTTAAAATGTAATTACTATGATATTGTATATATAACTAATAAAACAGATATTCAAAAATTTATTTCATCGAAAACATTAAACACATCTTTTTTTTTAATTATTAATTCTATCACGATTTCTTTTTTATTCGTTCGACATCATATATTTATTACCCTCGTATATATTCAATATAAAAATTGATTTTTCCGACTGTAAAATTTGCGGATTTTTTAGTCACTTTCTTAGGTTTTGTTAAATTCAATTAAACTAACTAGAGATTCTCTCTTTGAAATATGAAATTTATTTAACGTATAAATACACTTTTACTAATTTGCAGTTCGCGTTAGATTGAATTCAGTGCAATTGATTGGAATGGCTGCGAACAAATTGTCCACGATTTCAGCTGACACGCGTATTCAGATTAGAGGTGAAGAGGCAGGCTATCGTACAGTGCAGTGATATTATGAGATTCACTGACAGTGTTGTCAGTGAAGCAGTGTTCTTGTTTCCGTGCTGCATTGCGGCTGGATGCTCACCTAAAATCATTTAAAGTACAATCAATCAATCGTCGACATATGCGTCAATTGCAATCGATGCAAATTTGCACTCACAAAAATACATACATATTTTAGGAATAAAATATAGTATATTTGATTGGTATACCGTTTATAACATGAACGTTGACGCTGGCTCCTTCAGCTGACGTTGGTACACAACTGTAATTACCAGAATCAGTTAATCTAGCCCTGCTGATCCTTATTCTGGATGTAAGAGCGTCAGTCCATTCTGCGTCAACCCTGATTCTGGCAGTTTCAGAAAGGTCGTTCGGATGCGGTACTGGAGGCTCTACTATTTCTGTGCCTGTAAGATGGAAACGGATTTGAGTTCGGATCAGGACGTCTCATCCACCTTATTGTACATAGTTTTCCACGCTATACTAATTACGCGTATTATGCTTTAATATTTTGACTTACCTTTGTACCAAAAAATGGTACCCAAGTCGTGTGGTCCTTGACTGATGGTGCACGTGAGTGTGACAGCACTGCCAGCCTTCACGTATATATCAGACGGACCCAGTATTCTCGCTTTGGCCTCTGTTACAAAGAAAACAAATATTAAACCAATATTGAGATGTGTGCAATTTCGATTATTATTTTCCCATTAACCTTAAAGGTATTCCGTGTGGTATTTATTAAAAAAAAACTAAGTTAAAATTTATATTGAAGACGTGGGTGGTTTTATTTTGCGTCGATTATGGAAAATTGGGTGCTCCTGAAAGGTCGTAGGTATTTTTGGGTCATTTATGCGAAAACATACATATATTTATGTGAGAGCGGCGCAATAAAGGAATCAAATGGGTTATTTACATGGGACGTGGGACTTTGTCCAAACTCAACGGTATTAATCCACTTCTGAGAAATTTGTTACGTTAGATTTCCCAACTTGCCGAATTTTGACATTACATTATTTTATACCACGCTTTCGCCTTTCGTACGTAAACGTCAGAAACTAAAATACAACAAAAATGTCAGAGAACTTTTTATACGAAACTTTCAGCGAAATTAAATTGCTGACGCACATAAATATTCATTTTATTTAACTTTACATTTAATACCCACGCATTTTAGCTATAAATACGCACAGTATACAGTTGAATACTGGAAATAAAATAGACTATGTACATATGTACATATACGTATGTATACATAAGTGCCAAAAAAGAATTTTGTTGATTTTTACATATTCGGATTATATGTGCCATCGCGAATAATCTTAAATAAGTCCCAGATAAATATACTTTAGTTACTACTATAGACGCTTGAAGATGGCGTTGAGTGTAACTATTTTTTTTTTTTTGGTAACCTTTGGTTAGTAGTTAGTAGTACAGTGATAGTAATTAAAAATAAAGAGGTACTTTTATAATGAGTTTTGATATATTATCAAGTTTTTGGCCCTTAGAGCCTATTTTATTTCTAGTATTCACTACTTACGCTTAAAATACACCCAAACTGAACATCATACGTACAAATAATGTGTACATACTACATATACATATGTAGAGCAGTGTTTTTTTCATGTATTGAGTATTTTTCATTTCGTACATTTTTCTCATATATCACATTTTTTCCTGCGGGAACATTTACGAAATACAATGCATTTATCAAATTGATGGTTCCCGTTGCGGGTAAACTGTAATAGCTTAGGATCGGTACTTTCGTGCGGAACTGTACGTCAGAATCGATCGGTTAATTTTTTCGCTCCGTTTTTTTTTTTTGTTTATATATATATATATTTTTATTTTTCGTCATAAACGTGTGTATATGAAGGTTAAAGCGAATTGTCCGGTTTAATGTGCCGGGTCTGCAGTTGATTTATGCAGCGCCGTCCGACCGGAGGCACACAGGGCCATTAATAATACGGTAATAATAACGGGGGGGTTATATTATCGCAAAAGTGTAAACCATAATTTTACCGCACTAAGGCTCGCAAATTGATTAACAATATCGCGAATTGGACCGCACGTATTTAGCCCCAGTCGATACGTACCTACCCCGCCCACCGCACGCCCCGAATTTCGTCGGAATAAAGCCTATATTTTTTTTTATTATCGGCGTTTCAGGAAGTCGAGTAAATGACTATAAATTTCAAGCTAAGAGATATTTATTTAATTATCGTTTGAGTAAGTGAACCGTTAATTTCCAGTTTATTTACATTTGGAGAAGAAATTCAGACGTACGACGCACGACATTCGTGTGAAAATACATACATACATACATATATGAAAAATAATTATCACGAACTGGATTAAATTATTCAAACATATTTTGCTTCACCAGTATTACATATTTGTTAGGTATTGAATTAAAAATCAAATTGATTTTGGCTATAAAATTTAATGATCAAAATTGTGGACTGCAAAAAGTATTCTCATTATTATATTTGTCAACACTAGCAAATTCGTTCTCATTGACAGATTTACTTTAAAATAGTGAGCAACATATTCAGTGGATTATACATAGATTTTTTTTAAACAGAGTTATATGCATGACAAATATTTTTACACTAGCCTGTTTGCCCATCATATGACGTAGGATTCTGAGCCCACCCCCCCAATCCCCACTCGTGCACACTGGTTTTTACAACAACAGTGTAATCCATAGCCCGTTTGACAATACGTGAAACAATTGTAGATTGTACCGTTAAGTGAATCTGTGTATGGACATAAAATCACTTTTTTGACTCGAACCAGCTTTGAAAGATAGCGGCGTGTTGCCACCACACCGCTAAAAAACATTGTCTGTTGGCAATGTTAGCGTGACCACAACGACCTAGTCAGGCCAGATGCTTACGCTGATATAATGGTAACAAAGAAAAGTTTTTTAGTCTGTTGTGTTTTAATCGCAGCAATGATATTTTATTCAGTATGTTCGAAGAATTTTGTGAAACTTTTATTTACAAAATGAAAAATAAATCCACGGCTCTTATCATCATCCATCATATTAAATTCTCTTCTTACTCTTCAAATAAGTAATCGCTTTTAGTTCAAAGTTTAACCTATAGGGAAATTAAGTTTTGTATCTTATTGTCAGTTACAATAAAGAGACGAATTTGGGTCATCATACTTCCATAGTATACGACCGTTCTATCCGTTTCGTTATAAAGATTTCACATAAATAATAATCGGCAACATTATATCCGGATGACTAGTGGCGGAGTCGGCATGGGGACGTAACGTCTTAATATAATATTTCTGGCGGATGCCCTCGGAACAGGAAATCAATGGTCTCCTCCTTCATAAGCTGTGCGGTCCGATTGTTGAAATTATTGCCGTCGTAAAAATGTTAAATCGCCAACGATAAGAAATCACACGAGTGGCAAAGGCTGCGGACGGTGGCGCATTACTCTGGACCAGAGAACCGATAAATTTCCGGTCCAGGAGTGAGCGGGTCACAAAACCGCGGTTCTAATACTCCTCTCCACTCTGCCCTACCCCTCTGTACCACTCATAACACCGCACATACGACCTGATGGAAATGTCAAAATAAACTTGATCAAAAACCAGTATTATACCCCCCGTATATAGGTACACTTACGATGTGAATTTTATTTTGTTTATACTTTATTCGTATACGAAATATGTACATACATACATATGTATGTACATTGGGGTGGAGCTACATTGCAAAAATTAGAAATTGGCATTGTAATACCTACCAAAATTTTCGTTGTATCATCCGTATTCTCGTAAAAATACTGAAAAAAATCTGTGAATCTGTGTTCAGGCCTCTACCCGAAGGCGAAAAATGAAATTTGCCTGTTAATTTCGAAATCTGAACACATAATATAAAATTTTTGATAACATGGATATAAAATTACCCTAACTTTATTGAATATTAGACGTAGTTTTTGTTAAAATCTAAATTATTTACGTATTCCTTGAATTATTCAAATAAGTGTGAATTTGTGAGAGCGGTGGAGGGAGACATACGAGTAAAGTAAGTATGTATAGTAATAATAAATACAAATTTGCCAATTAAAATTGTTATTTATAGAGATTGGAAAGCAATCAATTGGAAATTTTCATACAAATTTTCATTTCAAAAGTGTTAAGATTTTTTTGGACAGAAGAGGTATGATGTAGAGGCAACTTTTTAGAACTATTTCAAAACGAATATCCCAAAAAAAAAAAGTTCCATACATCGTCGCTCCACCCTAATGTACGTACATATGTACCTACATACCTATGTATATATACGAGTATGTACTGGCAAATGAAATAGTGTGCGTTTCTATTGTTTTGAGAGTGTGACCTTGAAAATTTAATTTTGTCGTATAGAGCCTTCAAATTAGGACGCAACTTGCGGGAGAGAATTTGCAAAAGTGCACCCAAGAAACGGTCGAAGAAAGCTTAGAAAGGGCTTTCTGTGTTGCAGAGATGCAAAACAAAAGTTTTTCGAGGCTGGTACGGTTTTGGTTGGACATTACATTTGTTCGGTTCGAAACCGGTTTGCATCTCTGCTGTATTGTGATAAAATCATGTTGCATTTTGCGTAAATTCTTTTACGGTATAAGATAAGCTCTGTTGTACATATTTTATAATTATAGGTACAATTATTGTTTAAGGTGAGTTCTATAAATGAATCGTCTAGTTCCAAAACCCGGTATCTTCATATTTGGTCAAAACTGAGATAAAAATGAATTCCGATTCTTGAAATATTTTCACACAATATTTTATACTTTGATTATTTCTAAAACCATGTTAAATGACTAAAAAAATTATTGAAAATCTTGTTTTGTTCCAAAAACGACATGTGGTTGTTCCGTTTACCAATAATCGAGTGATACGCCTTTACCGGATTTTGGAACTAGACGATTCAAATGTACGATTTTGAAATTTATTGTGAGCCTGGTGTAAAATTAATGATGCACACTTCTTTTGACCAAGTACTAATGCAATTACTACACTAAAAATTATTTCAATAGGTTAAGTTAAACACTGATGACTGTAGAATATTATGTGATAGACAATTATCCCAGTTCGAACGAGAGCTTCAATCCGAAATACGTACGCATTTTCTATCGAAACATCGAAGTAGTTTTTGTTTGAAGTTGTCTAGAAATTTTCTAATATGGCAGACAGCACCAAAATTGGAATACAAAGCCGAAAATATTTCTCGCGCCCAAGTTTGTTCGATTCAGCGTTATGCTATCTAACTCTGTTCGCAATTAGTTCCGCTATAATTTTGGCCACGATGTTGGCGTACGTTACGCTATTTTCCCTTCCATGTAATATTGTGCACGTGTACGTGTATCTGTGTGTATAGTATGTATATCTATGTAGGTATACTACATCTGTGTTGTAGGTACGTGCCCACGCGAGTTATGCAAAAATAACTTGGGCAATTATGCCGAACTTCTGGCAAATGTTTATTAGACAAAAGCTGAGAGCCAGGCTTTTCCTTGAATTGAAATCGCTTTATTTTCTTACTTTATGAGCGAAAAGTACCACGTATGACAGACCTTTAGAATTTATCGCCGATTCCTAAAATAATTTCCTTTTACATATATTAATACAATAGGTTGGTACCGAGAAGCTGGCAATATACCTAAATACATACATACATATATAAATTTGTTCCAGACTGTCACACGTGTTTTGATCAAAACTGTTCGAATACTAATTTCGAGAACCAGTTTTTGCACTAAATTAACTTTGATCATATGTCTTCACGTTACATCGTTATAGGTGTATAATAAATAATACTAAAGCCATTCTAGGTATTCTACATAATCTCTTTGATTTTGGTATACGCAATTATAGGTTGAATTGATTTTTACTACCAACAATTTCAATTACTTGGAATTCTGAACAAGAAGCATGCTTACATATTTATTGAGAGGATATTTTCCATTTATACTAAGAAATACTAAAATAACTTGTTTTCTTATACTTTGTTAATTAATCATTAATTAATAGCAAAGAAATTTTGAATTCCTTCACTTAATTAATTGACATGAAATTTATTTTGACCATTTTTTTAAATATTTTTTCGGACATATTCATACATTTTTGTTATAGGTATGATATCTGACAATTCTAGGCACGATATTATATTTGGAGAAGAGAGGAGCAAAAGTTACGGAAGCCATTGAGGTAAATGGCCTCTGCGGTCCTTTCTTGATTTACCTTATACCGGCTGACCTTACTCCAAACAGGACACGTCCAATTTATTTCCACTCGTATCCCTCGTTTGAGGGAAGGCCTGCGTTTTACACGATCTATTCAGATGTTATTTTCTTTACTCGTTTTAATACCACCCCACCTCACCCACTTTCACTTTTCTCCGGTATCAACGAAATTGTAAAGCCCTTTCGATAACGAGTCTCGACACATACACAAACTTGCGTGCGTCAATGCGATGAGAATGAAATGCTGAAAAAGCGTTTGATATCGTGCTTTATTTTTTCACATAGCGTTTAAATCGCCTTTTCTACATCTCTCTGTCCCCGTTGTGATTTTAGAGAATTTTACATTTAATGCGGACTTTTTCACCTTGTGCTTTTTTGAGCGGATGTTCTGCTTCACGTATTCTATTAAAGCTTTTTGGCATAATTTCAACAACAAATACCTACATATATACATAGGTACCTATACATATCGCGTCCTCGGAGCACAAAGGTCACATGTCCATAATAGTAAATTGTTCAGAGCAGCAGTTTTCAAGTTTGAAATGGTCATCGTAAATCAGGGGAACTTTACATACATATATATATATAAAAATGATAATTGTATATATCGTACTCCAGATTTTAAGATGCTATTTCTATGCTATTGTTATTAAATTTAGTTGTATATGCATTATATTATATACATATATGTATATATATTATTATGTATATAGGTACTATATTATATTATTGATTTTATTGTTATGAAATATGTAAATTTTTAAAATTTTCATTGATGACAAGTCCGGACTTCACTTGTCTGCTCCAAGAATATTAGTAGAAAGGAAATGATACTTTTGTATTTTGTTATGCAAAACAAAAATTGTGACGTCATTCGGATGTGCCTTTTGACTGCCCTGATAGAATAATTATAGAGGAACAAAGTTGCATTCAAGCTCATATTCGCAAAATCTTGGACATGTCTTAGACATGTCTAGTAGCCACTGACTAGTTGGCCATCACTGTACTTACATATAGGCATACACTTAATTTTTGCAATTCGTAATTAAGTCGAAATATTAATAAGGGGACTAGATGTTACGAAGAATATCATTATCTATAAAATATGTAAAGCTATATAAATAAATAAATAAATATCAGGTTCTGTTCGTGTCTCCTTCCGGAAAAATCTAATTTATTACATTTTTAAGATGTTCCGAAGAAAAATTACGAATGCGCTGGTATGGGTAGGGAATAGCGCAAAGGAAATTCTTTTTTTCCGAAATTGTAAAATCGTGATTTTTTTCTGAAGTACAGAGCATACAATATGCGTGCCTTTACTGCCATAAGTTTCCCATTATTCCCTGTTTATTATGCGATATAAATGTGTGGGAAGCGAGGTGTGATGTTTATTAGTGACAAAACTAGTAGTCGCACTTAGCGGTCCTAAATATTAAAGTTGTTATGCGAGAATTTCGTCGGTATGAAGGTCCCCGTTCTTCGTCCTGCGCAATCCTCGAGGGGCATCTTCATCGAGCAGGAGCCTTGAATTTGCCATTCATGTGATTTATAACTGTCAAGACAGTAGTAGCACTTTGGTCGGCACAAAGTGAGCTGTTTATTACGCAGAATTCGCGTGCGCGGTGAAATGTTGCAGTGTATGTATACCTACGTCTATATTTTATAAGCGCGTGAAAATTACACAAGTATGAAAAAAAATTCGGGTGTGGCCAACCCATGACTTTATCCATATATTTGAGGAATACAAACAGTAACGAAATTAACTTTTTAAGTACGCAAGTAAATAAAACGCATGCACAGCACCACACCAACCAACATACATATCATGAAATCACTGTGTTGAGTGCGCACGCGTATGTAAAATACGATCTTCGGCATATATTCAAATTAGAAAAACTGCCACTTTCGCTCGTCAGAAGTTGACTAAAATCACAGTATCTCTTAAGGCTAACGTGAAAACTATAGATATGAAATTTCGACAAAATTCCCGGAGCTGTTTCGGAAATATTCTGTCGTAAACTTTTCGACGAAAAAAAAAACCTACTTCCGGTTGACTAATTTTAATGATTTATTTTTTTTAAATATCATTTTTTCTCAAAATTACAACATTACAATATAGTGACGATACTACATATTTAAAAGGTCGAAAAAAAAAAAAAAAAAAAAATCGTTCAAGAGTAAACTGCCATTTTCGCTAGTCAGAAGTTGACTAAAATCACAGTATCTCTTACGGCTAACGTGAAAACTATAGATATGAAATTTCGACAAAATTCCCGGAGCCGTTTCGGAAATATTCTGTGGTAAAAGAATTTTAGAATTTTCTACAAGAAAAAAACCCTACTTCCGGTTAACTGATGTTGACTAAATTCCTTATGGCTTTTACACCTTACGTGAAAATAATAGATATGAAATTTCAGCTTGATAGCCTTGATAGTTTCGGAGAAAACACACATACAGACACACACGCATAAGTACACAGACACACAGACATACAGACATTTTTTAGAAATCATGAAAACGTGATCAGTGGATGATACTCGATACAAATCAGTCAAAATCTCGAGGTCGAATTTTTGCACGATCACAATACTTTATCCGATTAGGATAAAGTAAAAAACACAACCGTTTGCTTATTATACACGAAACGAAATGATCGTCAATGATATCCAACAAAACAAAAATACCTACAAAGGATTATAAAAATAGATACAAAATTATCCCTAATCTACATACATATGTACATATGTACATATATCGCCATCTTGTTTGGTAATAGAAATTAATTGGGTATGCGAGAAAATTTACACGTATGTAGTAGATACATAGAATCACTGTATTGTTTTTTCTGCAATTTTAATTTTAAACTACAGATAATACATTAAATTAAAATATCTATCTTTAAATATCGTAGTTGTATAAAAAATTGTATTATATTCAGAAATTGCGATCGCCTTTTTGCTGAAAAGTTCAAATAAGCGATGAATACAATCTCAAACTTTTGATAATTTAAACTGACTGACAATTAATGATTTTCTTTATAAAAACGTCGATTCAGTGAAATTCAACGAAATGATTTTTAATTGTTACACTTAAATAAGAAATACTCTGGTTCGTATTATTCGGTTGAGCGGTGATTTTATAATCGCTCAACCGCATATTATTAGCGTCCTACATTCACCGATAGAATAAAAAGCCAATTAATAGTCGTTAGTAAATATTTCAAGAAAATTTTGAGATATATACATATTATAACATCAAAAAAATTTTTTTAGGTTTTCTTTATGCACGAATGTACGACATCGTATACATATTACTTACATACATACATTGTATACATATTACTTACATACATACATTGTATGTACATATCTACATACATACATACTTACATATTATACATATGTAGTACGGTTAATGAACTAAAAAGTATATTAAATTTCTTGTGTGGTTAATTAACTTTTACTCGTTACACCACAGTGAGTTGTTTTCAGCCTGAAGACTACCGCAATTTTCAACCTTTTGCACTCGAGCGTTAGCCCCGAAAGGCTTCCGAGTGCAACGGGTTAACGAAGTGTTTGAGTCAGTTATGGTCAACCGCGGTCCGAGGCCGAGTTGTTTTCCCTCACTTTACCTCTTATTTCCTCTCGTTGTAGTAATATGGCCCTATGGAGTTTGACTCGACAAAATAGCGTGGAGCATCCCGAATCACTGTCGTCACTAATTACACCTGAGTCCGGGACGGTTTGTCCGGATAAATTAATGTTTGCTAATTGCGACGAATTATGTAAAGCTAGTGGTTCAATTAAGCGGCAGCGATATAAACATCAAAGTGCAGCCCCTCCCCAAGCTTTTGTTTACATTCAATTATTGCGCTAGTTGTGTCAAATCCTTTCGCTTTCATTGTCTCTGTGAATTTAATTTATTTTAATCGAATTCTGTGTCGTTTAATTTCATTAAAAGAATATTCGAGAAAATCCTTTATCACACTCGAAAAATTCAAGATGAAATTTGTAATGTAATCCTTAACCCCCCCCCCATGCCTCCATGCCTCTCTTCGGAAAAAATAACAGAGAGCGTAAAAAGTAATCATGGTTTACGTTAATTAAAAATATAATTGATATCAAGTGTTATCTTTATTGTAATATTATACACGGTTGTGCTCGATTGAATCGCCTCGCATAATTGAAACCGCAGGCCGTTCGAAAATTAATATATCGTTTACAAGATCTAAATGCATGCATCAACAAATGATAATTCAATTTTAAATTGAAATGAAACCTAATTCGAGTTAAATTATTTGATACAAAATTCAAAATAGAAAAAATTGAAAAATAGGCAAAATTTACTGAAAATTATTTTTGCATCTGTCTCTATAGGTATTGTTAAATGTTCAAGTATTTATATTAATTTCAATGAAACAGTTTATTGACATTTATCAAAAGCTTTGCTCTTACATCTTGGACATTCAAATAATCTGAATTCCAGACGAACAATAAATGTTAATATCAAATAAGCGTTAATAATAATGTCAAAGTAAGATTAAGCCCCCCCAATCCATTATTTGGATCTTTCGAGACCTTTTTTCGCGTGAAATTGGTTCGGCACCGCAATCGCAATCAATCGTGAGGTTCGGTCTCTTACACATCGGTACATGGCAAAGAAACAAACTGCAATTTATCGTTTTCCTAGTGCCGTAAGGGCTCTTTCAAAAGCCTTTTCCTATTCCTACTATGTTACTCCACAAAGCGGAGTAACATTCGGACCATAACGGTGAATAATAAAGTCGCACATCGTGCCGCTTAACTTTGATTATTAAAAGTTTTGTCGAATAATCGCTAAACTACTAGTGTTTGCGGAGTTCATTTCTGGACGGGGCTGGAAATATGACGAGAAAATTGATGAGGGTTGAGGGTTGTTTCCCCGGGAAACACTTAACGTTTGAGGTTGTTACCCGCAAACACATCAACGCGGCACTAACGCGCCACGCTCGTCACCGAGGACCCTTTGTGCCAGATTTCGACGCTTTATAGCAAATTTATTAAATGCAAAAAAGCAATGATAATTAATTATACGTTAATTAAATTTTAAATTCAAGGGGGTAGACAACGAACACTGTACTTTTTAAAGTAAATTCTATCGCCATCTTTGGAGATTTTCTCAAGTGCTAGCAAGGTTTGATTTACAAATATCTATCATTAATTTGAATTCATTGGATTTACATATGTGTTAAATAAGTAACCAATGCAAATGGAACGTGTGGAGAGTTGTAGACGATGTACATTTCTGTTGGTTTTATCATATTTTTCGTTTTGTAGAAATTTCTGCTTGTCTGTTAGTTAAAATATATATTGAAACTTTACACCAAATGAATTTTAACTAACATTGAAATGCAAATTAACAAAAATCAGTAGAGAAATTTCGATTTGCGTTTATATGGAATTTCAAATGCACCCCCAAATTTTTCGTAAATTGCACACAAACTTTTCCCACACAATTACAGCTAGATGTGCAACGCTCGCATGCTGAGTAAGTCGATCGGTTGCGAAATTGGATTTTTTATTGTACATTAAAATTTCACATATTCGTTTGCGAGAGTTCGCCTGCCGATTTTCAGAATTCAAATGAACCATCCAAAAAATTTGATTACAGTTTGAAATAAATAGTTGAAATTTACCGCGAACTGAGCAGATTTTTTCGCTTTGTTTATTGGCTTTTAGTTAAACGATTTTTTTCGCGAGTGTAAAGTTTTTCAAATAAATCTCGTTTGTTTTGTTCGAGTCTAGACGCCGAAAAAAAAAGTCGAATAATATGTTTCAACCTCCAATCTCTCATTCTGCCTTTGGACTGGAATTTAAATAACGCGGGGTCGTTCTCGAGCATTAACGACGTTACTTTGGAATAAGTTAAGGGATCGTTCAGTTTAATTTAAGCAACAGTTCGCGGTCGCCGTAAAGGCTTAACTGATCGAGCCGTGTGCGATTGTTCATCTGGTATTCGCGGCATTTCGGTCAACGTTACGATCAGATTTCGGTGAGTTTGCGTGCGTCATATGCTATATATATATATATATATATATATATATATATATATATATATATACATATATACACAATACATATATTATACGAAATGCGATGATTAAAATCTTGAAAAACATTTGTGGCATTCGTTAGACTTCGGCACGAGGCGCGCACTCGCGGGAAAGCTTGCGCTTTTCTTTGATGGAAAACTCGAGTTACGCAAACGCTTGCGCGTCAGTTTGAGTAAATATTTAGAAGTGGAGGCTTTTGCGCCTTCGGATATACCGAGTGTAACAATGGGGCGAAGGGTACGGTTATACGGGTTAAACGAGGGTACAGCAATTTGTATTCCTGCAACTCATTAGGTTCGCATAACGTGCGCAAACTATTCGCCGGATGGCTGAGGAGGGAGGGCATTACCCGGGACGCGATATGAGATAGGCAGTATATTTTATACGTGGGTCACTCCTAAGAGTGCTCAAGAGATAATTTTCATTGGGACATTGTACGTGGCGTGCATTTATCTATACAATTGATGTGAGCAAACCTTTGTTTGAGCGGCCGTAAACCGTTATCGCTTTGTGCGCAAGAATCTCATTGTGTGCCGCACACGATTAGTACTAGTGGGCTACACCCCTAGCCACACGATATATTCAATTACTTCCGAAACACCCCGCAAAGAGATCATTATTAATTCACTTATTTTATAAGACAATTAATCTGAGGCGCATTGAGTCTTCGGAGTCAGTTAACAGTAGTTTTTTTTTATGTATGTATGTACATATGTAGGTACTATTGAAATTCGAAATGGTGTAAAATCGACCTCAAATCTCGTTTGATTTATAACCATGTGTAAAAATTTAACACTGTGAATTGTTTAAACCCAACAGAATATATATTTTTCACGTATCAAATAAATAATGTTGTCTTTTCTTTTGTTTTTATTTTTTTCTTTCTTTTGTGTTTTTACTTGTAATATTTGTCTTTTCGCTTTCAATATTATTTTGCATTTTGTTTCATTGCCATTGTTTTGCATTTACTTTTATTATAATTCTGCTTTTTTGGCTTATGCTATTATTTTGCAACGACCTAGGCGGGAAGTCAGGCAGGCAGACGCGTGTGCTACCATATATCATCATTTTCAGCCGTCCACCATCCACTGCTGGATGAAGACCTCTCCAATTCTCTTCCATTCCTGTCTCCACATTCCTGACTCCACACATTCTTCTCAATTCATCAGCCCATCTTCCACTCGGTCTACCTTGTTATCTTTCACATCCTCTCGGATACCATTGCAGTATTTCTCGCGTCCATCTGCCATCCATTCATCTTGCTATGTGTCCAGCTCAATTGCCACATCAACTTTTTCACACGTTCTGCTATGTACATATGTATGTATATCTGCCACATTGGTCATATTTCTTACCCATATATTCCTCTTACGATCTCTTACCATATTATTATATATATAATAGCCGAAATCCGTCTGTCTGTCTGTCTTTCTGCTGATAACGCTCGCTCAGGAAAAATTATTAAAAAACCACTAGAACGAGTGGGGGATCGAACCCACTACCTTAGGCTCAAGAGTCATCGCACTAATGCTATACGCTATCACGGTCGGTGGGTTTACTCCTTTAAAACATTACCTATAGTTACAATAAATAGGAAATAAGGAGAAATAATTAAAATACCAGATTTTGCGGGATTCGAAACCACGACGTCGAAGTCGGTAACCGAGCACGTAGACGCATCGGCTACTGGCCGGCTGGTGAGAGAGACCTTTTTTACCCATATAACCGGTCTGGAATGCTACCTGCTACCTACCTACCTATAAAAACTATAATTATTTTTTGTTTTTTTTACTTATAAAATTATAATTATAATTATTATATATATAATAATTAATAATTATAATATAATAAAAATAAAATTGGGTATTAATTAAATTATCGAAATTATCGTTTCCCTTTGTCAATTAGATGGCGCTTTATAAACTATTTTTTTTTTTTATTACAACTCACTTACAAAATAGCAGAATATTATTATATAAAATAATTAATAATTATAATATAAATAGTAAAGTAAAAAAGTTTTTTTTTTTTTTCTCTATTAAAAAATCTCTATTAAAAAAGCGCTTTACGTAATTTAAAATTCAGCGGGGGTTGATATTCAACGAGCTTACACTAGTATAGGTATAATAATAATTGATAAAAGCTATGAATTATTATAAAAAATGATATTCACTTAATTTTTTAAGTGAAATATTAAAAAAAAAAATTCGGGTGTGGCCAACCCATGACTTTATCCATATATTTGAGGAATACAAACAGTAACGAAATTAATTTTTTAAGTACGCAAGTAAATAAAACGCATGCACAGCACCACACCAACCAACATACATACACACATACATATCATGAAATCACTGTGTTGAGTGCGCGCGCGTATGTAAAATACGATCTTCGGCATATATTCAAATTAGAAAAACTGCCACTTTCGCTCGTCAGAAGTTGACTAAAATCACAGCATCTCTTAAGGCTAACGTGAAAACTATAGATATGAAATTTCGACAAAATTCCCGGAGCTGTTTCGGAAATATTCTGTCGTAAACTTTTCGACGAAAAAAAAAACCTACTTCCGGTTGACTAATTTTAATGATTTATTTTTTTTAAATATCATTTTTTCTCAAAATTACAACATTACAATATAGTGACGATACTACATATTTAAAAGGTCGAAAAAAAAAAAAAACAAAAAATCGTTCAAGAGTAAACTGCCATTTTCGCTAGTCAGAAGTTGACTAAAATCACAGTATCTCTTACGGCTAACGTGAAAACTATATGTATGTAGATATGAAATTTCGACAAAATTCCCGGAGCCGTTTCGGAAATATTCTGTGGTAGAAGAATTTTAGAATTTTCTACAAGAAAAAAACTCTACTTCCGGTTGACTGATGTTGACCAAATTCCTTATGGCTCTTACACCTTACGTGAAAATAATAGATATGAAATTTCAGCTTGATAGCCTTGATAGTTTCGGAGAAAACACACATACAGACACACACACGCATAAGTACACAAACATACAGACATACAGACACACAGACACACAGACACACAGGCATACAGACATTTTTTAGAAATCATGAAAACGTGATCAGGGGATGATACTCGATACAAATCAGTCAAAATCTCGAGGTCGAATTTTCGCACGATCACAATACTTTAACCGATTAGGATAAAGTAAAAAACCGAGGCGTTCAATTTTTGAATATCGAACGGAGGAAAATTTGTACGGAAAAGTTGCCGAATGAATAAAACAGGATGGATATCGCAATAGGGAGGAGTGGTCGGCCAACGCCTTTTTGACGTTTCACCCCTCCCACTATTCCCGTCTCCGTTTTATATCCGGCGAAATTGCAAAAGTTTGCCGACGATCGGCCTATCGAGTGACTGTGTGTGCGCTCCGTTGTATTATTATTAACGAATAAATTCCGTTATCTGCTGCGTGTTTTTCTCCCGGGCTTTCCTTTCAATTAATTTCGTATTATTCAACGTCAGCGAGTCCCGGTTGAGCCGCCCTGCTCAAACTTACCCTGTGGTCTTCGGCGCGCACCTGCCCTATCTTTTAACATCCTTATCTCTCACCAGCCCACCTTAGAATCCTCTCCGAAGTGAGAAATACTTCTAGCACTTTCGACAATACAGATTCATTAATTTGGAAAATTTCACCGACAATCGGAATATGACAAATCACCTAATTGCGTGCCCCACCATTGCCGTCCCCTTCTTTCGCTTAAGATGAAAGATGAACGTAAAGATCTCGCACCCAAATAATCAATCAATCTAAATCAGTTGAGTAAAAACCATCATTAGACCTCAGCCTTAGACAGTCAGTGTTTAATCAAATCGAAAGTAGAATCGTTTATATCCATAGATAAATCAATATTGAATGTCGAATCATAATAATTTTCAACGCCTAATCAATCGACTATATACATATGTACATACACAGACAGAAATAACAACACTTATTTTCATATAGGGTTTCTTTCACTCGTGTTAACTTTTGTGGATATTTAAGTGGAAGGTGAAAGGTCAATAAATTCGTTGCCAAAATATGTTATACTCAGTCACGACTTCCCTCAACGAATAATAATAAAAAAAGAGCAAAAAAAAAAAAAGCCGTGGTAAGTTTCGAAAAAGGCTGCGACGATTTCGAAGAATATCATGCGTGAATTTCGGTGGAACAGCGTTGGTGCACATACATACATATATATACACATCGAAAAAAAAGACAAAAAAAAAAAACTCTTTCGTCAAAAGTATTTTCACGTAAAGCTTTCATTTTCGCGAGGGCTTTGTCGGTTTTTCACCGCTGCCGCATTTGACGCTTTCCGCGGGCTCCCCTTCTCTCGTCTTCCCCCTCAACTTCGCTTTCGTTTGCACGGTAACAATTTTTATTTCGACTCGGTATTGTTTTCCCATTTCTCACTTTTATGTCTTGAAATGAAATAAAATAAATCTACAGAGTCACGTTGGCTCACGTGCCCCTCGCGCGCGCCACTCGCAGTTCTGCCTCGTAAAATTTCAGCTTTCAGGTGAAACGACTGAATTTGACGATCAGCCTCCGGATTGCAGGGATCAACCCGATCGGCGACTAATCGCAATTTCAGACCTTTCAGGTTTCTTTTTTTCATCAACGGGGAAAAAAAACTTCTCGACTTTCGTTGTGAAGGAAATTTTTCGATCGCGAAATTGCGTTACATGAGATAGAGCTTCCAACGTATATTCAATATGTATACATATGTATGTAAAGGTAAGTACATATGTACGTACACGATTCGTTCAAAAAGGTTTGATACTAGTTTAACTAGTGTTTAGTAAATGTGCCCAGGTAATGGTCTGACTGTAACATTAATTTGAATGGATTATTAATGGTCTTTAGAACTGTTTAAACAATGTCTCAAAGCAGAATCAATACACATCCAGTAATAATCTCTGCTTAAAAATAAAATAAATATCATATTTATTAACTATTTTAATTACAACTTATTATCATATTATATTTTATTATATGATATATTTACTTATTATCATATTATGTATATATATCACTTATATCATATTTATTAACTATTTTAATCAACTATTTTAATTACATAAATTAATTACATGTGGCGTGAACCAAGAAGTGTTCTATTATCAAAACGGTTCAAAATTGAATCAATTTTCATTGTCGTGTTACAATGTTATAGTTATACATAAATTTCACCGGTTCACAAATTGTATAAAAGTTTCGCAAATTTAGCTCGCTATATAATAAGCTTAAGGTAAACAGATCTTTTCCGTTTCTGGGCTAGAAATCTCGTTAAAAAGTTACCCGGTTATGGTGATTTTCTTCAGTTATCCGCTTTATTTTGAGGTTTAACTTTAACGCTTATATAAAATAAAATGAGGATAATAAAAAAAACTGTTTTTCTGATATAAAATTAATTATATGATGACGATATAGTTTTTTAAACGTTTACCGAAATAATTAAATTATAACAAAGATCGCTACGTGAAAAATGTGACAAATAAAAAATATACGTTTTTTTGGGTCAAGTTTCAGTATTTGACTAATTCAACTGGCGCTTCGTCCACAGGATTAAGGCTCTTTTACGACAGGTGACGTATTTTAATAAAAAAAGGATTTCATTTGAGATTAAATACATTTTGCAGATACACCTGCCTTGAAATTTTTCCCTCTGTGCTTCAGCATTAGGAAATTCGGTGAGAAAAATGCCGAGCAGTTACGGAGTTTTATTGAAATACCTCGAAACCCTTCGAGTGATGAAAGATTTCCATAAATTAAGATGAGTGTCACTTCTTACGGGTTTTTCTCATTCGTGAAAATTTCAATATGAAAACTCGGCACTCGGCTTTTTAATTAATTTATTGTGGACGCAACAAAGTAATTAAGAATATTGTTATCTCGCAATATAAATGTTGAAACGTCAAAAAATTAAAGGATCTTTTTTAATTATTGTCATCCATTTTAATGGGGAAATTTTCAGAGTGGAGAAACCTTTTGTGTTTTCTTTTTGTCATGAAAATGAATGGCATTTGCGCTTTTTCCATTTACTCACCGGTAGGGAATTTGACGCGGGCGAAAAATGGGGGATACAATATTGAATTGTTAATTTATTCCAATTTATGCTATTCATAATTTATTATTTTTCATAGATAGAGATAAAAGTTCAACACACTTTATATGAATGAATATAACTGATGTAATTTTTTGATTATGATATTTGATTACAATAGTTAAAAAAATAGTTTTAAATAGTAATTCAACAAAACTCACCAACAACGTTAAGCCTAAATGCTAGTGACATTTTAGGTTCTGTGTTAACTTGGCACTCGTATATTCCAGAGTCTCTATCTTGTGGGAATTTGATTTGAAGTGTCCAATTTTCAGATCTATCGGGTCTGATAACCTGTAAAAATATAACAACAATTAGTGATTTATACAATTTAATACAATAAAAATAATGTAAATATTAATATAAATAAAATAAAACGTATAATTTAGTACATATTCGGATGATTAGTATGTTTTTCATTTTATAAGTATATATTTTGTAATTCTGTGAGTTGGTCACACTGTAATGTTAGCACGTATAAAATTCACGACGAAAAATATGCAAAAATAAATGAATTCCGTTTGGGCAAACTTAGACAGGTGAATTCGTGTGTATGTATGTACATATGTACATACATACATGCTATGTTTTAGTATTTCAAAGCCGTATACGTAGCGTAAAAATGATTGATTTTTCAGGCAAGCGAGACGGCTTGATGTTTGTTTTATCTTGAAATATGAGAAAAATATATGTGTCGGAAGAATGAAGTGCTCAAATGTTTTCAGTGTAAGCGGGTTGGACATATCTATGAAAATGAAATTTGTTAGCCGAGCCGACGAGGTGTTTTTTATTTATTTTTTTGGCTCGCCATACCTGAACGAAAAGCACGTCGCAAGACGTGAAAATAATGTTTTCAGGTTATTGTGAAAATATCACGCGAAATGTGTCGACAGCGCTTTTTTTTGCACAAAAGAAAGGATTCCGTGGATAATTCTGTTTGATGGGTAAACAAAATAAAATAATAAAAGTAAAATGAAAAAAATATACCTACATACATATGTACACACTAATAAAGTGCATGCGCAAACGAGTTAGGACTTTTCGTGTAATTGACACGTTCATAAATGCCCGAAAGTTTGACAGACGATGTAATTTAGCCGTTCGATTGATGTAAATATGATATTCGCAACAATAAACCCAAACAACCAACTACAAATCTCGGAAAACCAATTCAAATTTTAGCTAGATATGAATAGCGCTCTTAAAGTTTGCGAAATTCAAATGTGTTTGAATTTGTCTTTACGCGTTGAACATTTTATATTAAATCGCATGATATATTGTTAATTAGTTTTCATATAAAGTTTGCATTTAACGTCCCATGAAAAACATTGTTTCGTTTGCTTTACGCCTCGCTGTTTACGCAGAGTTTTATATCGCCAAAATAAAATTGTCAGTTTTAGTAGAAACTTACATATTTATGTTTAACCAATTTTACGTCAACAATACGTACTACTTATTTTTATAAAAAAATCAATGTTTTAAAGCAACTGTAAAATTTTGCATAAAATATGAAAAATTGATTTTACAATATTTAAAGTATTTTAAAGTTAGTTTATATGATTGGAAATCACAGTGTGTAGCCGATTCTCACTATCGAAGTAAAACTTATTTGCAATAATTTAAATTTTAAAGCAAGTGCAATATACAAGAAGGAATATACATATGTAGATGTGAATGTGAAAGAATAAAATTGTGTACACAGATATGGTTTTAAAATTTAAACGCTCACACAACGACTCACTGTTCTCGTGCCGCCACTTCACATTCGCGCGAATGTTCGTGTAATTTTTGCGCGAATGTTCGCAACCGTTGGCCTTAGGTGACGTCATCGAATGCTGACGAGCATTCGCATGGAAGTGACATGCGTGGCCAGAGCGCTGCTATCATATCGCTGACCGCGCCACTCTAGTGTCAACCAAACGTACAGACAACACTGAATGTGGGGGGGGGGAAGGGTCCGCCATCTTGCTTTCTTCGCGGTTCGCTCGACTTCGAGCGATGCACCACGAGTGCTCATACAGTACGTTGGCCTTAACCGCTTAACGCAAAAATGTTCGAGTGACATACCCACTCGTGGACGCTCGGTACTGCTCGTCAGCGCTCGCCCAATGTGAAGTGGCGGCTTCACTGCTACCTGACGTCTAGCCGAGAAGTGGGGGTACCCGCTGGCCGTCTCTGGTTTTCGTGTCGTGCCACGCTTCGATGAAACGTTTTACTAAACTGAGGGGCGGTGTGGGGGGCAGAGGGGACGCTAGAATTTTCGGGTCGGATCTCTCTCTCGCACGAACGCGAAAGAGCAAGAGAGAGGGCAATAGCCTACCTCCAGACTGGAGGAGTGGGGGTATGCGTCTCAGCTTATCTCTCGCTCCGTTTGTATGGAACGTTGGATGACCCGTTTTTACTCTACCGAGCGAAAAGAAGTTTTACTTCAAAAAATTATAAATATAATGAAATATATAAAATCTCCAATTAATCAAATTGAAAGCCCTACGGCTTATTATTTTTTCGTACTGTGTGAAATCAATTAGTGGTATTTAATATGTTTTGTACCTTTAGATGAGCGTTTTCTTTTGAGCATTCAGTATTTTATTTCGATACGATATCATTAATGAATCAGACACTGATTCATTGTCGGGGGTATTGAAATTGATGAAGAACGACGAGGGATAATCTCATCGCACCTTTCGTACCACTTCGCTACAATACAATTAGAGACTTCTTGATATTTGATAGCGAACATCGTATCCGTAGTGTTTCTAGCAAAATTTCATGTTGCTTTATTTTATTTCGATCGGCTCGGATCTAAACGACGAGGGTAGTTTGTCCATGAGGGGGTTGGGAGCTTTAGGGGTTGAGGGCGGCAAGTGTGCAGCACGGCTTTAGCCGGTGCTTGGGCCAAATAAAAAAAAATAATGGGGTCGCTGTGGACGTTTGTTCTGTTATTGTGGTGAAGTTGTGCAGACTTGTGGTCTACCCTGTACGTGTCAAACCTTTTATTGTTGCAAAACAAAATTTCAACACGTATTCACGAAATCACTGCAAAAAGTGTATCGTAAACCACTACCGTGTAATTTGAAGATATTTAATCTAAAAACAATGCTTAGAGTTCATTTCAAACTCAATCGTAACAGGAAAATGAAACATTGGAGCACATACATATGTACGTTATGAACAGTTATTGATATCTTACATTTGAATTAATAGCATAAAATATTGAGACGAGAAGTAGATTGCAAGCTTTAATTGTAAATTTACATTAACCACCGTTCTAAATAGTTGTAGATAATAATTTCCAATTACAATTACGAGTGGTCTGCGGTGTTGATTATATTTGACGCTTTCAATATTTAAATGTTTGTGTATTTACAGGATACTCGTTTACGCCCAGATAAATGTATATGTTTTTGCAGCGAAGAATACCAAATCTTCCGCCAAGGTTTCGAAACGTTGGAAAAAAGGACACAAAGGACATGTGTAGGTATATTTCATTGCAACATTAAAAGAAAATATTCGAATACGTAACACACGGTACAAGAGACATCGCGCAAACATCCCCTATACGCTTTTAAAGGCTTTGTTTACACCGTCATACTTAAAAATACTCCTCTACCCGCTCCTCTCGAATGACACCTTTGCGATACTTTTGTGTCGAAAATGAAATTTTCCACAGTGAAAAGGTATATTTATTTCTTCTTTTTCGGAAGTTTTTCGAGAGGAACATTTTGCCGGCCTTTAGATCGCATCGAAAAAATTCAACTTGAATTATGAGCTGTTATTAAGCGAAACAATAAAAAAAAATGGAAAACACACGGAAATGAAAGATTAGTGGATAAAAAGTTTCGTTCATAACAACCGGTTGTCGGTCACGCACAGCAACGTGCTCATTGCTCTATTGCGAGTATTGAGCTTTCAACGCATTGAGCTTTCAGAAATAGCTAAGCAAATTGACTGCAAATGAATTCTCACTTCGATATTATATTTATTACGTAAAAAAAGTCCTAATCTTTGCTTAAAGCTTGATTCTCTCGGTTTATTTACATTTTAAAATCCATATTGAAATGTTTATTCAAATATCAATTGGCACGAATAAATCATGCTCTGAATGCAGCGTTGTTAGCAAATAATACAATTTGTACATGAACGCATTATTCACGTCACAATAAATTATACGCAAATCGTTTTCACACTAATTGACGTGATTCACAAGCAAACGTACAATAACTAAATCTACCTATCAAAACATCATTGTAGGCGTATTATTGCAGTTTCAATTATTCTAATCGTATTAATTCTATAATATTATTTATGACTTTGCATACGCGTTTGCCACTTTCTATTTCTAGTGATGCAACATCTCATGCACACTGTGAAGATACTTGAACAATTCATTAAAATAAATATGTATATAGCATTTACTTACTTGAAACCTTTGATCAGAGGTGTATGTCAGAATACCGGCTGTGAGTATATGAAGATCTCTCTTTCTTATCCACGAAACCTGCAAAATAAAAAGAAGGATTTTATTTTTATAAATATTTTTGTTGCATCCAGTAAATGTAGCAATGGAAAATTATTAAGTGGATTTTGAAATGATAAATTACAATCTCTTCGCGGAATTTACTTCGAAAATATGCGATTATACGCGCTGTGGATGAGAGAAAGAAAAGAGCGAGGAGATAGGATGAGTAAGAAAATCGCGCTCAGTGAATAAAACCATGAAAGAGTCCCATTAATTATACGGAAAACTTGCAAACCGAAAAAGTAAAGAAAAAACTAAAAAAATTGACAGTTTTCTTTGCTTTCTTTATTTCAATGGTCATGGCACCATAGACTCGTTCGCTATTTGTGAATGCTCAATGCAGGGTTGTCGCAAATGCATTAAGCTGTATACTAATAATTTAGTCCTTAACTTACTATGTTTATATGTATATGATATAAAAAAAAAGGCAAAAGGAACGAAAAAATGCATTTAATATGTAATATATTCATTAAACATACATACATACATACATATGTACCTACATAAATATGGTAATGTATAAAAATTAATTCTCACATTCTACGGTTATTGTAATTTAATTTTCGGATATAATGTTTTCCAAATAAAAGCTTGATAAATGTGGAGAGTTTATTAAAAATAAAACGGGGAATACGGCAACCCTGCTATTTTTCGTTACGGTATTTTGAGTCGCAAAAGTATAAATCATGTACGCAGACACAGCATCCGACCAGTTTGTTAAATCAATGACGACAAAAACCAGGAAGATCTCGTGATATATTGTCTTCTTATTAGATCAATATTATATCTACGCAAAACATACCTAGCTACTATGTTTTTGTAGAACTCATTCCTAAATTTAATATTATTATAACAGGCAACGCAAAACTTAATATAACATTTGTTACAGTTTTCACTTGATCATATTCCTCATTCAGAATTATGAAAGTTATAACGTTAAGGTAAAATTTTATATATTATATATTAAATGATTCTTAAGACGAAGCCGCCAAGTTTCTTATTCAATGAAAAATATTATAAAATCGTTTTAAAACGTGACAACAAGTCAATTTCGCTCGTTTTTTGAATAGGGAAATATCCATGTAGGTGTATGTACATATACTCGTATATGTGTGTGTGTGTGTTAATTTGAGCTGAGCTCTCATTCTTCACGCAAAAGGGCCCTGAAGACATAAAAAAATACCAATAAACAAAGTTTCTTTCCCGTCAGATATGAGGCGACGCCGTTATTCCTTGATTGCCGGGGCTTTTCGACTCGTAAATTTTATATTTCCACGCGCCGCGTCGAGTAATGAGTTTGAATTTATTTATTTAAATTGCCCGATGAAAGAACGCGGCCCCGAGCACAATAAAATATAAAAGAAATGAAATTTCAGGCGAATAATGTCTTTTTTAAGGGTAGGGCTGAAAGTCGCGCGCTCTCGCGTGCCGCAAGTAACGTTTTAAGCTGGCGGATTTTCCACGGGAAATCTCACTTAAGGACGCCACTGATACGCTGGTGTGTCTTTGAATTTTTGACTTTATTAACTCCATGTGTAATATACTATGTCAGTTTATACTTACATATATGTATATATATTTTAAATGTAGCTATCATCAATTGGAGCACATGTTATCGATCGTTTTAAAACGTTGAGATAATAATTCCGTTCGGTAACAGCGTTTGGCACCCACGGGAACGCAATATCGCTAACTGGCCCCGTACCAGACGATTTATTACTTTCACCATCGTTGCTATCAGTTGCCTGATTACACTACCTACTCCCGTAGATACCTTGCAATAAATAATAGCCTTTCTTTCCAAAGAAGTGGGATAGGAGATCTCCAGGTCGGCTCTCGTGGTCTCGCTGGACCGTCTGCCGTTACACATCGGTTTAGTTCGCCACAAAACAAAATCTTTCACTCGCCCCAACCATACAAAACTTCCCACCCTAACCGAATGACGTGATGGATTATTTGTAAAAGCTCAGGTCTGCCACGTTAATTTATTACTCGTGTGAAAGTGTTGATACTAAATGAAAAACAAGTCATTTGTTGTTTGCAATGTGCGAAAAGATATGTACATACATATATTGATAAGTGTGTGTATGTGTATCTCCATATATGTATGTATATTGTTTTGAATGTTTTTTTTTCTTATTTAACAAAGAAAACTCTCACATACATAATTCATTATCAAAGTTTTAGGTCGAACTTAAAAAAAGTACATTAACGGTTTAAGTTCACTGAAAAATGACCTTGTACACAATAATTTATTCATTGTAATTGCGAAATAGTTATTACTATATATATTAGCGTAAACGTCTGCTTGTCTGCTTGGCTACCTGGATCGTTGGGTCACGCTAGTTTTGCCAATATACATATGTATGTACATATGTATGTGCAACAAAAAAAAAACTACCGGAGTGGAGACTAGTCAATCTTTATTAAATTTGACCCATTGAATCTGAATATGATAATGAAATTTGTTGGTTAGTCCTTGTTTATGAGATATGAGCGTTTAAAGAAATGGACAATTTTACCATTTTTTTGACTTTTGCGGTCTGTAACTCAAAATTTAGTACTTTTGTGTTCAAAATGAGTATTGGAAGCAATATTTAGATGTTTTTTCTATTAATTGTGATATTTAAAAGCATTAAAATACTTATAAGTAATCGTCTAACAAATTTTAAAAGTCAATTTTTTTTTTTTTTTGGATTTATTATGCGTTAATTTGGCCAGTTTTTATTTTTATTTTAATGCATTTATAAGAATTGTTTCTCTATGTGAGTATTTTTTTATTTTTTTGTCTAAACGTACAAATTTGAGCTGTAGATGATTTGAAGTCATATATTTTGGGCATCATTTGTCATCATTTGTCATCATTTGGGGCATATAGGAATAATTCAACAGGAATAATAGATAGAAGGTATCAATTTTTGGTAGGACCGTCTCACATTTAAGTTAGATAAATTGGTAAACTATAACAGGAGACGGCCGATCTGGATTTAGTAGTGTTCAGATCTTGTCAATGACGCTAAATCGTTGGTAACTCGTCGGTACACCCGTGCGAACTGGTTTGTACAATAAAAGTACAGCTCGTAGCCTATTTGACAGTACGAGAAATAATTATATAGTGTACCATCGGTGAGGGATGAGGTTGGTGAGGGGATGGGGCTAGATTCTACCATCATATGAAGGGTAAACCGGCTATTAGGTAAATAAACTCTACAAATTCCCACTGTCTTCTACCAAGTAATCATATATTTCCGGTCTTCAACCTTAAGTAACTATGTATGTATGTATATATGTTATTTGTCTTATACGTATCTTGAAGAATTTTCATGCGCTGAATGTCAATAAATAATGAAAACAATTTTCACTGGAAATTTAATTAAAATTATTTACACTCGATAAAAGTTGTATTTGGGAAAACATTTAAATTAGTAGCTGCTAATGATATTGATTTTTCGTACGAAATATTAAGCGAAAATTTTCTGTTTCGGCTGTCATTTGCATAAAATACGAATTTGCATGGAATTCATAATTAAATAAATATATTTATAAATAAGTTTTTTGGGGAGGCTGGTGGGCGCGGGGAGAATTATGAATCCAAAGCCGGATTTGTTTCCAGATATTGCCGTGAATACTAATTTGAAGTTGGCTCCCGAAACGTCGGCCGTAGACCGTATTGTGTATAATAAATATGTTTATTTGGCAAATAAACGCCTCTTTCTTTGTTCCGCTTCCGTTTCGGCGCAAAAAGAACCGCCGCTACCTAAATCTCTATAATCGAGGCTTTACCGGTCCAACGGACCTCGAACGCTATACCAAATTGCTTAACGCAATCTCTTTTGTTTGTTCTCTAACATCACTAGCGTTCCAATAAGCAAGTGTGATTAATTATAGATACAAGTAATTCATCGAATTATAAAAATACATATCAATATACATATTATACTTAATAGGTATAATACTAGTGTATACTGATATTATAATGTTTCACTTGCGATTTTCCATAACAAAATATGTGTATTTTGATCCATTACATTTACACTGAAATTATTTATTCATATTTCTCCACAGCTTCTACGTATTTTATTCATCTTCTGTGTTTTGGGTTGCCTCGGGGGGCTTTTAACACCTTCAGAGTATGATTTCACGATAACCTTCCCTTCTTCGCGTTTTATTCGTCCATTTAAATTTATTTATAAACATTCTCTCCGGTGGATGTTTACCAATCGTTTTATAAAAACAATTTGGTTTTCTACTGGGAGATGGAATAGGCAAATCAAAATTTATAATAATATACCCGCTATAGCATATCTCAAAGCAGCTCTTCCGTTACGGCACTGTTAGTACTGGTCGGCACGAATTCAAATTGATGGCCCTTTCAAACGGTCGATGTATTTGACCGTATAGAGCTCATTTAATTAAAATAGCGAAATGAAATATATCAAGCCATTAAAGCAAAGTGTGTGTATGTGCCGTTTTCACGGCTATTAAGTACATACATACATATGTATATCTGACGTTGACCTATATTCGATGCGGAAGCATATGATTTTATATAGACCTCATAGGTAGTAAGGTTAAATTGGTATCATATTTTTTCGCTTACCTGTTGAAAGGATTACCGGATGGATATAAATTGATAGAAAACACGAATATCTATTGGGTGGGTACGTACTTGTCTACGTTTCGTACGTACAAGCTTCAGATATATTGAATGAAACTGTGGGTCGCGGCTCTAACAAGCTCGGCTCAGGTGATATATCATTTTGTAGGGTTCCTTGCGGACCGCAGGTGTTGGCCTGTTTTTAAAAAAGAGTCAAGATTTATTGTAACGAGCTCCTCCGTATAGTTTACCCCTTGTTAGGTGCTCTCAATGCTCGCACACGTTTCCCACCCCTTTTTGAATAGTTAAGCCAATAAAAGCGATCAGATAAAAACTGGTTTGTTTTTTTCCGGGAACATCTCATATGGGGGTGTGCGAACGAAAATTTTCGTCTTGCTTCTGATACAATATGCTGTCACATAAAGTAATTTTCTCTTTTAATTGTTTTCGTGCGGTTGTTTTTCAGGTTTTTGTGTGCTTAGGACTAAGAAAATATAATAACGAGTGTTAAAACCCTTTCGTTTATGAATGATGGTGTGAAATTGTTCAAGCGCAATCCTACAAATGTGCGCAACTCCGTGAGCTTTGGGTTAATTTATTCATTTTATTGTGTAGATACATAAATTTAAAAATAGATAGAAATAAATTATTTTTCATCGATTAAAGTTTTTAATTTGATCGAACGAGGACTTTAGTTGATTCTCGTTGAAAAACTTTTCCAATTTAACCGAAATAGAGATAATTTGAATATTGAATTTGACAAAGTCGACAAAATATGAGGTATGGAAATGTTTCATTTTTTTATCACTCAATTATGTTCCTCAAAAATATTCTGAACGTTCTTCCGATTAAATATGCAATTACGACATAATATAAAGTGTCCACATACGTGCCATCATAGTAAATATATAAATATAACGATCTGCGTCTGCCTGTGGGAATGTTTAATGTGATTTTAAAGTGATGGGAACGGCTGCTTATTTTTCTTGGTAGAAATATTGTTTATATATTATTCATGTATTAAAATAAAACGATATGTAAACAGAGTTTTTATGATTGCTCTTCTTCTAAGCGTATGATTTTCATTTTGGTTGATTCTTGGGTGCACACACTTACATCGCGAGCCCGAACGCGTGCATAATAAGGTTTTTCTCAAAGGAAAAATCCGCTGGAAGAGCAAAATGAAAAAATAAAATGAAAAAAATCGAGAAAGCGGGAGGAATGTAACAGATGAATTTTCTACGAGCTGAGCGGGTAGGTCAAGATCCACAGCAAGGGAAAAAAATGGCCGTACAAACGAGACGCGCATGAATAAATGGGATAATATGAACAGATAAGGAAAATAAAAACGTTTTTACATTGGATAAATTTGCTCCGGTTCCGGTTCTTTGCTAGAATGGAAGAGAAATTGCGGAAAACGGCCAGTAGAAAGAAGAGAGTGAGAGAATGTTAGAAAAAAAAATACAGATAAAAATATGTTGCTCTGATAAAAGGCACATTGTGCTTCAGATACGGTCTCGACGTGGACGGATGTATCAGATTATTTTTTTCTCTGCATTACTTTTGGACAACACCCTCTCCTTTCCACTTCCGTTTTTATCTACAAATAATTATGCTAAGCATACTCGCGATATTTTTTGAAAGTGCAAATAAAATTAAACAAATTGTAATTTTGTATAATACCACGGCTGCATACTTAAGTTTTTATCTTATCTTAAACAATAAAATACGCCGGGATGCAACTAATATTCATTAGTACTAATTTGCAAACAACAAGCGTATATTCTTATATTTTTTTATCAAGCCAACACGCGATGTAGCAAAAAAAAATCTTTTTCAACCCCTAATTGTTTTTATTACGACTGTTTTGTTGAAAAATATGAAAGAACTTGAGAGCTAGTAGAGTTTATGTTTCATTTCAGGGTAAGGTAAAAGAGGTAAATAAGTTACAACCTATGCTACATATATACGTTTATTGTAAATACATATATGTATGTATATAATGTCGTATAATAACAAAAGCAATCCAAACAAACACGTTACCACGGCGGACATTCCACAAATTTAAATCTGGGTTATGTACACATGTACATATGTACATACATATCTGATAATAAATATGTTTTTTGGCGAGATTTGCGCAAATGTTTTTTTTATTACAAGGAAACAATACGTTATATAAATTTTCATTTTGTTTTGTGCATCAATGTGCTGATTGAAAACGATGCAATTGAAATAAGTGTTACTCCACCATTGATCGGCGTTATTTTGAACGTGTTTTAATTTACGCTCAAACTCTGGCCGAATACGTAGGATACGCAAGATCTGTCATTCGTTCATATAAAAAAGAGCGTACGTACACGTTCACGTATGTATATATGTATGTACGTGAAGCCGAACGTCCGATGGTAATTTATAGCGACGGTTATTTATGTCGGTTAAGAACACACACACACACACACATGGGGTAGTGTTGGGTAAATTGAAACATTATATTTTTCACGTGAGCTCGGATCTATCTTCATTACGTTGAAACTCATTTGGTAGAAGGACGCTTGAGTTACTATGCTTTGCTCCATTAGGCATTATGCTCCGTACGGGTGGGTAGCCGGCAAAAAAAAAGCAAGTCCTTTTCCCGGAAGCTGCGTCGGCTTTCAGTGTGAGTGGGTGTACATATACATACATAGTATGACTATCGGAATTGCCGAACTTTCGCTGGAAAAATAATATAATATTTTCCTCAGAGCGTGTATTCGATTGTAATATATGCGCGACGCGAGTTCACTATATTACAGAATTTTCCGCTGAAAAATACTACAGATCAATCGCATGGAAATATTTACTGAAATACAAGCACGCACACGACTCAAATAAAATACACACAAAGCTTTTCAGTACGCAGCGTGAAATAAACGTCGATTGCAATTAATTATATACATATATTATATTGAGCACGATATAACCACATAATAATGTACTAATGGGTAATATTTCGAACACGTAAACGTGGATCATCTTATGAACATCAGTGACGTTACACAAGTAAAACGAATTAACGAAACACAAAATTAAGAAAAAATTAGACATCAGACTGGATTCATTAAAAAAAATTAAAATAATAATAATATGGGTTGTGATTAATTTTTTAACTCATTCTTCAAATTTACATGTAAATTGAACGTATATATATGTATAATAGAGTATAGCTTTCAATTCTCGTAGGTAATTTGCTTATTGCGTTAAGTCACATAATTTATAAGCTATAAAGTAATTTTACGTACTACACACATATGTAGATGTAGAATAACATAGATTGGCTTTAGCGCCCGAAAAATGACATACAAAATGCATGCCTTGCATGCATTTTGCTTGACTTTTTTTTTGTGAGAATTCCCCGCACTTAAGACCCCCCGCACAACCCCGTTGCTTCTGATGCTTTCTCCAGGCAAATTTGTTTGGAATGGCATATTTATGGTATTTTATATCTATGACTACACATTATGTATATGTACATATGTACATATATTATATATATATAATAGCCGAAATCCGCATGTCTGTCTGTCTGTCTGTCTGCTGATAACGCTCACTGAGGAAAAATTGGGAAAAAACTTGGCAGCACGAGTGGGGTTCGAACCCACGATCTCAGGCTCAAGAGATATCGCGCTATCGCTCACTCTATCGCGGTCGGTTGATTTTGTCCTTTTTTTTTTAAACATTACCTACAAAAGTGATCGATCGTCAAGAAAGTCTGCTTTACCTACATACCTACTTACCTAACTACATTACCTTCATTACCTACATATAGATGACACTTTAAAAACTATAATTTTTTTTTGGTTTTTTTACTTCCAAAAATATAATTATCATATTTATAATAATTAATAATTATAATATAAATAGTAAAGTAAAAAAAATAATTTTTTTTTCGAGTGGGTATCGATTGGGTATTATAACGCGCCATAGATGGCGCATTGTTGCATCTATGCAACAATAAAAACTATTAAATTTAATATATAATTTTCCAGTACGGTTGATGAGAGCGCTCCGTTGATATTCAACGGGCTTACACTAGTGTATGTATAATCATACATATAATAGCCCTATTTCGTCTGTCTGCTGATAACGCTCGCCGACGTAAATAATTAAAAAACCAGATCGTCGCACGAGTGGGATTTGAATCCGGTATCACCAGGTTGGGAGGAATCGTGCTTACACTATCTTCCAAACGAAGGCGATGACGTACGTGCTATAATTGGCTAATATTAAATCTTAAAGTGTTTGCGACTTTGCTAAACTGTTACGTATTGTATTATAAAGCGCCATCTACAACAACTATAAAAACTACTAAATTTAATATTATTTTTCAGTACGAGTGATGATAAAGCGCTCCGTTGATATTCAACGGGCTTTCACTAGTATATATATATATATATGTGTGTGTGTGTATATCTAGACCAATAAAATAAATCTCAGAGTGAATTTTACGTGTCGGCAATTTTTTCGCGATTATAATCAATTTAATACAGGGGGAAATGGCTTGCCGCAACCCGCACTGGGAATTATTCCCTTTCCTCCGCCATGCCGCGCCATTTCGAATATGACAAATAATAATTCGAAAGAATAGCGGCGAGAGAAAATTAATTTGTGGAATTTACAAAAAAAGAAAAAAATTAAATCTTACCCAGGGAATATATTCGCTTCTCATTACGGAGGCGGAAAATAAAGAAGTGGGTCGAATAAAAAGACGATGGATAAAAAAAAAAAAAAAAAAAAAAGAGATAGCGAGAGAGTAATAAAGTCTGTCACCATACTGAAAATCGACGAACCCATTATTTGTGGGAAAACTTTGTAGGGGTGATTAAAATAGTCGGACTATCTTTCTATTAGAATCTAGGGCAAGCTATGCCCAAAAAGCGAATTTCAATACTCGGAAATTATTCATTTTATTAATTAAATTTCTATTGAAAATTGCAAGCGTGAATGAATTTCTAAAATTGTTTAAAACTTCGATCAAGAATAGTACTACATATATGTATATTGTATAGCTATAGCACGCCATTAAACGAGCTAAGGCGCCCACACACTTACTACACCACACGTGATGTGATTGCGCGACGTGATGCTGTTGCTGTGAATTGTGACGTGGGGTGGGGTTTTGCAAGTGTGTTATCTACGCCACACGCCATAGAATTCATTTCATGCATTTAGGATTTCGTCAGAAGATCTGTGTGACGAGGCGTGTGGTAAGTGTATGGGGCCCTTTAAACTGATCATCCGTTGTTATCATTTGGAATACCCTGCATCAAGATCAGACATTGTACATAATATATATAAATCTTCATCCATTATTTTACAACGCGAAAATTTTGGACAATATGTACATATGTATATACATATATACATACATGAAAAAATCATATTGTTTAAATCGCGCCAGTTTAACTTCTAATACGTTCACATGCTCCTAGTAGAATATTCATTTTTCCATATATTTAATTTTTCGTACATTCATAATTTTCATAATTTTTAGTCACGTCGCGAACTACATATATTTCCTCTTCACTACATATGTATGTATGTATGTACATATGTACTCCTGGTAGTTGAAGAATGTGCGATCTTTACGCGATTACTCAGCCAGGCAGACCCTTACGCTAGTATATATAGTAATATCAAACAATTCCTACAAATACAGGTACTGTATAATTTCAATTTTCAGCTGTATGTTGTATTTAGTCATCTACAATAGAGCAGCTTTGTATCTGTAGCTTTAAAGTGACTGTGTTTATTTATTACACTCTAACTCTTTTTGGGACTGTTAATCCAGTCTTAACTACATCCTTCTTTCGACATTTATGTAAACAACAACAATCAAATAGTTTTTTCGGTCGTTGAATTTGCATCTTGCGAGAAATTGTAAAAACTGGGGTTTTACAGTGAAAGGGGGATTTGTAAGTTGTTGATTTTTTTTTAATAGATATGTTTTGAACTTGCAGATTTGTAATACCTGCGTAATTGACACGAATGTGGTATTTTGAACGGTTACAAAAGAAACATGAAAAATGGCTTGTCAACGCGAAAATTGAACCCTCATCCTTTTGTAATGCAGACATGTGTCGCACTAATTACACCATTCAATCTTGTCCTCCGTTTCGATGTGAGCGATATTCACTGAAAAATTTGCTTCGTTAAAAATAACACGCAAAAATGATCAATTATTACGATACTTATCATTTTTTATTAACAGTATACATTACATTATTCGAAGTAAACTAGAATGTCTCGCCTTTCGACAAAACCTCGGTCTCTTTGGCTACTGTTTTGTCTCCTTTGCCATACATATATGTATATATACGGTTCTTTGATTACCGAGCAAGTTTGCAAATCGCGTATGCGAAAGTTGATACGTATGTGCTTATAAGCTTTCATCTTAATATTAAATACTCCAATACACCTCACAAGGGGCCGAATGTACTTACGAGCTAACCAAACAATGGGAAATTCTCTCAGACTTTCCTAATCTCGTTTTGGGGTCTCCACCACCTTTGTTGTATTTATCTTACCGCTCTGTAATTAATTATTTATCAACAAAACTTGAAATACTGAAAGTTTTCACATCCTTTCACGACTTATCTACGTTTCACGGCTCGTTTCCCAAATCGCGCGATTTTCAACGTTTAAACGTTCATATCGATTAAACCTGATAATTAAACCTTCAGATATACATATATGATCGTATTCGGATACATTTAAAGGCAAAATATGTGTAGCATTATATCTATGGATATATTTATCTAAGGAAAGTTGTAAGGAATTATCAACTCCATCTCCAGAGATTTCGTAGGATAAGAAGATTTAACGAAAATCTTTCAGACATTATTACCGACTCCTATGGATTATATTCTTTTATAACTACCCAAATGATGGTTCAAATTCAATGTAAAAAAAACTAATTTAAATAACAAAATATGTACCTACTTACATATGTACATATGTACATGAAAATTTATAAATGTATTCTCAATTAAAATCAAATTGATTTTTTTATATTGAATTATTTTATGTATTAGATAATTATATAAAATTATGATATAGTTCTAGACAATTGTCGTGGTTCTCTGTCGGAAAATTCAACTTCAAAACTATTTTCAAAGGATCATAAAATCTATCGATCGCAACGTGACTCCCCCGCAGTGGGAAAACAATACAAACAAAATTGATTTATAGGTGTTACCGTTCAAAGTTTTGTCGTAAAGCTTACTGGTAACTTTTTCTGTCGCCGTCATAAATCTTCGGAATAGAATATTTAAATCTGGCGGATGTCGAAAACATTGTTTGCCAACAAAGGCCCATTGGCCGAGAGCGTAATCACTTTTCCTTTTTACTGCTTAAAACTGGCCCCATAAACTCTAAAACATAAAGGAAAGCGAAAGAATTTATTTCGGAATCTGCATAAAGCAAGGATAATGTCGCAAGTGGTACTTCTGTTACGTCTTGAGTCAAGCGTTAAACATTAATAGAATTTCGTTAGACGAACAATGTGTATAAGATAGAGACCTATTGTTGGGAATCCGCACAATTTGACGCAAAGATCGCAGGGTTACATCGAGACACTCTGCACGTTAAAAGTACATATGTATGTACATACATATACTCAATTTTGAAATAGAATTTCATTGAGAATATTTTCCGGAAAACGGTATTATATATAAAAGAACTTCTCAGTGAGCCGTCACACCGGCCACTCAATTCAAATAGATTTCAATGAAATCTATTTGAATTTCCGTTTCACAGAAATATGATGTTTTTTTTCTGTTTGTTAAACGATGCAGATTTTGCCAGTGCATGTTTACACATAAAGCTTTGTGACATATGTAGATAGATATAAATATATCGCTCATGTACCTACGTTTTTACCGTGAATGTGGCTTAAAACTGACGTAATCTTGAAAGGGTTGAAAGCGAATTAAAGCAACTGGATTTGCTGAAACGCGAAACATTCGGAAACAAAAGTTCCCATTGCGGGGATGCTTTCGCCTTTTCAGCGAATATTTTGTATGCAAGATTTCCTGAACGCGGTAGTTTTCAGAGCTCGCGCATCCTGATGAAGTCGTTTGTGGCGTTTACCGTCATTAAACACTGTATGCAAACTTTTACCACCCTTTAGACAGAAAAGCGGAAAAATGGCATCTTAAAAAATCTCGCACATTTTCTCTCGCGTTGCAGCGACTAATTAATGACACTCTCGACAGCAAAAAAAAAAGCGAGAAAATGTTACCAGTCGCGGAAACTCTACGCGTCTGCGCCTTAAGATCTCATCGTTAGCGAGCGTGTAAATTAACTCGAAAATTACGGAATAGTAAATATAATGTAGCCAGAGGGGAACTACTACTTTCAACTTGTATTAGGAGACAGTTTGCCTCTCGAGGTGTATAGTCGATTCGTGGCACGTTTGATCCAAGTGGTATAATAATGAGAAGTGGTAAGTGAACAAGACTTACCGCTTTGTCCCCTAGCTGCTCCACTCTGCAGTGTAAGAAGGCCGTCTGGCCAACTGCTGTGGTTACATTTCGAGGTACGTTAAACTCGAAATAGGGATACGAGCTTACGTTGGGGCCCAGATTGTCATCATCGTAATTTGGCAACCCTGAAAAAATTAAAAAAAGTCAATTAATATTCACTAATTATAAAAATTTAAGACTATCGCAGAAGACCGATACTCTTATATTGTACATAAATATATGTACATATGTACATTGTACATTGAAGCATATTGTGGCAATATTATAAATTGGGAAGAGCTGATAGAGTCTTCTCACAACAAATTCATAGATGACAAGACTATTTTACAAGCTATTGCCAATCAAAAGGTAATAAATTGTCATTTTACCTCAGATAAAGATTTTGCCTTACCACACTCAAGCTACACAGTGAAAATAGCTACAGAAGTCTCTGCTACTGTTTGTGGACCCTCAAGACGAGATGGTTTCATAAAAATGAGATTCAAATAACGAAAAATAATGCCTATTTTCAACGCAAAAAAATATTATTACCAACAGTATTTAGGTTATATTCAAGTTTCTTTTGTGGGATGCTGGTATGATTTTTTCTATATTTTTTGTTCGTAATTAGTAATTCAAAAGTGTGTGTTGCTTATTTGCATTGTCTTATACCAAAAAAATGAAAAAAAATGTATTTTATCTGCGTTTTAATACCTCACAAGAACCTTCCACTTTTGGCTAAAAGAACATTTTATTCAAAATATTTGACCCCTTTGGGGCAGTATAAATAATTAAAATATCAAAAAAATAATTATAACGTTTCTTTTGTATACCCATGGAGCAACTATCCCACACCCAAGTATTTTGATTTTCGAAAAAAAAGAATTTCGCTCCACCCTAATACACATACATACATACATATGTATGTATGTACATAGTATGTAGATGAATAATAATGGTTAAATGGTAAAAAACTTGGTTTATGCTGATATATTGTTTGTGATTGCATACTAAAGAGAACTTGCTTTAATTCACAGGATGTTTTTTTTTAAAAAGCTCTTTGAAAGACCTATGTACATACGTAATCTATTCTGAATTATAATAACAGTATGTAGTATTTATGGCTATTCTATTGCGAATTACACATGTACATATTTAATTTGTGTGTTACTAATAGGCGTCGGTTATTTATGCACTCTATTTGTTTAAAATACAATGTGTTACACACGTAATATATATGTGCATATAATATATTGAATTAAAGTAAACAAAAAATGAAAAATGACCTTCACCAAAATTATCATTAATTAATATGGCTTAACTGAATTTTTCTGTTTTCAAACTATAGCACCACTTTTAAGCGAGTCAAAGTGGAATTTTTGTAATATCAGAAAGTTAAAGCGGAGAAGGTGGGTCCTAATTAGATTTACGGAGACTAATTTTTTCAAATTTAACCTTTAACTTTCTTTGTTCGCGGTTGTAATTTTGGGAACGCTTAAGTACTACTCGCTCCACGGCGCGGCGACCGGCTACGTTAACCGATCCCAAAGGAAACGTGCACTTTAAAACTTTTATATTTAATTTATGTCGCCATTTCGTATTCAATTATTGCGCGAAATTGGATAATACTCTCGTTTACGTATCAGTGCTTGGTAAAATTAGAATTTCTATACGAAACTGTATTGAAAGTGAGTGTAATGCTCAGATTTTGTTAAATTTGTAATTTTCAAAAATAGTCAACAATAAAGGGGCTTAGCAACAGCACATTGTCGTTGGGTTGTGGGTGTGGAATATTTTCTGTCACGATCAGATGATGTTCGTTGAAAAATAACGCGAAGCACAAAGCAAAATAATACAGAAAAACGCTGAGAATTTTTTTACATTTTACATTTATTGGGAGAGTTTCGGGGGTGTCACGCTCAACGTCATATTTTGAATCTTTGTCGGGGTTCACAGGTGAATGTCGAATTCAAATAGGCGACCCTTTTTTTCCGCCTACACCCAAAATGTTTTTCTAGGTCAATCTACGCGATCCTGGTACAAGTGTACGAGTAAACATCGCATATACAGGGTGAAAAGTTAAAATTGAAATCGTACTCGGAATAATTCAGCCGAAAGAATTTTTTTCTCGGTTTTACATTTATCGCCAATCGCCCCTCTTACGCCTATACGCAGAAAAATTATAAGTATGAAACTTTCGAAAAAAAAAGCGATAAAAAGCGTACTTTGCCGAGTGCGTCGCGGTTAAGTGGTGAGTTTTTAATGTGCGCCACCTGGCACTGAAAAACATTCGAAAAACTGGGCAAAACGACAGCAAAGGTCATTAGCAAATCGCGTTGGGTTGGGCTAAATGGCGAAAGTGTGAAATTTTTCAGCGATTTTTCAACACCGAATCCTTTCCAAGGACCGTAATTTAATTTCGAAATTTTTAACCCAATTCAATAATGATTAAAATCAACTTTTTCGCGTCGTGGAAATATTGCCCACTTTCGATTCGGAGCGGAAAAGTTCCGAATAATTTTGTGTTACGTTACTCTACTCACGTTCTTCACCAATTACCCGAGGTTGGAAATGATCATTCGGTACCGTGTCGCTCTACACATATTCGGTGGTGGCACGTGTATAGAAATACCGGTTGAAAAGCTTCAAAATTCAATAAGAAAATCTTTTTTAAGTAATAAACAGAAGCGTGATAAGAATTTCTCGAAATTATAAGCTTACGCTGCGTCACTAATGTAATATAAAAATAAATATATGATATTAATAAAAAAAGAGAGCTTTTTTGTGGCGTTGCGAAAAATGAAAATGTGAATAAGTACGCTGGATGAATTCATGCCAAGTGAAATGTCGTTCTCAAGACCAATATTCTTATGCATTATTTATGAGAAATCACATCCTCCAGTGGACAAAAACACATAAAGAAAAGCACGCACACATACACACTTTTAGGTCATAGAGTACATATGTACGTGCTGTAGATATTATTCTTTTTATTTATTTTTTCGTCCGTTCTATTTCTTTGGGCATCTATATTATATATGTACTTTTTCCCTCGCCATAATGGATTATCTCCCGGAAGGTGAGTTTTCAGACACATCTGTTTAATATCGAAGCATGTATGTATGATAGTATGTACATATTTCGTACATGCAATTTTAATTTAATAGCATGCTTTAACATGCTATTAAATTTGCATGGAGTAATATTTGTGGGCACTTATAGAGTACATACATATGTATGTATATTCATAACATGTTATTATAATTTATTTATTCATTGATATTATCGTACTCTTAGTTAAATTCTTTCAATTACTCAGCGCGAGTGAAACCTTAGTGGTCTTCACAATGAAGAACATTTTTGTAATGCTTGTCACGGTGCAATTATTACTGTGTGGGGAAATCCAAAAAGAGGGCAATTCACGTTTTTATTATCACGTAAATAGGTTAAAAAAAAAAACCCAACAACCGTTTCTTATCTTGCAGTTGAATTGAATTGAATATACTGTTTCGTAGAATAATATCATGATTTTTAAATAGCTTGATGTTACACGTGTATTGGGCAATAAAAATGATGGAAATTCACATCGTGGAAAAAAACTCCCCATATTCATTATTTCGATAGCATATTTATTTATAATACGAAGTTGTCTTTGGCAGAAAATATATTAAATATTCAAAGTGCACGCTAGTCGGATATTCACCGGAATCATATTTTCGTTATACAATCCAAACACACGACGATAACGTTTCACGTGTATCCATTACGGATTTCCCGTCTAAGCCTTTTATTGATTTCCACGCCTCCTCCTCCTCCTCCTCACTCTCACACCCCTCCTCCTATCGTAGTCTAACATTAAAGATTTTTCAGGTTTGCCTTTTCCTTCACACTAAATCGCTGTCGAGCACGCAACCCTTCGTCTTTATTGATACGTTTTTCAAGACACGAACTCATTTTTCGGCCTGTTTGATTACCCCGCTCGCTGGCCATTTCGTTCGAAACTGTGCGCCTCGTTTATTTTAATGGCTTTATGATTAAATTTCGTATTTTACCAACTTCAATCATGTACTTACGAATTTTGAAAGTTTCACACAAAAGTTTTTTTTTTGACAGCTTTTATGCGAGAAGCACACGATATCGTCCATTCATAACTTGACAGAATTTAGCAAGTCGAGTATGTCAATAAATTAAGCGTAACGGTCTCAGATGGAAGCACTATTCTTTGGAAATGTAAATGGGAAAGGAAAGGCTTTCAAATAACTATCATATTTTCTCCTCGTACTCTATTTAAAAAAAAAAAACACATGTTTCTTGATGGCAGCTACTTATGTATATTTAAAATATAGGGTGACTGAAATGGAATGGTCAAAATTTTTGGTTTAATTTAAAAATAGTTTCTTAGAAAAACATTATTGCATTCAAATTTGATATTTGGGCCTTTGGAGACAGCTTCGTCAAGATTAGAGAAACTATTTTATTAACAGGACTATTTAAATGATTTGGTGATAGATTATTTCTCCATTCAGTTGTAAATCATTTAAATATCGTAGTTGATTTTTAAATTTAGTGGATAGGGTAATTAAAGATAGGTTGCAAAAACTGCAAAATAGAGCTATGCGGAGTATTTTAATTTTCAATAGATTAACTAGTATAAGATAGATATATGTCGAATGAATTGAATTGGATGAATGTAAATGAAACCTTAAAAATGTGCATGTTAGTATATATTTTTAAATTCGATAAAAATTTATTACCAAAATATTTAATAAGAGTGTATAATATGCACTAGGGGTAAGAATAAGTTAATAGCTAAGAATTTAAAATTAAGTAGCTCCGGGAGAAGTATCTTGTACAGGAGTGTTGTTGAATATAAAAGCCTGCCAAAAGTTCTCAGAAATATAAATAAAATTGATGGATTCCTGGCAGCCTTAGAACAGCACCTCTGTACAAGTGCTACTTTAAGCAACGTTTGTTTGTAATTAGCTTTTTAAGCTATCTTAAATAAAAAAATAAAATAAAATACGTGTTTACCAATCATACATTTTCCATATTAAAATTAGTGTAAAAGTTTTCCAATGTTATTGTTTAGTTTATTGTTAGTTTTTCACATAGTAAATTACACAATTACTACAGAAAGTTCATTCAAAAGATCTGAAAGGGGATGGAATGTAACCAAACGGATTTTTTTCTGTATGATTTCATTATTTGGCGCTTTAGGTTGAAAAATGGGGACGGCGTCCGGACGTGTACATAATCCAGATAAGTTCTGGCATATCTTTATCTGAGCGCGTAAAACCTTTTTGTAGATTTAGCACATCGGATAAATAGTCCGGAATACAAAAGGCTCTCCCCCGAACCGACAAGTGTAATATTTCCGTCCGTATTTATGGTAGCCGGGGTCACTCATACGAGGGGACAATTTTATCGGTCCCCCTTTGTGAAAATGGACAATAAAAGCCTCTTCGTTTGACACCCCCTGATTAACTCGCCCGCTTTTTGTTCAAACCGGTTTAATTTCACTCATATTATTTCATAAGGACACGAATATTACGCGCACAATAACCATTAAGAGAGGAGTTACATTTAAATAGTGTCCGGATGATCGTAAATGAACGAATTTATTCTACGTACCGATGTATGTACATATGTACATATTTCGGTATTGTTTCGCGGCTTCGCTCTGTACACACACACGTGTACGTCAGTTTTTGTAATTTCACAGACGGTTCATTGTTCACGTGACAGAGTTAAATTGGCCGTTACATGCGCTAAGACCATATGTCGAGCTGTCATACAATCGGTCTTCATTAGTCAGAAACTTCATCGTCGTATTTGTGGGGTCCTTGCTGAAACTATTGTCGAAGGACACACGATCAATAATCCGCACGTCTTAACCGTCCGTAGCACACTTTATTCATTAGATATGATATATGACGTCTATAATAAAAATTGCTTAGAATCGTATTGTACTCGATTGTTATTCAACATTTAAACCGAAGTAATTGGTTTTGCTGAACGTTTCACATTTATGTATGACCCCCTTTTCCACTTTTGTTATTGAAGTGTATTCTTGGAAACTTTGATATTTCTCCGTAACCTAACAGCGTTCATATTACTTCACTAATGAAAATTATTCGTTTTTAAGAAATTCAGTCGCCTTGATTAAATTAATAGCGAAAAGTTTAAGCAACTGAAAATAATTGTTGCATTGAAATTCAATCGAGATATTTAAAATAATAACATGCTCTTTGGTGTTTATTGGAGAACAAAAAAATGTTTTATTTAAATTTGATATACACATATTTTCACTTCATAATATGAATAGAAAACCAATAATGTTTCATTTTACATTAAATATGTTAATGTAGAAGTTTTGAAGTTCGGAAATTAAAGTTTTCAAATTGTACAATATTTATGTCTAATTTGAAACAACTTTTGAAATAATTGGGCTGATTTATTAAACGTAAGTTAATTTGAATTTTGGATAATACATGCATAAATAAAAATGACAGTACAGAATGATTTTATGCTTAATTTTGAAATAAGTCCTAAATTTCTGATGTTTTTTTATTATTTTTTAATACTGCAGATTCTTGGCCATTGTAATTTCTCACAATACAATGAACCGGACCGTGGCCAATTCTTCGTTTTATGAAGGAGCTTATTGAAAAATCGATCAGCGTGAGTGCAGCTTTCGATTAGTGCATACCGTGTTGGCATTGTGTATAGTGTGCTTGTTCTATTTCCGGTCAACAATGACCCATCCGCCCTGCTTAAATTAACTGCAATCGTGCGGATGCAACCAGAGCTGCTGCATCGTTGTCCCTACCACTTGTAACCGGTACCGTGTTTAATTTGCCGTTCATAATATGTATATGTACATTACATGTTATAAATAACACGTTTTTGAAAATCTATCAAAAATAATATATGTAGATATCTACATATGTCTAACATTTTGAATAATATGTTGTTAAAATATTCTGACTGAAACGTAATAAAATTAGAAGTGGCAAGTTTATATTGTAACGTTAGAACGCGTAAATGAAAATTGATTGATGTCTAAAACGAAATCCAGTCAAAGTTACTCTGCGATCATTAATTCCGTTAACATTTAATAAAAGGATTAATAAGTCAAAGGATTTCGTTAAAAGGGTTAGTTTGCGATACACATTTTCACCCCTTTCATAAATTGATACATTACACGCACCCAAAATGACGTGGGCATATGTACATTAATTCGACATTCAACAACTTATTTAACTTACCGATATATGCCGTAAATTATGTATGTATATATTAAAAATACATTGTGTCTCAAAAGCTTTTAAAGTAAGAACTTCTTACTGTTAAACATTTTCTTACTCGGACGATTGAATAATGTTCAAAAGAAAATGACAATTTATGTTACATTAACTATATTATCATTTTCTTCGCTAGAATAGACTCCAATATTCGAAGAGATGGAAAAATGTGCATTTACTTCGGAAAAAAATACTGTTTTTTCTAGAGTTCAACTATCATGATCTTGTACGTTGACCCTTGTGCAGCACTCAAGTCTCGCCATTGTCAGTATCTCAGGTACTTCACAATTTACGTTTCAAAAGAAGAATAGTTCTCATTATTCTTCCACAACATTTCTTTCCGGGAATACAAAAGAAAAAGAACATCAGAAAATGTACAAGTAGAAATAGTCATTTCAAAATATATTTAATTTTATTTCTTCGATGATTTGAAGCTGTAAACAATTTTTACAATACAACTATGCAATAAGCTATCATTTTAAAGGCGGTCGCACACCGCTACGAAATCGTGTATGAAAACCTAGCGAATTTCGCTAGGCAAATCTAGCTAGCGAATTTCGCAAGTCTACCGGCCTACGCAGCGCCGCGCCGGTTTCTGTCACTCTGACATAACTTATCAAACTAACATCTGTCACCTCGCTTTCGTAACGTTTGTATTTAACTCACGATTCTGTCATGGACTCAAGTCAGAGTTATTTACATACAACTTTTCCACAAACGTCATCAAAATCGAGCGAATCGGCGAAACTTCGCGGACGCGGAAATCCTTCACGGTGTAGGCAGCTTCACGCGTATTCAGTTAAGTTAAACAGAACGCGCAATAGCTCTCTATACTAGCGTTTTCGCTAGTATAGAGAGCTATTCGTGCATTAATGCCACACACGCGCATCTCACATTATTTATTGTGAATTTGTTTCAATTCTATTAATAATCAGTTGTTTTTGCACTACCGTTTCAAGGCAAACTAAAGTTCATCACGTGGTTATGCCCGAATATTTAGCGGTTAAAGCCAACTTTGCTGTCATTTATTGATGTCAAATTTGACGTTCGCGCTATCGTGCGTTCTGTTTAGCTTAACTGAATAAATCGCGGCTATTCGATACAACTCCCCGCCATACCAACCTTGAGATTATCCTACCTGTTCGCAATTATGGTTCCATTTAAAATAAAAGTTGGTCGGCCAAAGAAATGCTGCAGATGCAAAAGTGACGTACCTTGGTATTCAGATTCACGCGGCGAGAGAGGCATGCAAGTGTAGCCTAGAGGTAACGTGGCGCGCTACGGGTTAATGTGGTGTGACATAGCAATTAGAGCGTGTGCTTAGGGTTCGTTTTCGTTTGTCGCGGATAAACGACAGCGGGCGCTTCTTAAAACGGTTATCTGGTAATTAAGCAGTCGGCTCACCCCTCAGGGGAATCAAACCCGTGTTCACCCCTAATTCCCGCCAGTTACGCACAACCTCTGGCGCGCCGCGACCCCTACAGACGTGAGCCGCTTAAGGGCGTAACAAACGCCTCAAATCGAAACCGCCTTGTGCGACTTTAACCAATTAATTTCATGCCTTGGCGATGAAGTGCTAAAATACTACTTCTGCCGAAGACAGCCTAATACTTCTATTTGAAAACCAAATACTACAAAGATGGATAGATCTCAATGTATTTTTACTATTCGTATTCGTATAAATAAGTCAAGTCTCTCTCTGTTATTCTAGGGAAGTAAATTCACATGCCTTTGTAGAAGCAATATGCTCCAAAACTGATTACGCCCATCCAGTTAGCTAGTGCAATATTACGCGTAGCCTACGTGATCTTTTCTGTAAATTTATCAACAATATAACAATATACTTTTTATTGAAATAGAAAAAAAAATTATTTACGAACCGAAGGATTCATAAAAATAACAAATTTTACCTTTTTTCAGGAAATAAACATTATTTGAATTGAACTCTCAATTTACATCACTAAACTATCAGTATGTATATTTTATAAATTGAATTGTTTATTGTTTATTGTTGTTACATGCCTAAAATAAGGCTTTTACATACATATACATAATATGATAAAAATAATAACATAATCTACTATATAAAATTCAATGTTTGTTTGTTTGTCGTTTCGCTATGCAAATCTACAGTTTTCAACTTACATAGAACCGCCAAACTTGGTATACTATCTCATGATACCCTAGGTCAGACCATAGGTGGGTTTTGGAAGGGGTCGGATCAGGGGGTCAATGGGCCGCTATATACAAAATTTTTAATCAATTTTTTTTTTGAACTGGAGAATAAATGTTTTCATTTGTTTCAATTTTTGTTTGTACTGGAGAATAAATGTCACCCACCCGAGCAACGCCGTGCAATTCAGCTAGTATAATATAAGATAAGTAATATAAATGTACAAATAAAAACAAAATAAAAAATAAAAATAAGAATAATAAAATTCCTTTTCTCTTTTTAATTAAAAAGAAGAAATACTGAAAGAAAGTATCAGCTTAAGCCTAACTAAATAAATATTTATATAGAAATAATCTAACAAATAACCATATTTATTGGCAAGCCTAATCAGTCTAAGAATAGGTGAGTTCAGGTAGTACACGAGTTACTCTCACATTCAAATAAAAATTGAGATCGAGTAACTCGAGTAGGAACTATTAAACACAAAAAAGATTCAACAAGGGACAGTCAAAAAAATAATTAACAGCTTTATAAAAAAAGGTTAATTCATTTATGACTCTCCTATCACTCAATCTATTCATTTTCAATCCAAGAAAAAGAGAATCATAACACATATCACCAAAAGAATTCTTGAATTTATAATTAATGTACATATCTATGTATGTATCTTAAAAAATTACTTTGAATTCTTTCTAACGAATTCGAATGAATAGAATAATAATGTGACCAAACTGTAGAGTTATATTCTAACTTACATCTTACAAGAGAACAAAATAACAATTTTAAAGTATTAACATTATAAAATCTTTTGTCTGTGTGTGTCTTTCAAAATATAATTTTTGAAAGACACACAGCGTACAGTATTCCTCTTTCCGTGAATCATTTATAAAATTTATTTCGATATAATTAATACGAATGTGTAATGAATATAACGGTAGATATATGGTAAAGTTTGCCCAATATTACCGTTATGTGTGAGCATTTTTGTAAATATTTTCATAAGCGGTATTCGGTTATCGTTTTTATTTTTTAATGACCGTGGAAATAATATTTATCGAATCAATAAAGCCCGTAGCGTGAAACAGCTTTTACACTCGTAAATTATTTATTAAAGTTATAATCGGAACACAATACAACGAAGATAATGCACGGATATAAATTTTCCGTCGACTAAAGAAAAATTATAATAAAATTGAGTGTGCTATTTGTTTTGCAAGCCCCGTATATGTATTTTAAAATCTAAAAATCTACACGTACCAAGAACATAAATTATTTTACGAGTTGGTATTATAAAATAAGCTCACAACAGTAGTAATGCTTTTAACATAAGCTAGCACTATCATTGAGACGGACTTGTCTGCGCTAAATCTTCCAACGAAAATTTCACGTCTAATTTACGGCAAATGGTAAATGTTGGTTGTGCATATTGTGTACTGCGTTTATAATTGGAACGTTCTGATTCAAGACTTACAGAGGAGATGTGTATTGAAGTAAAGTCCTCTCCTCTCTTTCCGGTAAAATACCACCCCTTCCCGTCCCTTCTATTCGGCAAGTTCTATTGTTATCTCAAAGTGATTATCATTCAGCTATCCGGCTACTCCACATATGTGCACTTCGCTAGCATTCGAATAAGGATGCGCCGTGCATTGCTACTGGTGCAGAATCAACTGCACTGTATGCGTGTGTCTGCTTGTGTGTGCATAGATTGCAACAGGCTCGTGGGTCTCAAAAATATCTCAGAAGCCGTCCACTTGCTGGAAAACTCCCTCGAGCATACTGAAACTTTCACGGAGGAGAGCTTTCCGAGAGGAAAATTTTGCCCTCGTCGCCATCGTCGTCACACTTTTAAAGCATTGCATTTCTATTCGAATTCTAAACGTGAAATTTCATTATGAAAATCTGAGCAAATCGAACAATCTATTTTTAGCAATCGCTTTTAAATCATGGTTAGCATACTTTGATATATATTCAACTGCTTTTATATGTGAAATATAAATCCTGTGTTCGATCATCTAAGCGTATTCATAAATTTTGCGATAAACACGCAAAAAATATGCCATCAAACAATGGGGATCGTGTGTTCCCTTTCAACGTCGAACGGTTTGTTTGAAATTGAAAGCGTATCCGCGTTATACGATTGATCGATAGTTGAATGGTTGTATCGCCCATTGTTTTGTATATTCGCAATATTGTTAGCCAAAATTTAACTTGTATTGGCCAATAATATGCATTCGTGCTCCGGCTCTGCACAACTTCGAATATGGTCAACTTGAAATTACAGGCAATGCAATGGTGCGCAATTGCATTTCAGTAGTTTGAAAGGCTTGCGCCCTTTGCCAAATGGTAACAGCGAACGTTTCTCTCGATATGCATCACCTTTTCAAACTGCAGTTTGAATAATGAATGCACTCGGCATGCATAACATCCCGCAGGAAATTAAAAAACTTATCAGCATCAAACACAAAGATACGCCATTTAAAAAATAAATATATACATATGTACATACATATTTGTAATAATGATGCGAAATTTCAGATACACTTTTTTAGGAATTCTTTTCGTCAGTGACGATTTCGGCGAAAAAAGGGTAAATTAAGCTTCTCTAAAGATCATCCTTTTTCGGATACCATTTTTTCGTAAGCTTTTTTTTTTGCTTGAACACGCATATCGAGAACCACTCCGAATTTGATTTTCTAAGAAATAGTGAAATTAGTTTCTGTAAATCCGCTATGCTTTTATTTAACCAAATCTGATCGAACTTTTTGCTTTAATATATTTCACCATCATCCGAATTTAATCAATAAAAGGTTTTAAGGTTTTAAGATTATTGTAAATATGGTTTATTTTGTTGAAATTGACTTGAGAACTTACTTTTTTAGTCAAATTATATTAGACATATACATGAAATTGAATTACACAATATTTTCAATGATAAAGTAAGAATAAAAACTATACGTATTATAAAAAGATTTTATAAAAATTATTTTCAACCCTCAATATTATTACTAAGGACTTTATTAAGTTTCTAATAGGCAAAGGGGAGCTGAAGACTAAGCTGCATGTCACAAACTTACATAAGTATTGAATCCATAGATATCATCATCATCATTTTCAGCCGTTCACCATCCATTGCTGGATGAAGGCCTCTCCAATCCTCTTCCATTCCTGTCTGTCTTGAGCAATCTGCATCCACTTGACTTTACACATTCTTCTCAATTCATCAGCCCATCTTCCACTCGGTCTACCTTGCTGATCCTCTCGGATACCATTCCAGCTCGTCCATGTCCATTCTTCTCGCTATGTGTCCAGCCCAACTTACCCGTACTGCTATTCTGCCAATCCATAGATTTCTTTTGCGATCTCTTCTTGTTATGCCAAGCATACATTTTCCATGCTTCTCTGTGTGACTGGATCTTTCGTAGCATTCTTGAATTTACGTCCAAGTTTCACACCCATACGTCATGACTGGCAGTACGCATTGGTCGTACGCCTTCTTTTTTAAGCATAGCGGAATGTTGGATTTAAAAACTATGTTCATTCTTCCAAAAGCACTCCATCCTAGTTTCATTCTTCGTTTTATTTCTTCTTCTTTTTGAACTGATTATAAATGATTGATTTGATGTTGTTTGCATTACTTCAAACAGCAGGTTCGAACTTGCTCGTTCTTGGTTAAATTTTGTATTGGCCTGAAATGCAAGTCTGCGGGAAAGATTTGCAAGTCATACGATGAAAGGAGAGGTTGTATTTTCAGTAGCAAGTGCATAAATCAAGACAAGAAGTCGAGGAACATTTCAGAGAACAGTTTCGTGTGTTGGATGCTTCGTACTGTCGGCAACTGCGCCAGTTACGACCCTCTGACCATAAATAGCCGAGGAACATTACCGTCTCTCCGATAGAGGCTGTCGTCTCACAATTTACTGTCTTAAATTTTTTTCTTTTATGTTAATATTAGCATTTTACCGCACGAATTATTTTCAGTGTTACGTGGTTGAGCTAAGCCTTTTCCCTTTGCTATGAGGAAAAGCTCCAGAGTGCTTTCGCGTTCCTATCCGATCTGAACCAAGGATGCACGGGTGCACCTGGCAAGTACATAGACGTAACAAGGTTTCTCAATACACTTATGCACTAAGCTAAGACACCCAATTGTGATCCGCTTATCTGTATTCTCAAAGCATTGAAAATGTCAATTGAATATATGAGATTTATCCGCTATTGGTATTTGTTTCTTAAGGTTGTAATTACTATGTATATGTCAATATGAAAAGAAAACGAGTGTATACGAGTAAGATTATATTTTTACCTCTGATCTTAATCGCTCGGGAATAGAAGAAATCGCTCAATTAAATCCGGAAATAACGAGCGAAGACGAAATGAAAAACAAACAAACAAATAACAAACGAAAGATGCCCAAAGTCGATACTCGAGTAATAACTGTCCGAAATATAAACCGCTCACGGTCCGATAAAATACTAATAAAAATAAATTCAATTCGAGAACTTGCTCTTACTTCTTCGGTACGCCGCGCCTCGCCGAATGCTGTAATGCTTAGTCGTTTTAACCCATTTTCTACGGTTGCCATTTAATCTTTTATCTCAGTTTTAAGTCTCGGGTACCTGGCGGCCACTAGACGAAAACGTAAAAAATAAAAGGTCAAAGCACATCTGAAAGTAAAACGCAAAAAAAACATTCGAAGATCAAACGAAAAAAAAAGGCGACGACTTCTAGAGATGGAAAACTAAACGAGAGATTGTTTTCTTTTGCAATTTTTTTTTTTGACGTTTTTTTTGTGTCCAAAATATATCGTTATAAATGTGTTGGCGTTGTCGGTGATTTAAAAACTTACCTTTAATTTTCCGGCAAAGTATTTTGCACAAAGCTTTATTTTTCTATATAATTATCGTTGAAAAACAACTCAAAAGAATCGTTTAATTAAAACACACGCTATTAATTAAAGCAGAGAAAACGTATTTTTTTCTTTTTGTTACGAGCATATTTTAGTTAAAAAGTATTTTTCAACATTTGACCATGTCGATTTCACACAAACATTTTAAAAAGTTTTTCCTACAGAGGATTTCCGTCATGCGATACATTTGTTATGTTAGGTATATCGTTTTATTCTTACATAAATTAATTGAAATTTTCAGAAACCGAAAATAAACTTTTAATGTTTTTTTTTTAATAAAAATAATGTAAATGATTGAAGGAGTATACATTTACACGATTTACCCAGTTTAATACACCCCGGTGTAATTAATTACTCAAAAATATTTGATTAAATTTTGATAGTATATTTTCAGGGCTCGATAAATGATCGCTTCATTCGAAACGATAGTGTATTTTGTATTGTGCTAAAACATATCGGTAAATTCTTAATAATAGTCCTATTGTATACCGTTTTTGTGGTTTTTGAACGTTTTCCGACAGACGTTACCAACTGTTGGAGTGATGGGGGCAACTTTTTTCGACCGGCACTGAGGTTTCGACCGGTTTTCCACCGAATAAGGTTTTCCCGCCCGGTCCGCCCTCACAGTATATTTTCCCGAAGCTGTCGGCGCATTTGTATGGATTTGGATTGTATAATTTTTCACTTTGTATCCATCTGGTTGTTTGCGCTGCTCTTTTTACAACAGTCAGCGAATCCTTTGTGCTTGGATCGGATAAGCTTTATAGATTTCCCACGGCAGTGCTACGTCGTAATGAACGGGAGCCGATGACTGACGATCCATTGTGCCACCGCACCCAAACACGCTCAGGCCTTTCAACACCTAAGACCTTTAAATTAATTTATTTTTTTCCCACTTAAATAATCCCCAGCCGGTGCGCATATTCGTTGGAATTCCTCTTGCGGTTGGCGAAATTCCGAGTAAGCTTTTTCACGGGCGGAAAAGCGCGATATGTTTGCGGCTGCGTTCGTGTTAGACTAACATATAGATAAACTCATAAAATACACATATTTCATTTAATCATTTGCCGTCAAACGCACATACAACTGAGCTGATAAACGAAAAAAGATATCACATTTTGCTGAGAACAAAACACGTTTTGTTGTTCTGAAAATATTCTTCACGAAGCCTTGAACGGTAGGATTTTTTCCCATTGCGGGTGGGAGAGTGTGGGTTTTGAGGGTAGCATAAAAATGTCACCGAATACGACAAAGCAAAGTGTCTCTTCTTATGATTGTAGATATCGCCGTCGAGTTTGACTCACCACACGTAGCCACAGCCACTGTCGATGGTCATATTAGTCTCGGAGATAAATCACTTTGACTTCTGACATTAGGCAACTTGCAATAAACTTAGAGCTTTTCTTCGGGCGAACCAATGTGCGCGTTTCCAGGGAACGGAGGAGAGAAGGGGAGAGTGGAAAATTTTCCACAGTTTTCCACGCTGGCAAACCGTTTGGTGTGAGGAGGCGATTTGTCTTTGTTTATTTCAAAGTGACAGGCGATTCAGTCGGTTCTTAACGAATTTCTCGTCTTTTGTGAGGAATAAAATACCCTTGTCTGCGCTCTTTGCTTTATCTATCATCATATGTCATAAATAATACTGTAATGCTTGCGTTTCATGGCAAAAATATCTTCATTTGTAATATGCACGATCAAACGATTATACTTCTGATACCTTATTTAAGAAAAGTAACGGTCGAATTACGACATATTTCTAGTAATGAATGAGTGGAATTCGCACGTTTCTTTGCGAAAGTTTATCGCTATGGAAAATGGTGTCTCATTGTGTGATTTTCTTGGAAGATTGTACGTGTTGTGCAAGTTTTATAAGTTGTTGCAGTGCGGACAACAACGCTGAAAGAACAAGAATCGGGAAAGTGCCACCAAACAAGATTAAATTCCAACAGATGATCGTGCGCGACAAACAACCCACCCAAGTAGGGGGGTTTCACTTGCTTCGCCGGTAGAAAATTCTTCCATTGGTACAACTTGCGGAACTGGGTTGTGTTTGCCGATGCGGAAGGATTTCTTACGTGAAAACCGAAGAAAAATCTAAGTTTCCCAACAGCCACATTGTGTACGAGAAGCGGCTCGATCACTGTCCCAACAGTTGCCCCCGTATACCAGGTTCACATCCAGACAAATGGCACCAGATAGAGACCAACATGACTGAATCGTGTTCCAGTAAAATATTTGGCTTGTATAAAGAGTGGAACCGAAGTTTGTTCGATCCACTGGACGGAAGATACATACATACATACATATATCGAAGTATTTGACTTCCTTGGCTAACGAACGACACTAGTAAACTACTCCCCAAACCTGATATCTAACTTTTCGAGAAAACTCGCAGTAACCAGTTTACACTTATCCGCATACACCATCGTTCGTGATTGATGATGGTAGTTTCTGGCTCACGGGCTTAACTTTAATTAATAGTTAGCTCGCTAATAAATTCAGACACATCTAGATCGCCACATCTTCACGCTTTAACCACACACAACGATTGATCGAAATATACGGCTGCGAATACCGATACGATGTTGTACCTATGTATGTACATATACATATATGTACATAAAGTGTAGCATAACAAGCTGATAGGTTTCAAATAATAATTAATCAAAATTTATTAAGTTAATACTTAATAGAGTAGAAAATTAATGTTCAATCATTCTGGCAAGAAATGTAACCGGAATGTAACTGTATTGTATTTGAAAAACGTAAGTTTGTTGTTACCTATGTACATATGTACATAATAGTATGTATGTAAGGGATTCCGTCAATGATTTTCAGACGTTCCGTAACAGTTGAAAAATATATGAATAACATTGAAACATTCTGTGGCGTGTTGAAAAATACGATAGTAATTTTGCGAGCAGAACGGTAAATACGAGGCAATTTTTCTTTTATTTCCTCTTTTTTTATTATTTTATTTCACTTTTGAAGCAGTGCGCGGTCTAAATGTATGAAACACTTGACAACGCCTGTTTACCTTGGGCACGCAAAATTTTAATTCACACATTTAACTGTGTATGTATACTGCCGCGTAAATTAAAACCGCTTGACATTTAATATCAAAAGAGAGGCCCGTCGGAGCAGCGGAGCCTTATTGCCTGCTGGAAAAGTTTAAATTTTCCGTCAATCATAAAACGGCGCCGGAGCCGACGTCAAAAATAAGCTCAATTTGGACTTAGGCGTAATATGAAAAATAAAAAAAAAAAGAAATAACTGACGCTCGTCAGGTTTTCCCTTTCGCGCGCCTCGTCGGAAAAGTCTCGCAGCGCGTAGATTGTAACTTAACTTGCCCGCATTGTGTCGTGTTTTCATTCTCCAACTAATTCAATTCATTCGGCCATTTTGCAAAGTAATTCTAGGCGAGTGAAAACGAAATTGTACACTAAAGCATTACATTTGTGACAATTAGAAGAAACGGCAATTAAGCGACGAAAAAAAGTCAAAATTACATCCTCTAGGCACCAATTTGTAAACACGAACACGAAATCGATTATTTCAAGGCTAAGTAAATATAGTCTTATACTAACTATGAATTATATGTTTTTAATGATGAAATAAATTAGGAGTATGTACATATGTATGGATATTACTATGAAAAGTAAACTTTTAAACTTTGTTTTGGAAAACTTATCACAATCGATATTCAAATTAAAAGTTTTTCCATTTTTTATACTAGACTAGTGGATTCACACCCCACCTCCTCACCATTCCCCAACCACTACCCATGCGCACTAGTTTGTACAACAACAATACAGCCCATAGCCCGTTTGATAGTACGTGAAACAATTAAACAGTGCACCGTTGATTTAATAGAGGTATGGCCATAAATCACGTTGTTGACTCAAATCAGCTATGACAGATAGCAACTTGTTGTCAAAACACCGCAAATTATTATTTTTTTGCTATGTTGGCAATGCCAGTGTGACCGCAAAGACCCAGGCAGGCAGGCAGGTACATTTTACGCTAACGTACCCATATATGTATTGTACAAAAGACGTATAATACTCATTCGATAGTAGTTGCCATATATGTATGTATGTACATACATATGTATGTGCAACTACTATCGAATGCGAGTTTCTGAACGTGTATGCGGACGAATGGTTAATATTAAATTGGCAACTCATGTGTGTCACCCGTCTCTCGCGAGCCCGAACCAAAAGACGCCATTAAAAATGTTCTGAACTGTTCACCCTTGTTTATCATTTGGAATACCTTGCAACCATACCCTACATATACATACGTACGTACGTACGTATATATACGTACATACATACATATGTATGTATGTACGTTTATACATATATGTCGCCTTGAGAAAATAGCCACAACCTCTTCCTCCACAAGGAAGAGGTCGGAGGTTCTTCACAGGAGGCCACCCCAACGAATATATTCTATTAGCCTTTCTGTTGGAGACAGATGGTTGTCCAGCAATGCCGGAACAACCTCACATCACCGCTTTTAAATTTGAAGAAAAAAATAAATTAAAAATACACCTGACAAATAAAGTGACAAAAAAAAATAAAGTAAAAATTCTACGAATTTTTGTATTGGGCATTTTCTCAAACTATACTATAGGTATACACGAATCAGCAGTTACATAAATTAGGTGAGATAGGTATCGCTCATGGATTAATTTATATATTGAACATTTGCCTAGATTCAAAGCGCCACCAATCAGCTGCAAAACTACTACAATTTTATTTCTGATAAAACAACTTTGCTCTGCGAAAATGGTGAGAGGCACCCAATTTGTGCGATAATCGTCAAAGTGGATGCCGGTTAACCAGATTAGGAACAATTTCTTAGAGTAGTACGCGTCACCAGGGCTGTGCAGTCGTAAGGCAGTCGCCACTGTGTCGGTAAGGGGGCGGCTATCGATCAGGCCCCCGCCCCAGGGCGTAGCCCCATAGCCCCCGAAACCCCCCTGAGGCCCCATAACCCCATACCCCCCACTTATCATCCACCGCGAGATATGGATGCCGCTTGTCAGACGGGGAATACTTCAATTTATCAGCGGCGGTCGCGACCGTTGTTTCACCTTCGCTCTCCTTCGTACGGCCCTGGTTTTTTTTTTTTTTTTTTGTATTGCGCAAAAGTGCGCCGCTGAACAATTAATTCCCCGAATGTCGCGGCCCTCTGTCGCAAACAGCCACAGCAATCTCAACATCAAAGCGAATCTCACCGCTCGCTAACGTTTTCACGTTATGAAAACGTTCACAGATACGCTCACCGCGTACCTATCTACATATATGTACATGTAGATATTAACAGACTTTTCTCGCGGTAGGTTCGAGTTTTATTTAATATCCATCGTAAATAAAAATGTGTATAAAAATTGCACGACGCGACGCGCCAACGGGAAGAAAAATAAAAAAAATACAAGTTTCGACGTGAGCGAAGCGATATGCATAGGTAACGAGGGTAAAAGTCGCCCGAACAAAAGTCGAATGTGAAAATTGACCCAGATTTCTTGTCGCGTTTTCCGTAAATATTATCTTGCGAACACACATGTCTGCGCTGATTTTATTTTTGCAGACGCGCTCACAAACAGTCATATAAAAGCATACTAACGAATATGTTTATAGTTCGCAAGACGTTCCATACAGAAATAAACTATCCAGTAAATTCCGACGAAAAGTATCTAGTATTTCACTAGCGCTTTATATGTAAAAACTCAATCAGAATATGTTAAATGAATAACTCTAAGTATTAAAGTGTGTGCTCGGAACAGTAAACAGCACGCAATTCAAATCAACAGTGCGCATCATTTCATATGAAGAATTTTAATATACGTATGTGCATAGTTGACACGCACTTGTGTGTTGCATTGCGTGCTGTTAAATGAATGTCAACTATAAATAATATATTTAAATCAGATTAGGTTTTATATACATATATAGCATAGGGTGTGAAAATAGTATAAAAATGTGTTAAAAAGGATTTGGAGGTTAGTAAATAAATAAAATAAGATGCAACTTCAGATAGTATGTAGTCCTTTTTCTGACTCTTTTATGTATGTATGTATGTATGTACATATATATATACGGTTGCAGTGCATGGTTGAAGGGTATTTTACAGTTGGCCGCGTTCGGTTAACGTTTGTGTTCCACTACTTGTTTTAGCCTGAGGTCCAAACTATGTGTTATTGGCGACGATGTTGATAGAAACAAACGGTACTTATCTCTACAAACGGTATTTATCTCGTGCGAAAATCTATACAGCAAATATATGTACATACATACATATGTGTGCGTTCGTATTGCGTGAGGGTGTTGGAGATAACGATCGTCCGGTTAAAAAGCAATTTATGTCTTTCGGTTAAAAGCAATTTGAACTGCGCTTTCCGCAACGTTAACCGCCGGTCACTTAGCTAACTTTTAGTGGCTCAACGTTTCACAAGTCCAATTAATCCGCGATAGGACAACTGCGCATAATAGACGGACAGGCTCAAAAAATTATACTGTCCGCTTTTGGCAAACAAATGCTCCGGCCACAAAACAAATAAGAAACAAAGCGAATTCGAAATTTCAACTTTTCCATTAACCTCGTAATTTGAGTCTTCGACGCGGAAAAACGCAAAGTTCTGCCTTATTGTTTCCGAAGCGCTGCTGGCCCGACAGCGGCTTACTCGCAGATTAAGAGATGAGGAGAATTAGAAACTTTCTTTCTTATCTATCAAAAGCTCAACCCTAAGCAGTAGAGCAAAGAACCTCGGATTACGAAAGAATTTTTCAACCTTTCACGTTTCATTCAAACAATGTCCATTGCACTCTCACCCCTTTCATATAAATCATATTCAAATATACCACCATATAAAATATTCTCAACTCAACCGGATACTTCTTAAGTATAGTAGGTACGCTATTTCTTTATTTTATAAATTATCTACATTCAAACACTCATTTCTTCGTGAGCTACATATGTATGTAATAATCTATGAATTGTTTATGTTATCAATGGGATAAATATATGTCTTGATGCTAACAACGATAATAAAATCAAATTAATATAGTGATTTCTTATGTAATGCCGTATATTAAAGGTTTCGGCTGTCATTTCAATCTTGTGCTCGAAATTTCGTTGAATATTAATATCATTAAAATTTATCGAAACGTCCACGACAGAGAAATTGTTCAGTAACTTCTCTCAAAATTATCGGTATATCTATCAGGTTGAATATTATACGAAATACTTCCGCATTCGTCATCGCTTCTTTGTGAATTATATTATATATTCATATCAACGTCAAGAGAAATTGCGGAGATGAAAAGTTGGCCGCCTTTTACCTGCAAAATTCCGCATATTTATTAGTAAGTTTCGCAACAAAGACGAGAATTTAATATTTTTGAATGGCTTAACAGTTAGAATACAATTCTAGAATGTTGGCAATTCGTTACCGAGCGAGTAAACTATGTACATACATACATATGTATATTCGAGAAACCTTTCAATATATAGTCTTATATTGTCAATATATGTATTATCTTACACTCCATTATTCTTAACCATATTTGTTAATTATATTAATCTGGTACGTTTAGTTTATTTTCTAAATAATAAATTCATGAAATATTTTTTATCAAAATACATATACATACATATAGTAATATGTATTTTGTATAGTAAATAATTGGATTTTTGTTATATTCTCGTTCTATTATGGTCTATAAAGTTAAGTTGACTAGTAAAATAAGTGAAAATTAGGCTGTTAATCAAGTTTAACTTATTAAATTAATACGTAGGGTTGATTTGTACAAATAAAAAAATACGTTTTGCCTTAAGTTTTGAAAATAAACGTAGATTTTATTACGAATATGATTTTGACACGAGAAATATATTGAAGTTGTAAAATACGTGTTTACAAAATTATTTCTTTACAAATAAATACGAAAGTTCTATTTCGAGATTATCGACATATTTCTTTTGAAAAATTGTCAAGAAAGAAATATGTATTACACATACCGCAAAAAAAATAATAAACACACTCAAAAACGAAGAAGGAAAAAAAAGCATTGTTTCTCATGAATTTTCTGAGCAAATTATGCTTATTTTCTCATCTTTACATTTTTAATTGAAATTAAATATAGGTATTTTCAACGTTCTTTATTTTTTCACTTTTAAAATTCAAATTTAAAACTACATTGTATATGTACACACAAATACATAAAAAGAACCATATTTAACAATTGAACTTTGATTATGATTATTTCTTCCAAGTTTTATTCGAAAAAAAAGGCCTTTTATGTTTTATAAAATAATACGACTGTAAAATAATTAAAAATCAAGTGTAAAAATTTAATACAAAACGTTGAAATATCGGTTTATTGAGTATTAAAGCAAAGAAAACCCATTCGATGAGATATTTTTTTTATTTTAATATGAAACAATATATGTACATACGTATGTATTATGTAGAATTTTATTTTTTGTTATTTAATTATGCTTACTACTCGTAACTTTATGACGGAAAGTTATGAGTATAAATAAAGCTATAGAATATAGAGTAGATATATATAAAGCTATAGAGATTTTCTGTTTGAAATAAATTTCTGAAAGAACTAATTCAAAATTTATAGCTGGAATTTTTTCCCTTCCCCTTTTTTTATGATATTGAATTATCGGTTCTTTTTAATATAAAGAATTCCTTAGAAATATCATTTTAAAGTTTCAATTCAATATCTTGGAGCCTCAATATGACACTTCCAGACGTAAACCAAGGATCTAAAAAACCTATCACTTACAATTAACCGTAGTACTTGCTTTGAAAACGAATGAGTTTGGAGAAATGTTATCGAATTGGATAAACCTTGAGAATTTACATAATTTTGCGATTCATTGAACTAATCGGAACGGCTCTATGGTGCATAGGAATAGTTCAATTTGAAGTCCTAACAATCACAAGTCTCCTATTTCCTTGAGAATTCGTAATTTCAAAGGATTGGCAACCCCATCGTTGGCACGTGTGAATTTTGTCCCACGCAGCTCATTCGCCTGGCACCGAATTTGGTTTTCTACGTTAGAAAAAATATTTTTCAAAGGAAAACGTGCGCCATCTCGATTGGTATGTGTGTGTTCTCGACTCGTCAGACCGACGTTTCCTCTACAATGGAGTTGCGCTTTTCCCGTACAATTTTCCCGCGCCGGCGGCGCCATCCGTACAAGGTAAAAGCTTCCGAGTTCTATTCGAAGCTCTTCCATGAAGTTCAGTACACCGTGACCCAGCTTTATCTTGGCTTCGTACATATACAGACAAACGCAAACACGAGCGCAAGTGACGGGTGAAAGCTTACCCATCAACTGTCACTTGGAAAACACGCCGATTTTTCCGCCAGTAGGTATCCGCTTGCATTCCATCTATTTTTTTTTTATCGCACCAGTTCGCGCCATTAACTTTACGACCGCCCATTTAACACGAAGAATTCACCGAAAAACTTTCACATAAAATAATTGCTTGTTGTTAAATTGCCTTTTGACCGTTACGTTCTGAATGCGATCAAAAATTTACGATACTGTTATGTTATCGTAAACGTGACTTTAATAGCTATACGTATGTATAAGTAAAATGAAAGGAAAATCTCTCAAGAGTGATGAAATATTAATTATTTATTTATTTATATAATATGGTAGCTAAAGCTAATTATGTACATAATCCTTAACTAAGCACCTATACAAAGATGTTTTTTTTTTAATTTAAGACTGCCAGGAATTTATCAATAGTTTTTGAACTTCTAATTCCATCCGGCAGTCTATTATATTCCAAAACACCTCTGTACAAGATTTACTAAAATATGATGGTAACATATTATTATCTAACTTAAATATAAATACCAACATACAAATCCTCAAAGTATCATTCGCATTCAACCAATCTAATTCAATCATCATCTTTTTTATACTATTATACGATAAGATGTTCGATATTCATTAATTTACTTCGACGGCTGATAATTTGCTGTTTAAGTTTGTTATCCTCAACGAAATCCGATATTTCTAACATGGTTTAATTATAAATATTAATCCGCTAAGTAAGTTTTTATATTATTGAAAATCGTTTTAAATCAAGTCAACTTTCTTTATTTGTAAAAAAAGTTAAAGGAGTGCATTATTTGTGTGCCAGAGTGTTTCAGGCACCCCTCGTCGGATTTCTTTGGGTATCGCACCTAAATCCAGAACCACCCTCCTCTATCTGCTCCAGTGGCGTACAATCATCATGCTGGCGCACATAAACGAGATACCTGCGATAATTCGGATCACTTTATCCCTCGGAAAGACCTTTACTTCTTACCGCACCGTGTTGCCGCAGTCTAGGGGGGATTTAACTCGGATATCTTTGATTGCTTTCTACTTAATATATTGTTAGGGGTATGCTCTGCCACGTACGTATGTTATGTACGTGAATAATTACACGGCTGTAACGCGTTTTACGCCGCCGACGATCATCGTCGTGATATACATAGATTAAATCAGACGTCCAAAAATGGCAACGCTTTAATTATTTTGTGTACGTGCAATATTAAACAACGTCAACATAAGAATAATGAATGAAGGTGCTCGGTACATTTGATATATCGGCGAGATTAATTAATTGGTAGACGCCTTTGGCGTTGAAGCTTAATTTTGAAGCCGTGCTCCGGAAAATCTTCGCGGAAATCTCGTCGTCGCGCTTACAAATTGCGTGTCATCCAACTTTGCAGTTAAAAGTTTCAGCAGCCTATGTCGCCTGACATTTGCATTATCTCAACCAGTTTGCGTCGCGTATTAAAATTTCACACGTCTCCCATACGCGAAAATGCTTCTCAATATTAAAGCCAAATCTTCGTAAAATTAAAATCTTAAATAAAACTGAGCTTTCAAAATTCGATCACCGAACTGAGTAGATCTTCTATATTCACTAGTTAAAGCTTTAGAGGATTATAGCGGTGCCTGTGATTAAATCTGAGATTAACCAATATTGAAGTTAACTTATAACGAACACTCACGTATAATTTACGCTATATTATATTATTACTTCCGTTTTAATTATTCCACTTAGGTATTAATGAAATGTTCAAAACTCAACTCGCATACTGTACTATACACAAGCCCTTAAGTAACGCGCGTACTCGCGTGTTTAATTTCGACTGTTAAAACTATTTATTACCGAGTGTAATAACGGTCATTTGCAATTCAATAACCACGGTCTTCCAGTGTGTGTGTATACACGCTCTGAATTGATTTTAAATTAATTTTGTCCCCTATATACGCAGGTTTACAGACATTAACATAAATTCCAAATAATACTAGACTACTAGAGCGTACCGCACATTTAAATCTTTGTGTAACGGGTGGTGTTGTTATTTGTGGATGGGGAATGAGCGGCGACCCAAGAAGTGGCTCTCAGTCTTATTACAAAGTGTTGTTTTATGACCGCGAGCAGTTTATGAGTTTTGTGTTGTTGCGAATGTGATGGATGCTGCGCGTGATGAAATATTCAATGGGATCCCAACTGGGAAAACTCATCATAAAGCATTTTATTAGCTTTGAAGGTAATAAAGACGCATATAAATGCATAAAACAAACACACGTCCCAACTATGTACATACATGTACTGTGTCGCCGTTAATGTTCCCTTCAACTATTTTCAATGTGCCTACCATTGTTTATAAGTTTCATATTTTACAAAAAAAAAGTACATTGGCGTACAAAGTAATGCAAATAAAATGCAATACACAGCCACCGGAAAATTCGAATTCAACAGTCTTCATACAAAAATAGGGTCCAATCTAGACTTGAATATATAATACATATATTCAAAACAAGTTCAGTTGCTCATCACAATAATTAGTTGGAAATCTCGTATAAAACTAATAATTTTAGTGGGCAATTACTTAATTTTATACCCATATTAGAAGATAAGCTAATGGCATCACTCCCTCGAGTAAGATGGAGTGGATAAAAATCTCGGATAATCTTGTCTTCTAAAAAATATTTTTAAAAAGATCCCAGTAAACTCTACGCTACTGAAAAATTATTATTTTTCTATTTTTTTTGTGATTGAAAATTCTCAACCCAATTAAGAACACCTACCATTTATAATTGAGTGCAACTTGACTCACAGTTGAAACTTGAGACGGGCAAATATTTAGTTTCGTTAACTAGAATCCTTTTCGGTTACGAGGCTTTAAGCGAAACAATCGCGTTAGTAACCGAAAGTCATTTAAACTTTAATTTGTTATTGAATGATGCAGCGTTTTTTAAACACGTGCAAAAACGTATGTGCACCAACTGACATTAGCTTGCAGCATCGTGCTATGCTTTTAAACTACCTGTATATTTTACGTACAATTTGCTTTATTTTAAAAAAACTGAACGATTTTACAAATTATTAATATATTTTGTGTAAAATTAACGAAACCAATGTAAAACTTTGACTTTTCGTAATATTAATAATACGAAGCAGGTACACGATACTATCCAACTTTTGCATCAACACAAACTTTCGATAAAGTCATAAAATGTCGCAGTGGATGGATTTTGATCGTACGTAAATTTAACGTGAAATTTACCGCTGAACGTTGAAAACTCTCAGTTGAGTGCGCTGAAAACGCGCTCGCACTCCCCGCAGCTGGAAAATCCCCATATATTACTTGGCGTGCACAGTATCCGTTCCATTTTTTGCTCCCCTTCTCATCTTCTTCATCTCTCTCGTCGGAGAATTTCCTCATCGTGTGTATGTGCGCATATTCCCCGGCGAAAGGTTATGCTAACACTAAAAGCTATTACGGCTTTGCGAAGGCGTAATGGTCAAAATTGTTCTGGGAATATGGGCCGCGTCAGAGCGACGGCATTCTTGTCGACGAGTCGGGAAACAGCGATGGGGAACCTTTTTGACAACAGGCATACTTAATTCTCATTCGTAATGGTTCGACACGCCTCACTGGATGCTCATATTATTCTTCAAAGTGACATAAAGTGCAAAAATATAATGCATTCTGATGCGATACAAAGCTCTAGCACACTAGTTACCCTTTGTCAAAGCACTGAGTAAGCCCCGTGTTTCAAATACATACATAAGACTGAATGTATAAAATTCATCATTTTTCACTCGGTTGTCGTGTTTCACATTCGCGTCACCGTTCAAATCCACTTTCCAACTTAAACTGGGTCACTTTCGTAAGGCTTACTTTGTTCCCTGTAAAACAAAATCGACCACGATTCAGAAACGCTGATACATCGTTTTCGCATCGCAAAATTTCATTTTATTGTATCTCTTTAGCAAGTAAATTAAAAATAGTGATATATTTTTAAAATGTATCTATCGCTAGGGAGAAATAAAAATTATATTAATGATTAAATGAAAGTATTGCTGCTTTTCTTAATCTTTTTGTGTTTGTGTATTTCAAACGGAATAAAAAGGAATTTCGTAGCATTTATTCATTTATATTGCGACGGAGATGATTGTTTATAATTTAACGATAGAAAGTTTTAATGGATGCCACGGGCTCTTTTTGATCTTTCTGATATCATCTTTAAAGGGAATTTGTGCGGTGAGAAATGTGTTTCTTCCCAGGGGAATAAAATAGGGATGGAACACTCTTTTATTTTTACTTTTAAATTCACGTGTTCTTTGTTTTCACGTTTGAAGAGACAAATGTCAAGAAAACTTTTCAAACTTGACTGACGTACATTATTCTTTGTTTCCTCGTTCGCCATATATTTAAACATCTACTGAAAGGATTCCTTTTTCTATCTGAGAATCGTTTCAAGTACGTTCCATGTATTTGTGTGTATAAATATGAATAGCTATAATAGACCATACCTATTCTAATCAAAATAATCTAAAAATCTTTAAAATGTTTACTTAAAATTGGCATCACTGTACTGAATATTGATATTAAGTTAACCGTATATAAAGGCGTATATAATTTCGGAGAGCTTTCAATGCGAATTGATTCAATCTAGCGTGTTTTGAATAAACACAATCAACGCCGAGCGCGCTCCATTGAAAAATCGTACGTCCCCTTTGATTAATATGGTTTTGTAAGGCTTTAATTAAATGTTTTACTCAATACTAATTGGAAATTCATCAAGCACCATGAAAACAATAACATTCGTCGGTTCAATTTGGAGAGACGAGGGGCACCGACGCTCAACCCCAATTACGTTCCGCTATCGAGAATACATTTATAGCACATTCGACTTGATTGTACATGGGTACAACTTTGATTGGTGTATCGTCCTATTTTCGAATAGGATTCGTAAAATATATTTGGCATTTGAAAGTCGTAATGAAGTACCGTAAGTGCGTATCAAAAATTCTCGTCGCGTACAACGAAAACGATCCTGTACATTACTCTTCGTCAAAGCGTGTTGTGATTTCACTTTCGATTTCGAAGAAACGGAGCTCATTAAGATCGAAGGTGTCACGACGAATCGCATTTGTCCTAAATGGTGACACTTAAAATCCTTTCGTAAATAATAAATAGCAACAAAGGTGCGCGTGAAACTCGTCCTCTGACATTTTTCACCGGTACACCCCATGGCTCGACGTCAACCATTCATTAACGTTCGTTGACGTTTATTTGAAAAAGAAAGCTTAAAGCTTTTAAATAATCGAAGGCTTTCAATATAATAATGACGAAATAGGATGCGAAAGAAATGTCAAAAAGAGAGGGACTGGTGGGAGGAGGACTTAACGCGAATGATCGGAACGAACGTTGATGGCGATTGGAGGAAAATAAAAATGCGTAAATGTATGATGAAAAACGCGTAACGCCCTAATGAAAAAAGTTTCGGGAAAAAAACGAAAAGGGAAATCATAACTCTCTTTCAAATTTTTCCCTTTTTTTTCCGGGAAAATAAATAACGTGATGGCGAATATATCAACCTGCATGAAATTCGTCAAAGTTGAAATTTTTCATAAAATGATAATGTAATATATTTAATTTGATTTCGCTGCTAATTTTGACTTAATGAAAAGTCGTCGAAAAACATCCAAAAAAATCGTTCAATTTACCTTAAACAAATAATAACAATGTGTCGGATATCAGATATCGAAAAATTTCTGGTGTATTCAAATGGAGATGCTGGGTGTCGATCTCGGGAGAGTCGGGTTATAACCCATAGAAACGAGATGAAAAAAGAGAAGTGCGCCACGAAAATCATTTTCGAAATCACTTACAGCCTTTTCTTCGGCATGAAGATAGTATTTTCCGATATAAAGATTGGATGGAAAATGCGGAGTTTGACTGAGGCACGCAGTCCCTCAAGGCAGGGAAAATATTGAACCCACAACTCTTTGGCGAAAAACACTTTTGTGCAAAATACCCACGAGTTTACTGGCAAAAATACTTTTTTTTTATTCAGCAATCTCGCTCCCCCGCCTTAGGGTATAGTCAACTGTGTTGCGTTCGCCCACTATTGTTACGCAATTTCGCGTAGCAAATAAGGACAAAGCTCTTTAAAATCCGCGAACACTTAACCTTAAAATATTTAAGATGCTAAAGTGGATATTTTTATATAAAAAATATTGCTATGACGTGTACACAAAAATTTAGCACCAAAAATATTTTATTATACAATATAATGGAACGTGCCTCAACGAAGATTGAAGCGATTTCCGTCATAACATATATAAATACAATATCGACAAGTTAAATAATCGAAATGGTTGTTAAAAAGTTGATAAAGCCTTTATATTTGAAAAAGATGTAACGAAAATGTCATAGTTCATTTACTTTTTCGTAATTTTTCCGTGTAAACGTGGAAAACATTAATTTTCCGACAGCTGTCAAAGTCGACTAAGGAGTAATGTTTCATTTTCTCCGCCACACGCCATTGTCATTCAGATGATTTTCTTCGCTCATAATAAAGAGAAAGAACCGAAAATGTAGCGCGAAAGTGAAATATTAATGTCGCCTTTATGCGGTAAAAAAATATTTTGTGAAAATTAAAAAAAAATACGTACTTGTACATATATGTATGTACATACATACATACATATGTACATATGTACAAAAGTTGACATATCGCACCTTTATATTGCATGTAGAATGTGAGAAAATTTCTCAGACGTTCTGTGCAAAATGTTTGATCACACTTTATATTTTGTATATGTTGCGAAGAGATTGCATATACATATGTATGTACATATATGTATAAAATTTTCGAATGATGAAAATATAGTCTTTTTACTTAGAGTGAGAGAACGTGCTCGACTGCCGTGAATCGAAACAATGAAAGGAGAATTCATAAATGTAGCAAAGCGTTTCGAGACAAGTCGTGTGCTTTTATTATTTGCCGGTGAAGTAAAAAGTCTTCCCAGTCAAGACTCCAAAGACAAAAAGCCACAGTGTGCACACGACCTATGCCAAAAGCAAAAAGATGACACGTTCCGAGGAGTACCAACTTCATATCCACCCTGCAACGAACAGAAGAGACTTCACGAGGCAACGACGTCTTTATTTGTCTCAACACATTCTTTGGAAAATGTAAAAAAAAGCCAAAAATATAATATTACACGTGCATAAAGTTTCAGTACAAAATATATTATAAATGGGAAGTATTATATCTATATAAATTTATGAACTAAAAGCGTATGTTGAAAGCCGTTTTTATACACTCCTTCTTGCAAGAGAACGGAAAGAAAGCATAAATCAAATGACCGGTTCAAGGAAAAGCGTATAACGTTGAGTCGTTTACATAATCCGTTATTTCTTCTTTTTTTTTTTTTTTTTTTTTAATATTTACTTGAACCGATAAGTATTTCTATCTCAAATTTCACTGTGAATGATATATTTTTTCTGTTTAAAATATTTAATACACCTCCACAAATGTAGCGTCCGTTTATTTCCAATCAAATGATATACATGTACATGCATAGTACATACATATGTACAATTCTACATACATAGGTAGTTGCAATTATACAATTAAATAACAATGAAATTCACTTTTACGGATTGTATAATAGTTATACTTCTATTCCATTTATGCTCCTCGACTGAGGGAAGATTATTTCAATCGCACCATGTCGAACTTTTCATTTTACCATCACAAAAGAATTTTTATTTGACCCTTTTCACAAAATGACGTATATAAAATCTATACTCTACCGAAGATGCGTACCTTTCAACCTTCACCATAACCAACTTCAACGTATGTATGTATGTATGTGTGATTTAAATAATTTAAATGGTTGAAATATTGAAAGCTAGATGTATATTTTTCGTCACATACTGTATAAAAATTGTATCTCTTTGAGATAGTGTACTTTAAACCTATAATGCAATTCGAGTTTTTCCATTACGGTTGACTCGGAAAAACCTAAAGTTAAAGAAAATCGCACTGCAGAGACTTACATTCTGGCAAAATTTATAACAGGAAAAAGTAATCTCGCCCTCTCGAAGAATACAATCGTGATTCGAATCGCTTAAAAGCCATCTAGTTCAATTTTTTTTTTTTATATAATATGAACACAAAATAGTACACGTATTCGTATAGCATAATTTTGATAAAAATAAAACATACGAGTATATGTATGTACATTATTGAACATTAATCTAACTTTGGTCTAGAAATCACCCTTTGAAATTGTATCATTATTGAATAAGTTTGATATGATCCTTCATAGGAAAGAATACGACAATAAGATAACAAGGATAACTTAATTATATAGACAGCTTTACGAAATTATTATTGGTATTTATTGAACAGTCCATTGTAGGTAAAAAAAAAAACATTTTGTTCCCAAAATAAGCAGCATTTATAAATAAATATAAACTAAAGTATTTCGATTGAGAACAAAGACTAATGATACTACATACGTATGTACATAGATACGATTTCGGATATTATTACACATACATATGTACATACCGATACAGGTACACTATATTATTATTATGCATCCTTACATACAATTGAATGTTACATTGAATGCTTACAGTAATTGAGGCATAATCTGCAAATGTATTGATTACATTGTCTGTTAATTAGCTTATTCTCCGGGTATGCTGTATGTACATATATGCTTTGTATTATATGTATTGATGTGTTTACGCATCTGCAGATAAACCTTTGTTCTTCGTAACGATTATATTGAGCTGAGTTTGGAATTTGTCGCGAAATGTAATTGCTGTCGTTTGTATCCGGGGTCACGGATTCAATGTCATAACCATTAGGGGTGCCTGAGGCTGCAATAATTGATTATTGGCCAGACGGCACTTCGAGGTGCTGTTGCCATTGATTAATCCTTATGGTTAAAGCCCGTAGGCAGCACACGCACAACAACTACCAAAATATATATATTTTATCTTAGCACATACATACATATATGTATTACCTCCATTCCTTTTTCATTATTATTTTTTTGTTTCGTTTGATTTATTACCAATTTTGTTTCTCACCATAGTTCCAAGCTAATAGCTTTTAAAATATACACTGCTTTGTGAAATTCATAGTATGTGACTTAAAAGTATTAATTTTGTTTATTTACTCGTACTTTGTGCCTTTTATTTATTTAGGAATAGTTTGGTTCGAACTAAGCCAATATCAAAACACTTATTTTTTTTCGGACAAGAAGTCCGCCGATTCCATAAAACCGTACACGTATTCGATAATAGTGCACATGTATATATGTATGACAATCCCACTAGGCAATTCTTTACTTACATTATAGCCCTGACCATTCGGAAATAGCAACGGCGAGATAGTAAATACGCGATGGGCAATAAAAAAATAATATTTGTTAAGGTTTCAGACCACGTATTTGTCTGCGGGAGTCACGCGCGTTCAGAATAACATCTGCCCTCCAGTATCCAAGGGTTGTTTCCATTTTTTCCCCTACCTCGTCTACCCTCGGCATTAGCAAACAGCTTCTCGAGAAACTTACACGGCAACAGCTCAGCAACTGAAAAAATGTAAACATGACAATGGCCAAAAGGGAGGTCGCCGTAATAGCACAAAAGCATAAAAAAACACCGAAGAATAAGCCGCAAAGCTTCGAGCACTACGCAGTACAACTTCGAACTCGGAGAAATTTCTGAAATAGACAATGGTTTATTTGTTTTCTAGAAGTACACATTTTTTTTCCATTGGGTGTCAAATTAGCGTGTTTTACGCCGTTGTAAAATTTGAGACGACACTTTTCACCCCTGTAGGGTAAATTAAAATATTAAATTCTACATTTTCTGCTTGCAAAGCATTCATTTATACCCGACAGAGTCGGTTAAATCTCATTTCTTCTTGGAATACAAAGCAATCAAGAAACTCTACCCTTTACTATTCACACTTTGCTTTCTTTTGTTAGAGGTTTTGTCTAAAGTTACGGCATCATTTTATGTTTTCAAAAATTACACACTTCTCAAAAAACATTTTCATACCATTCACAAAAAAAATAAAGTGTATCAATTAAACATTTAAAATAATGATGGCAACAATATTTTATTAAATAAACAATTTAGACAAACCCTTGATATAATTTATAGCGAAATTTACAATTTATACATTATTTTTATTCAGACACGATGACAATAGTTTATCTGATTAGGATAAAGTAAAAATGTAATATGAATATAATTGAAAGCATCGAGGATTTTGTGTAGCGTACTTAAGATTAATCTGAAGTGACTTTGAACAATATAAACAGTCACAAGCGTTTGTAAATTTAAATACAAAGCATTTCAAAAGATGTAAAACAATTCCTTCACAAAATGCACACAGTTAAATAGTTTCCTTTCAGCATTTTGTAAATTTAAAAACATGCATTCCAAACAAGTGCATTCCAATTCTTCTTTGAAGCGGAAATATTTCCTTCGTTTCTTACAATAATTTATGTTTTGGCATTCCATCGGCACGTTCTCCGAATATAAAATATTTGATGTGTAGTTAACTCAATTATCGGCACGGCTGAGGTCCAATAATAGTCGGGTCGAGCCATTACACAAATGGGTCGAGGTGTGTGCCACGAAACTCCTTCCAGGAGCTTGCCAGGACCCGCTCGGCGAAATAGGCTTTTACTGCACACCCAACGGGCCGATTATACGAATTAAAAGGTGATTAGAGCCTCCGTACGAAGAATATGAAGGAGGGTACGGTCTAAACGTTGCGATCGTTTCGATTTCTTAACCTATGTCGAATTAGCGTCACATATGTACATCCTTTACATTTCTAAAAATGTCAATGATATCCACGTTTTATATGTTTTTTTGAAGTAAGACTTCTTTTCGCTCGGTAGAGTAAAAATGGTTCATCCAACGTTCCATACAAACGGAACGAGCGATAAGCTGTAACGCATATCCGCAATCCTTCAGTTTGGAGGTGGGCTTTTTCCCTCTCTTGCTCTTTCGCGTTCGTGCGAGAGAGAGATCCGCCCTTGAAAATTTGATCGTCCCCTCTGCGCCCCGCACCGCCCTTCAGTGTAGTAAAAATTTTTCGACACGCAATGACACGAAACCAGTAACGGCCGGCGGGTACCCCACTCCTCGGCTAGACCTCAGGTATACGTCGCGCAGCCAAAGTTGAAGCGAACCACACACACATATGAATTTTTAGTATACAGGCTGATGCAAATTTTTTTTTTAATATTTAATTTTAACTTTACCCTTAATAATACCCCACAGTAACTCTATAGGGTTTAGTTCTGGGTGGTAGGGTGATAGGCACAGTACACTATGTCTGTGATCTTTCAGGATTTTGTCAAGTACTTACAAATTTTAACTAAACTATTAAACTAACCACTCTAACTAAACCAACAAACGATATAAAAATCAAAGACTGAATAAACATGCTGTATTTCACAAAATAAAAATATACAAAACAATGATGTCTTTGTTACACTCGTTACTTTTACGGGCGCGAAAGAGACAGAGCGTTTTTATTGTTACATTTAGTGAAAATTCATATTATTCACTATTCACAGACACACAATTTATGTGTGTTGGTTCGCTTCAACTCTGGGTGCGAGACCTGTCAGTACAGGTCGCGCAGGACACACACACACACACACAAATTGCGAATAATACGAATTTTCACTACATGCAACAATAACTTTCGCGCGCGTAAACGTTACGAGTGTAAAATAGACACTATTGTTTTGTATATTTTTGTTTTGTGAAATACAGCATGTTCCTTCAGTCCAATCATTATCAAAATGCATATGTGTGTGTGTGTGTGGGGTTCGCCTCAATTTTCGCTGCGCGACCTGTACCAGTGAGAACAATGAGTCATTGTGTGAGCGTTTAAAACCAAATTTGTGTACGCAATTCTTTTACGTTAACATCTGTATTCCTTCTTGAACATACATTGCACTTGATTTAAATTGCAAAGAAGTTTCACTTCGAAAGTGAGTAGCGGCTACATACTGCGATTTTGTCCTTTAAATACTTTTTAAATCTATTTATAGACATCAACGTTATATTTGTGTTATAACGAGCATTTTTTGGGCAAGCTCAGCTGAATTTTGAAAGTTTAATTTAAACACTCGTTACAACCTTGATTTGTCATTGGTGCACATGAATAATACGTGCACTTTGCGTTGCCGTATATATGCATCATTGTTTTGAACTTTACGTGAAATTTTGACTAGTGTGTTGCCGGAAAATGCAACAGGCACATATTCCAGAAAGTTTTCGATTGCTGTCGAAGCTTAATTGCACTATTCCCTGCATGGCGTTAATCTCAATAACATAGCAGTATTCTCGTTTTGGATCGAGAATCAAAGAAACAATTTTGCACATACATATGTAACAGCTATCTTGAACGCAATAACGCAGATACTTTTTCTGTGCGTTGCTTCTGTAAGTGGTTATAATGAATTAACAAGGGAAAGATCCTCTTCAGTGATTTTACGTTGCCTTCTTGAGGGGCTGGAAAGGAACGAATGAAAGAACATTGAATTGTTTGTTAGGAAGATGGAAGTGGCTTAAATTTTGTACGTAGCCATCTTAACAACTAAGTTAAATACATTAAAAATTCAAAC